>CAWUFW010000977.1:3000000-3308875 GCA_963921515.1 Calotriton arnoldi
GGACCTAAAGCAATCCTTAACAGCGAGGGTATTAGGTGCGGGCGGTAGTTGGGTCGATCACACATATGGCGTCCAGAGGGCACTAAACAACATGCCAAGAAAATCCTTGGGAGGACGTACCCTCTATGAGATCCTTTTTGGGGCAAGAATGTGGGTACCTGACCTCGATTGTGCCAGCTCAGTGGCGGATGTAAAACCATTCGAATTGAATGATCATTTGGCTGTTTTACAGGAACTCAATGAATTCCGGGCATTACAAAGCAACGTCCGATTAAAACGCATCGCCACTGGGGAAGTGAAACCAGTTCCGGCAAGACCTGCCTGGGTCCCGAAGATTGGGGACCTGGTCAGAGAAAAGATCGCGGACAAGAAGGAGTTTGGGCCATCCTACAGAACACCTGTACCTGTCCTGGTGGTTCTAGGAACAAGAACAGTACTTCTCCCGCCTCTTGCAGACAAAAAAGAAAAAAGATTAGTCTCCATTGATCTGATCAAACCACACTATGTGGTAGTTTCTCAACAGTAGGCCACATGTAGTCCTGAGAAGCCGCAGATCTCCTCTCACTACTATACAGGAAGTTCAGATGGAAAGACTAATAACGTTTCAAGACTCCTCTTCGCAAGATACCGGAGTAGCAAATAACGGAGTACGAATCACACCAGTTGAAACTGAACAACATCCAAATGCATCTGAAACGCAAATTGCAATTCGGCCCAATAACGAAATCTACATCAACGTGCCTTCACAAGAAGCAACTGCCAGTTCTACAAACCCTGCTGAGCTACCAAATATAGATCGAACTGCGTCTGGCTACTTCATCAACTTCGATGACTTTTATTCAGATCCAAGTGAACCTGAGCAAACGCCACCCATTTCCAAAAAAGAAACATTTCGACAATTCTATCTCTGCCTGAAAAAGACTTACTTTGTGTCCCCTTGGTTGCATCTTGGGTTTGCATTGGGAATCCTATTCCTATTAATTTGGATTGGCATAGTAACTGTCTTTTTCCTACTACTGAATGGACATTACCTCCCACAACGCTCTGCAGTACAACCTGTGAACTTGGTCCTGAAACCACATACGTCATCACACCGTGAACAAAGAGACTTGTCCCTAGTGAACATTACAGCAGTTCCAGTAACAGATGGTATAGTTTGGGATAGGGTTTCATATGATGTATTTGGTCCTACTGAACATTTGAAAATTCCACAGGTATTTAAAATCTCCTCGAATTATTTCATTACCCCAAGTACACTCTCTGATTGGGACATTGAGACTGTAAATATTATGCTCTCAGATTTAGAACAATCTGCTGCATTTTCTTACAGAGAATTGTAGGAAGATACACCTGACTTCGACAGTATGTATTGTTACCAGCATTATGGACATCACTTTTTGCACAAAGCAAGCGTTCCACGCGCTGTCAACACTGACCATCAATGGGAAGATTGCCCGACACCACTGAAAGGTAGTTCTGCCAGATTCGCACAGAAATCTGCATACTTTTCAGGGTTCAATACATCAGACCCAATGTCATATTACTATAAGTTAGTACAGGTGAATGCAACTGCGAAGAAAATGATGCTGACAAACACCAAACTTATATCTTCAGCACCCTTTATCTCCCAACTGTCTATACAAGGTTTCGACTATTGGAGGCACACGATAGACACAAAATCCACCTGGGGGACGAAAGATTGGCAGGTTCAGGGTAGTGAGGCTTTATTTAGAGCTTGCCTCATACCAATACAGATAAATCTCCTGAACAGAACAGTGCAACAGACTACCTGGTAAGGGTTTGCAAAAATTAAAGACCTAAAAACACCACGCAATCCCTTGCCCATACCTATTGAAGGTATATCAAATGATACACTGAAAAGTGAGGAGGTACTGGGTACAATGATACAGAATGGTACATACAATTCATCAGCTCCCAGTTGGAAGGGTTGGTTGGTTTGGCCTATCAACACGAATAGGTGTCAATGAAGATTCAAGGGTACCACCAGTGGGTTTAGTATCCATAGGCCTGACCCACACACACTATGTACACACAGACGACCCAGGGGTAGTGACTTCTTATAGTGTTGGGAAGTTGTGCCTAGAATGGCTAAAAACCTCAACACTACAACAAGTGAAACAACACTTGTCCCTTCTAGCTGACAATATGGATCTTAGGGATTTCTTGCTAGGTCCCAAGAAACCGCTTAAAAAAACGCTTTTTATATGCCAACTACAATGAACTGTGGAAAGTCTCCCAATAGGATGCTGCTGAGAGATTACGTGAAATTGATAGAATTAACCTAGAAAAGGCATTGGCTGTGGTAGACAACGGTATGACCATACTTTCTTCACATATTTATTTACTGAGCAACATTGTGTCCTCAGCAATTGACATAATGGAACAAGATTTGTCTATTTTACAACATGGGCAATCTCAATTGCGCTCCATTTTGCTTTTAAGCTGGACTCTCCAATCACTGCGTTCTGGCAACGTGCCATGGTGATACATTAACAGCACAAATTTGTTTTCGGCATATAATCTGACTGACAGACAATTGACCATGGCACGCAGAGATGCAAAGTACACCATGCTGCTCATTGAAAAATTAGAGAAGTTACCTTTTACAGCAGCAGAGTCACCATCTACGGAATGGCTATATCACGCTGCCCATCACGACATTCCAGTTCCAATACTGCCTTAGATACAGCCAAGCAGGCAGGTATGAAGCTTTGGGTGAAGGGTACATACAGGAAACTTGGAAATTACCGTACAGATATAGGTGTAGGAATAAGGACACTGAAGTTTTCTTAAGTGGAACAGACTGTGAGAGGGCTTTAAGTGGTTATTTAGTGTGTAAGGAGGTCTCGATTCACGGAGTGTGTAATGCTTCGAAAGCAAACCTATCTTGCTACTTGAAAGGCTCTCCAGGTGCAGTGATTTATTCAGTTTTTGAGTTGCTCTCGAATGGGAGTTATTTAATGCTGAATGATCAAGGCTTTTGCGGGGTGGCGCCAGGCATCGCATATCTAGTCACAGTAAACCTCAGGTTTGTTTGTTGTAAGCAAGTATTGTTTCCCCCGGCCCGCACAGGTAGGGAGGCACCACTGTGGCCTTCATTGAATGTTTCCAGTATAAGGCTTGATTCGCTGAGCAGACTGAAAGCCGGGTTGTTTCAACAAAATGTGGCCTTAACTTCAGCCCGAGAGACTTTTGATCCCCAGGTTGCAAGGTCTTCAGCAGAGATACAGGCCCTGGTCCCTACAAACTTCCCGATCTATTTCGGAGAAATGGTTCATCGTATCTTTAACATGTCTGATACGAGTGGGATGGTACACTTATTTAAGAGTCTTGGATCAAGTCTCTTAACCACCTTTCAGGCGGTCTTCGGAGAAATTCCAGTTTTCCTACACTCCGTACTTGGAAGCTTTTAGGAGGGATTCCTTTGGTCCTGCTATCGGTAGCGGGCATCCTGATTTTAATCCTATTGATTCGCAATGGACGTCTCAATTCCTCAAGACATGGAGAGAACACTGCTGGAACGACGTTGTCGTGAGCGTATGGTGTTCAATCTGACTACACCTCGGCTTCCAGAGCTGAGTGAGCATTGGTTCCTGTCTTTCAGACCGGTCTGGCTAGACTGTGTCCTGCCTGTGTTCCGTTGCCTCTTTTGCGGATTTGGCTGTGTGTTGGACCTGTGTCTTACACTTCCATTGGTTGCGCCGCCGGACATAGAAATGCTCCTGGAGCCCTTGCAGGCCCACGTGCACAGTTGTCCACAACATATTCCCATGTTAATAACGGCATTCTTGGAGCCTCCACGGGATGCTTAAGCTCCTGTTGGAAGGGAAACCGGCTCTGCTCCTGAGGTACAGGCATCGGTTCCAGGCGTGGAGGCATCTAATTCTTCCCCGGCGTTTGCTGTGGGAACCAGAGTTGACCATCTTTGTTCACTCAACATCATATTAGAAGTACTGGAGGGATTGCCACCTGCGGATGCAATGTTCAGCGATGTTGAGTCTTCGGCACAGGATTCAGAAACAATCTGGCCTTTCCTGTGCTGGGAACTATTCAGCATTTTTTAAACATTTTCCAAATTGAAGGTCGAACACTGACTTTGTTTTATTTTCCCTTCTCTGCTCTAACTGAGCATAATGGCTTTCGAGGTGCTCAGTGTAATAATAACCACATATACAAGTTCTGAGAACCTTTTGAACGCGTTTTAGGGACAAATGACTTCTTTTATGGACATTTTTTTAGGCTTTTAAGGTGCTTTTTAGTATTTTTTTTTATTGTAAATGATTTTTATGCTTTTAATGGCCTTAAACTTTATCATTATCTAGCTGACCCTGTTGACGTTTGATGAGGAGTGGGTGTCATGTCCTTTAGGCTGGTACAGCCATGTATACACCTTTTTACATACATTGTCCCATCCTCACGACAATAACGATTCTAAACAGGTGACCTTTTACCTAGTAGCTTGCTCCTGTCTCTTCGACACCAGCTCTTAGTATTCTATCATTCTTCATAACAGGCAGCATTCTTCGGCAAGAAAGACAGAGTGGTGACTGCAGGACCCAAAAGCTAAAGAGGGAACAACCCCTTGTGTGGAGATCTTGTATTCATTACCATGCAAAGTCTCCGCCCTGAGAGCAGAGACCCCACCCCGAGTGAGGAGGTTCTGTCAGACATAAAATACAGTCAGAAGTTACAAGTAACTATACAGTTGTAAATTACGATTATTGTGACTCCACTCTATAAACTGAGCGTAAGTCTACGCTTTTGATCTTGTGAATAGTCGAAAGTGGTAAAGTTACTTAAAATTGTAAGAGTAAATTACACATGTAAATTACTCACAAGTGTAAGTTACCTTGGTGAATAGCCCCCTATATATTTTAATTATTTTTATATTTAATACCCTGACCTAGAACAGATTTTACGAATAGATTTTCCTATAAAAATATATCTAAGGTGTGTAATTAAAAAGATGATTAGACAATATAGTAAAAGAATGGTAACATATCAAATGGTGTTTAGATGGTATTTATTACATCAAAGAATTGAGTAATGGAATCTTTCTGTAGCTTTAGCTTGTAGCTAAATATTTGTTAGCATCAAAACACTTATAGACGTTTTCCAGATGAAGTTTTCCAGATGAACTCTGACACTCTGGATTCCTTTGGTAAATAATAACTTGTTTTCAATCAGCTACTATGCTTTGAGAGGCTTGTGGCTCAGTTATGACGTTCTGAGCTGTGATAGATGAAAGCCAGGTGCTGCCAGCCTTCTCTATACCTAAGATGCCTGGAGTATGCAGCTTGTTCCAAGCTCCCAGTAAAATCTGAAGCTTTCTCTTCCCTCTCACCGAATATGCCTTTGCATCAGACTTAAATATTCTTTTCTTGTTATGATGAAAGGGCTAGACCTTATGATAAGTGATGGAAAATGTAAGAAATACGATACAAATTCTATTGCACATTTACTAGAATCTGCTACACATAATTCACAATGATGCATAATATATGAGCAAAAGCCACACAATCAACCAATAAGAAATCAAAATTATATATAATGAACATGTGAAATTAATACTAAATGTAACACACATTTATAAATTAAGCATGTGCATACGAATATGATTAAATTAAACTCTATTCAGTGATGGGCACAAGCTGGAAAACACAAAGAATGCAAAAGGGGGTACTTTCTCAAGGAGACCCTATCCTTGCATAATTCTAGAAATGTTTCTGTTATGGTGAAAGCTTAGCTTTCATAGACCGTCCTAATTGATGTTGTCGCCAGCAGAAGTGCGACCTTTCAGGATTCTATTTTATTTCTGCTTATTGAAACGGCTTGAAAGGACTTATCAATTGTGTTCAGTTCAACTCAATGTTCAGGTGCTGTGACATCGGTGGGTATCTCACTGAGGAAAAAGCCCTGAAAAGGCACTTGATAAACTCCTTATTCATTCTGTTCATTCATAGCGATGGTGTGTCAGAGGCAGGCCTGATGTAATCTTTGCTTTTTTCTGCTTATGTACTCCCATTGCATTGCATATATTCTGATATTCAAATGTTTATAAATGAAAAATGTGAATATAATTTAAGCAGTGGTGGCTGGTGACCTTTAAAAGTGGTGGGGAAGTAATCATTGGTTCGAATTCCAATGAGCTTCTTCTTGAAGGGTTCTCTCACACTTTCTTGCATTAGGGCCTAATTTACAAAGATTTGGTGTAGGGCAGCGCCACAAGTTTTTTTGTTCTGCTGCCCTACACCATATCGAAAGGGCAGGAATGCACCATATCTATAAGATACGGTTCATTCCTGTCCTTTCTGCCAGTGACGTTGCACAATTTAGTGCCTAGCACCAAGCACCAACACAGGCACCCTTGTTCTGCTTAGTTGCCAGGATTGGTTTTATGCAGGAAGAGAAACCTTCCTACACAGAAAAAATCAATGGAGGCATTGTTCTCATTCTATGTGTCCTGCAGAATGCAGCACACATGGAAAGAGGAAAAAAAAAAACTAGGAGAAATGAAAACATTTCTTCTCATTACGCCTGCTCTGGGGAAGCGTAAGGTTATGGCGCTGCCCCAGGTGTAGGTGACTTTGTAAATCTGGGGCAGCGTTAAAATCTATGGGTATTGCGTGGGAACACCCACCGCAACGCCCATGGAATGCCTCGTTGACACAGAGTAAAGCATGCAACACTTTGTGCTGCCTTGTCTTACTCCACATCTATGAGGCCATGCAAAGCACACAGGGTCGCTTTGCGTCATCTCGTAGATATTATTGAGAGGCCTGCGCTACCGGAGTGTCTAAAAAAGTTACGCCCCTGTGGCGCAGGCCTCTTGTAAATAACCCCCTAAATTTACTGTCTCACTTTGACTCACTCAGTCTCACTAATTCACACAGTCTCACTCATTCTACTCTTACCCACTCTGTCTCACTTAGTCCCACTCATTCTGAGTTACTCAGTCTTACTGTGCCTCACACACTTACTGTCATTCTCCCTCACTCACTCACATTCATTCTCACACATACTCGTTCTTACTGTCACTCATACTCACTCATTCTGACTTACTCCTCCACTGACTCTCTCACTTTAACTCACACAATCAATCAATCACGGCATTTATAGAGCACGCTACTCACCCGGGAGGGTCTCAAGGCGCTGGGGGAGGGGGTAAGTTACTGCTCGAACAGCCAGGTCTTGAGCTGCTTCCTGAAGGAGAGATGGTCCTGGGTTCGCCGAAGGTGAGTTGGGAGGGAGTTCCAGGTCTTGGCTGCCAGGTAGGAGAAGGATCTTCCTCCGGCGGTGGTTCTGCGGATGCGTGGTACGGTGGCGAGGGCGTGGCTGGTTGATCGTAGCTGGCGGGTGGGCGTGTAGAAGGTCATGCGGTTGTTGAGGTACTTTGGGCCCAGGTCGTGGAGGGCCTTGTGTGCGTGGGTGAGGAGTCTGAACGTGATTCTCTTGCTGACGGGGAGCCAGTGCAGGTCTTTCAGGTGTCCGGTGATGTGGCTGTGTCGGGGGATGTCCAGGATGAGTCGTGCGGAGGCGTTCTGGATGCGCTGGAGTCTTTTTGAAGTTTGGCTGTGGTTCCGGCGTAGAGGGTGTTCCCATAGTCCAGTCGGCTGGTGACGAGTGCCTGGGTGACGGTCTTCCTGGTTTCAGTAGGGATCCATTTGAAGATCTTGCGGAGCATGCGCAGGGTGTTGAAGCACGAGGATGAGACGGCGTTGACTTGTCTGGTCATCGACAGGGAGGAGTCCAGGATGAAGCCCAGGTTGCGTGCGTGGTCCGTTGGCTTGGGCGCGGTGCCCAGGGCCGGGGGCCACCAGGAGTCGTCCCAGGCGGAGGGTGATGAGCCCAGGATGAGGACTTCCGTCTTGTCTGAGTTTAGTTTAAGGCGGCTGTTCCTCATCCAGTCGGCGACGTCTCTCATCCCGTCGTGTAGGTTTGCTCTGGCGGTGGTGGGGTCGTTGGTGAGGGAGAGGATCAGCTGGGTGTCGTCGGCGTAGGAGATGATGTTGAGGTTGTGTTGGCGTGCGATGGCTGCGAGGGGGCTCATGTAGACGTTGAAGAGCGTTGGACTGAGTGAAGATCCTTGTGGAACGCCGCAGATGACTTCAGTGGCCTCGGATCTGAACGGGGGAGGCGGACTCTCTGGGTTCTTCCGGCGAGGAACGAGATGATCCATTCCAGTGCTTTCTCTCGGATTCCGATGTTGCTGAGGCGCTTCACTAGGGTGCGGTGGCAGACGGTGTCGAACGCCGCGGAGAGGTCCAAGAGGATGAGGGCTGCTGTTTCCCCGTTGTCGGTTAGGGTTCTGATGTCGTCGGTGGCTGCGATGAGGGCGGTCTCGGTGCTGTGGTTGGCCCGAAACCCGGACTGCGAGGGGTCGAGGGATCCATTCGTCTCGAGGAAGGCGGCAAGCTGTCCGTTGACGGTCTTCTCGATGACTTTGGCCGGAAACGGAAGGAGCGAGATGGGACGGTAGTTCTTGAGGTCGGTGGGGTCCGCCGTTGGTTTCTTCAGGAGGGCGGTAAGCTCGGCGTGCTTCCAGCTCTCCGGGAAGGTGGCAGTGTGGAAGGAGGAGTTGATGATGTCCCGGAGATGGGGTGCGATGGTGGCGTCGGCTTTGTTGAAGACGTGGTGTGGGCAGGGGTCGGTTGGTGATCCGGAGTGGATGGAGTTCATCGTGCGGGTGGTGTCTTCGGTGCTGATCGGGGTCCAGTTGCAGAGGGTGGTGGTGGCGGGCGTTGGTTCGGCGGTAGGGTGCGTGGTTTGTGCGTCGAAGCTGTTATGTATGTCGGTGATCTTGCGGTGGAAGAACGTGGCGAGTGAGTTGCAGAGGTCTTGCGAGGGGGTGATGTCGTTGTTTCCGGCACTGGGGTTGGAGAACTCTTTGACGATGCTGAAAAGTTCCTTGCTGTCGTGGGCGTTGTTGTCCAGTCGTTCTTTGAGTGCCGACTTCTTGGTGGCACGGATCAGCTGGTGGTGTTTGCGGGTGGCGTGCTTGAGGGCGGTCCTTTTGTCTGTGGTCTGGTCGAGTCGCCAGGTTCTCTCGAGAGTGCGGCAGTTCTTCTTGGATTCCTTGAGGTCGTTGGTGAACCAAGGGGTTTTCTTGCTTCTGGGTCTGCTGGGAGGGTTTTTTAGTGGTGCGAGGTCGTCGGCGCAGGCGGTCAGCCACTTGGCGAGGTTGCTGGCTGCTTCGTTTGGGTCCGTTGTGTTGTTGGGTGTGTTCTGGCTGAGGGAGGCGGTGAGCTGCTCGGTGGTGATCTTGCTCCAGCTCCGGCGGGGAGCCTGTTGCGGGTGGTGGTGGGTCGCAGTCTTTCTGAAGCTGAAGTGGACGCAGCTGTGGTCACATAGACATGCTCACAGTGCTGGAATGGCACAGGCACCTTCATGCACCTGTGTCAGCAATCAAACAAGGTCACTAGCTGCCTCAGTTTGTTGCTGGACCTGAAGCAGATCTGCATTTTATTTTTATTGTCGCAAGAGTGAATAATTATTCGCTTGATAGACAGAGCAAAAGGGTGGATGAATACTATTCTGCACTACACATGGTAAATGTCCACCAAACCAAGTTTGGTGTTACAGATTTGCTATGGATATTTCGAGGTTTTGATAAGGTTTATATTCAGCAGCTATAAGATCAGCTTTAAAGGTTTGAAAATGCTCTGTGTTATGGTCTATTGGATCAAACTCAACCCAAAAGTTACATGTTTCAAAGTGGTATGCAGCATGTGCATTTACAGCAATAACTACTTCACCTCCACCTCATAAAAACCCATTCCTGTAAGGTAGCGTGCTAATGGTGCCCTGAAGTTTATCTTTATCACAACAGGTTGTGCCGCCACTGTAGGAAAGATTCTGAAAGAGATCCAAAAATGAAATTGAATGGGATATACCTTTTGTTAGTCAAGCACCTGACAAACTCATAGCAGAGACAGAGGCCCTGTTTGGAGTGAATTATGAAAGCAATATTACAAAGGATGTCTCTGCTATTAGTAGTTATTGGTAAAGTCTGTATGTGTCAGCAAAGGGATACTCAAAGTTTGACCCGCAGCAGGCTACAATTGTATGTTTTTTTGCAATCTTCTGCAAATTACTACCTGATTTTAGATCCATGAGACATTCTAGCCAAGCACAGGGCCAAATTACCAATTTGAAACAGGGAACCTCCTGGTCTGTAGCCCACAAACCATCTGCACATTACATGAGGACAGTGCCTTTTGGGTTATGACCAGTCCTGTGAGACTTACAGGGTTATTTGTTTTAGTAAGCTCTAAAACTCCTTTCACCATGGATGGACACACAAGAATCCACAGTACAGTAGATATAACTATGAAAAAACAATGTATTAGCAATGACAGAAATTAATAAGCAAAATATCAAAAAGAATTACAACATTGTAATATTGCTTCTGAAGTTCATTGTATTGAATTATGGAATCAGTCTTTGTTATCCAAACCCTCCCTTTCTAGTTCCTAGCTAAGCTGTCTAGTACCAAAAGTGCCTTTCTAAGATTCTTTAACTGGCATCTAGCCTGCATAACCTTAGCCGAAAAACAATGCTGTTGTTCTGTTCTCTGAGGTCACTCCTTGTTTCTCTGTCCAAGTTGTAGAGTTCCCAATCCAAGTTGTAGAGTTCCCAAGCAAGCTGATGCAATTGGCTGGCTTCACAGAGTTTATGGACTTCATGAGGATGTTTGCTGCTATGCCCGTGCTAACCACATCTCCCAGGAAGTGGAAGGTTTTTCTCGGCCTAATACTGAAAATAGCAGGCCTCATGATGATTGATGTAAAGCCCAAGATTGAACATATCAAAGTTCTTGCACCTTCACTAAAACCATCACATATTATAAATTATATCAACACACGTATATGAATAATTTATCTGCTATCAAACTATGGTAAAACAAGTGTCATACATGTGCACACAATACTAAATGCAGCACGTATTTATAAATGAAAAATTAGCCCTTAAATTCAGGGGCGACTGGTGTTAATGGGCAAAAGGAGCGTTGCCCTGCCACCCTTGGGGAAGAGGCAAGAACAGGGAAAATAAACACAGAGCAGCTTAAAAGAAATTACTGCTCTGAGGCGGTGTGCTGAAATCTCCTGGGTGAACTCTAGTGAACTTTGCAGATGTCCTACTGCCTAAGCAGTGACATCACATGATAGGGAGTGCTGAATTAGAAAGCCATGGATCCAGTTGCTTTTGGGGTGCATGCACAGTGACCCTGGGAGGAGTTAGAAAACTCCATGCACTTCAATGGTTGGGATAGAACAGGCCTATGAGGACAAGGAGGGAGTGGGTGGCAACTATTTGTTGATTATCACAGAGGGGCAGGCTGTAGGAGGGGTGCAGGGGGCTGCTCTCCGGGCAGTAACACGTTTAGTACTGCATTTAGTTTCACTTTGAAACAAACAGTATGGAGCTGAGCACACAGAGTGCTTTTGATCTTGATCGTAGAGGCCCAAAAGAAGGAAGAAACCAGCTGCAGATAACAATTGCTCTAGTGGACTAAGAGGTAAGTGTGCAGTTAAGCCTCTGCATCGGGGGCATTGCCACCTCCCTCCCTGCTTTAGTAGCTACAGAGGGTGTGGGGTTCTTGATCGGCCTCTTCTGTCTGCAGCTTGTCAGACAAAGGCTCATAATGAAGTTGGGGGGTGAATGAGGGCATGGAAGGATAGGTGGATGGATGGATAAAATGGTGGATTGATAGATGCATGGATGAATGAGTGAAAGAATGGGTGTAAGAATGGAAGAGTGAAAGCTAGAGAGGGTGTATGAGTGAAAGGGAGGATGGATGGGATAAAGGGTGAATCGATGGAGGAGTGAAAGGATGAATCGATGGATGATGAGAGAAAGGATGTCTGGATGGAAGAATGAGTGAAAGGATGGATGAAGTAAAAATATGGATGAGTGAAAGGATGGATGTGTGAAAGGATGTACATAAAGATGGATGAGTAAAACAATGGATGGATGAGAGAAAAGCAGGGTAGAGGGTTACCTGGATGAAAGGATGGATGAGTAAAAGGGTAAATTGATGGATAGATGGCTGAGAGTGAAAGGATGGATGGCTGAGTGGAAGGGTAATGGAGGGATGTACGAGTAGATGGATGAAATGGAACAATCGATGGATTGGTGTAAGAATGGATGGCTGAGTGAAAGGGTGGATAGATGGATAGATGGATGAGCCAAAGAGAGGATAATGTATGGATGGAGGGGAAGAATGGGTAGATGGAGTGAAAGGGCGAATGAATGCTCTTAGGAAATCCAGGGCATGCCTGGCCAAAGTTGGCTGGTTATATTCCACATCCAGAAGCAAGCTTTCAGACCGCTCTGGAATTAAGGGATTTGCTAACAGAGTTAGTGGCAATATGTTGAGCAATTTGATGGTACATTTTACACACTGTAAGTACTGCTTCACAACAACTGTCTGCTTAAGTGCATGCAATTAGTCCACAGACTATTCATGTGATGATGGGCAAAGCACCCACAAAGTGAGACGAGATCTCATTTTGGATTGCTTGCAAAACTAATGAATTGGAAGCAGTCTATCCTCACTGGAAACCCCAGGACAAACATAGAACGCTAACTATTTGAATTCCGCTTGCATGGTACTGCCTGTAGAGGAGTGTACTACATGTCAAACCACTTTTAATGATGTATATAACTATGCATGGCACACCCTCATTAGCTGTGTTACAGGAGGTGTAAAACAAATACAGAACAAGCATGGATCCACTAGGGCTGTTGATTTATGTCAGAAATTGATAGTAAAACTGTTTTTATTTATTATTTTGCAAGTATGTACCTCCGTAGATTGAGATACTTTAGGTTCTCGAGCCGTAAAATGACAACTCAAAACAAAAAATTAGTCTGCAGGCCTTAATGGAGAAAAATAACCGTAAACGGAGAAAAATCAGAAATCCTAAACAGAAAATAAGGACTGGATCTCCTCCACAACAAATGCCCAGTAAGGGGTATGAACAATTTGAGGTACCTTGAAAAAATGTAAAAACTGGATTGTTCTTCCTGTTCTTTACAGGACTCGGGAGAGTAGAAGGACAGAAAACAGTGGACATACTGAGTGTTGTAGGAAGGACAAATGCATCAGACAGAAAAGGTAAAGTGAGCTCTAACGCAATCTTGAGATTAGAGGAAAGTTCAGACTCAAAAGTTCTTTAAATAAAAACCAAAGGGGCGTGGCCAAGATGGCAGTCGGATGAGACGTGACTTCGAGTCTCTCTCTGGCGTCGCCGACATTTAGCATCAAGATTGCTCCCCAGTGCCAGGTGTAACGACGAGGGGGACGCAGTATAAGCATCCAGGTGCCCTCTCCAGAAGGGAATCGGGTCCAAAAACGGCAAGTTGCACCGGATGTTGACGGATTGCCAAAGATGGCCTAACAGCGTGGTGTCGGAGCCCGTGGAGCTAGGCGACAGCCCGCCCTGGAGTTAGACACTTGACTGCCTCCCCGACCTGGGCAAGGCCACGTAGGCAGACCCCCAGAAGAGTGGTGATGAAGCTTCCTGGGACAGTGCAGCGGACATGGCCGAAAACGGTCCGGCTGAGCTGCTGCAGAAACGGGAACCGACGCCTGGCTGGCATCCTGAATCTTGCGGAGCTCAGCGAAAGCCCGCCCGAAGAGCGGCCGAAAGGACGAACCCCCTGTGTAGAAGATCACCCCTGAGAGGAGCTGAGCGCTGTGGTACTGGACCCACCGCAGGCTGGAGAGGTGCCCCGTGACGCCCCTTATGGAGCAAGGGCCTGAGGGGGAGACAGAGCCCTGCTGGTGCCCCCCACCAGGACCGGTGAGAGCGGTAGCCAGTGCATGCCCACTGGGGAGGAGGGTGGCACCGGAGCGACATCTCGGCCGAGGGGCTCGGCTCACAGCTGCAATCCTGGGGCCTGCAAGATACAGTGCGGCCTGCGTGCGCACAGCAGGATATCTCCACAGCGCGCATCGACAGGGGATTAGAGTAAGCGGGATTCTCCCACCTGACAAGGGAGCTCCCTGCGTCTTGGCGGTGCGGCCCCTGCGGGGCACCGTTGACCCCTCGCAGTAGGCCTAGCGCAGCCCTACAACAAGACCATAGGGGCCGCTAACCAGTACCATAGGCCGGGGATAACGTAGGCTTGCACGCAAAAGGCTTAGAGGCCCTAAAGACTCTTGCGCGTACCACACCCTCGCTAGTCCTCGCCCTGCTGAATCTCGCCAAGATAGCAAGCACCTGAAACAGAGCAGCCTGGGGGTATAACATCCAGCAGGGATCTACTGGCGGTTGTACCTGTGAAGCACGGGCGGGGGTCTTGCCGACAACCAGAGGAGGGAGGAAGAGGGTGCCGCTGCTTGCCCTCACTAGAGCAGAAAAGCTCGCATGCGGGGCGAGGGCAAGCAGTAGACATGAGCTAATCCCGCTGAGATCAAAGGCTGCGCACCCCCCTACGCCTGGTCCTCGGTGGCGTCACAACCATTAGGAACAATATAGTGCACCGGAGGACGCCGGGTGAGGCCTCTGGGAGCGGCGTGTCCTCTCTTCCCCGATCTCCGCGGATGGGTCTGACACAAGACCAGAATCAATGGCTGCTGCCAGGGCCAAAAAGGGCCGATCAGTGAAGGACATGCTGGTGAAGCAGTCCCTGATGGGTACCCCATCTGGAGTGCCATCGGGGGAAGAAGAGCAACGAGAAGGGATAGATGCGGCAGACGGGCCAGCCACCAAGGCCTTTATGACCACACTCTTTACCTCTCTCCGGAAAGACCTGTACTCAATGCAAACCCAACAATCAGCGGACTTAAAGGAGGTGCGGAAAGACCTGGATGAGGTGGGAGACCGAGTCGCGACCTTAGAAGAGCGAGAGACTGGCAGAGACGAAGAGTTGGAAATGATGCAGCAAGAAATCCTCCGGCTACGAGAACAACATATTGAACTGCAAGCGCTAGCTGAAGATCTGAAAAATTGTTCATGGAGAAACAATGTGCGCATCAGAGTAGTGCAAATTCAGGCAGAAGAAGAGGATATCCGCTCATATGTTCTTGCCCTTTTTCAGCAAGTGTTTTTTTTTTTTACGGAGTTTTATATAGCGCGAACTTGACCCGATTCGGGTATCAGAGCGCTTTACACGAGCACCAGTTGCGTTACATGAGGACACATTCACTTTTGTTAGGCACGGGGAGATTAAGTGATTTGCCCAGAATCACAGGATGTTGTGCGTCCCTGCCGAGACTTGAACCTGGTTCCCCAGCTCCGAGGTTGACCACCCTAGCCGTTAGGCCAACTCCTCTCCCCAAGTGTTGGGAGACGAATGCACCTCAGACATCCAGATTGACCGCGTGCACCGCTGCGGGCTGTGGAAAAGTAATAAAGCTCCCCCGGCGGACATCTTAGTGTGTGTACACGACTTTCAAATCAAAGAATCCATCATCCGCTGCGCGAGAAGCGCTCATCCAGTGCAGTTCCGAGGTCACATGTTGCTATTCTTCCATGATCTTTCTCGGACTACGCTTTACAAATGCAGGGAATTCTGACCCGTCACCTTGCATCTCAGAGAAAATGGGATCTCGTACTCTTGGAGGCACCCCTTCCGCATTATATTTCGACATGAAGGCAAACAGAGGCAGATCAAATCCCTAAAAGAGGCACAAGAGGTTTTGGGTCTCACGGAAGAGCAGACACAGGAGGATAATGGCAAGCACACAAGAGACCCTTAAACTAAGGAACCCCGCAGGAATAGAGTAGGAGGGTCCCCTGCCAGTCATGAACCGGACTCAGAAACAATAGCCAAAGAGCGAAAAGCGGTAATCAACACACTGGCTGGCTCGCCGGACCGGCCAGTCTCCCCCAGACTGGATCAATTTGGACGCTGGGAGTCTCTGGAGCGGACGGCGCCGGGGAGGCACCCAGTCTTCATGACAGTCCTTGCTGACGCGACAGCCGGAGGATTCCAGGTGAGTCAAGACATTAAGGACAACCAGACGACGACTGGACCACACCCCCTTGGGCTTTCCTACCTGACGAACTGACGTCAACTTTTGGTTACTAAATGTTTGCCATGCTTAGTATGGTTGCGGATTGTGGGGGTCTTTTCTGGTTGTGTTTTCATCCCTTTTTTCTTTCTCCTCCGCACCTACTTCATATAGGTCAGGATGGCAGTCAGAGACAGGGCAACTATAGACTAAACAGCCTTGGCGTGGCACAGTGCCTAGACAGCGCAGCGCGTCCATCCCTCTTTGTAAGTAGAATATTGGTAGAGACTTGAAGATCGTAAGCCTCAACGTTCAAGGCCTTAACCACCCATTAAAGCGATTAGCGATTTTGTCCCTGCTGGAGAGCTCTAATGGGGACATTTGCCTCCTCCAAGAAACACATCTCCTGCAGCGGGATACCAACTGCATGCGCTCCCGAAGGTTCCCCCACCAGCTATGGTCCTCCAACACATCCCCAAAAAATAATGGAGTTGCCATTCTCTTATGTGTGAAATTTAGCAGCAAGGTAATCTCTACTATAGCTGAAATCAGGGGGCAGCTGCTGGCAGTTAGAATGCGGTGGGGGGCTTCTCATTTCACTCTTGCCAACATTTACACTCCGAACATACAAGAGTCTTTCATTATCAATGCCATAGGAGAGGTGATGACATCCTCAGATGCAGCTATCCTGGTGGGGGGGACCTCAATCTGGTCATGGACTTCTCCCTCGATTGCTCGGGGCAGCGGTCTGCGCAGTAGGGGTCTTTCTCTGCTGAGGGCTTGCGCTGGCTGGCAGATCATGGTGTCCAGGACACTTGGCGCAGCCACCACCCAGGAACAAGAGACTATACAATTCACTCAGCGGCTGACCAAACTTACGCGCGTATAAATCACTTCTTAGCATCAACGGCGCTAATGCCGAACCTACGTGACTCCTCTATTGAACCGCGCTCTCTATCGGACCATGCCATGATTACGGTTAAGCTGCAAGAGAACACTTACCCATCCGGTCCGCCTGGGTGGCGGCTATGGGAAAGCCTCTTGCAATCAAAGACATGCGTGGAGTCTATTCGCACGCGACTACTTGGATACTAATGACGTGGGGAACATGTCCTTGGCAGCAGTCTGGAAAGCGCTAAAATTAGTAATCAGGGGCGAGTTCATTGCGATCTCGGCGGCTGAAAATAGATTACGCTGCGAGAAGCGTCAGAGTATAGAGCAAGACGTAGTAGAGCTGGAAGCATTACACAAGCATACGGGGCACCTAGAGTCTGGAGGGAGTTGGAGAAAAAAAAGAATACGCTCTCCTCAGACTTCGACACAAGTTCTTCCTGAGCAGTGACAGATGTGGTAAAATGCTGGCTCAGAGGCTCTGAGCTAAGACAGTGGCTGCATCGATTCGTTCGATTAAAAAACCTTCCGGCGACGAAGTGCAGGTGGACCGGGAGATAGTGGAGGTGGTAAAAAATTTCTACCAGACCTTATACTCCGAGCCGGATACGCCTCGAGCTGAATCCCGCTCCTACTTGCAAGACATCCCAATCACTCGACTGCAGGAGGCAATTGCAGCACAGCTTGACCAACCAATCCGAGTCGAAGAAGTGATTACAGCAATTGCACACCTTAAATTGCACAAATCCCCGGGCCCCGACGGGTTCACGATGCAATTCTATAAATTGTTTGCTCAGAGTTAGCACCGCTTTTAACACATTTATTTAACTCTTTCCCGGAGACGGGCTCCCTTACGGACTCTAAGACGGAAGCCTCGATATCGGTAATACTCAAACCAGCGAAGGATCCAACAGAGTGTGGGTCCGACCTCCCCATATCTCTGCTTAATATCGATGCAAAACTATTCGCTGGAATTCTAGCAGCCTGGCTGATCCTGCTGATGGCAGGCTTGATAGTCCCGGACCAGGCTGGTTTTATCCCCACACGACAACGTGGAGATAACACGAAAAGACTTCTCCACCTCATGGACGTCACACACAGGTCGCGTAGAGGCACTCTATTTTTATCAATCAACGCCAAAAAAGCATTTGATCGCGTACGATGGCCCTATCTCTTTGACACATTATGCCACTTTGGGTTTGGGGAGGGTTTTATCAAATGGGTCAGTTGCATATATCATGCCCCGAAAGCCTTCGTATGGGTCAACGGAGCGTCCTCTGACCAATTCCCAATTGCACGAGACACCCGCCGAGGCTGCCCGCTATCCCCTCTCCTCTTTGCCTTGTACCTGGAACCGTTAGCACAAAAAATTTGTGATGATCCGCTGATCAGGGGCATCCAATTTGGGGCGGGGATTCATACTATCAGCCTGTATGCTGATGATGTTATCCTCTCACTCACACATCCTCAGACGTCTCTTCCAGCCCTACCTGCAGAACTAAGGTGTTTTGGAGAGATCTCGGGATTTAAAATAAACCTAAGCAAATCGCAGATCCTGAACCTCTCGGTGGCTACTTCCCAGGAAGAAAAGCTGAAGAGGGAGTTTCCGCTGGCATGGACGGACAGTCTATACCTTACTTAGGCATTTCGCTTGCCCCATCCATACCTAAGACGCTTGCCTTAAATTATGCGGCACTCATCGAACAAACAACACAAGCACTAAACTGCTGGAGTCGGCTGAAACTGGCCTGGTTCGGTCGAGTAGCAGCAGTCAAAATGACGGTCCTACCACATATTTTGTACACCTTTCAAACCCTGCCACTAGCCCCGCCCCCGAAGGTGCTCCGCTCTTTGCAACTCGCAACCAACAGATTTGTTTGGGGAGGCAAGAAACCTCGCCTATGTTTCGCGCAGTTGACGCTGCCTAAGCGGGAGGGCGGAGTGGGATTGCCACTAGTTCACAGATAACTACAAGCGGCACAGCTCCGCTATATCGTGGAATGGAACCGGCCATTATCAGAGAAACACTGGTCCTTAATGGATCAAACGGTCGTAGGAGTAAATATCTGGAGGTAGATCTGATTCCCGTGTAAGCACAGAGCGTGGGGGTTATACTCCTCCACAGTAACGTCATCCACTATGAGAGCTTGGGACAGATTAGCGAGCGCCAAGGGTCTGACAGGGTTTCCCTCCCCGATGACCCCAATCACAGACAATCCCGATTTCCCCCCGGGACGCAAATCAGAGGTGTTTGACAGGTGGAGAGAACAGGGCTGTTAGCGAATAGGATCGTTGTTTGACCCTAAGGGAGTGATTCCTTTTGAACAACTGAAACAGGAGTACGGGATCCCTCATGCGGACGCATTTCATACCTCCAGTTGTGCCACTGGGTCACATCGCCAGCGTACCAGGCGGCAGCCTCCAGGAGGCTGACGGCATTTGAGAAATGGTTGGTGCGCAAAAAGACGATAAACACCTTATATCAGAGCTCTACGCGATACTGATGAGGGGCGCAGAGGGAGGATGTTTCAAGGGACAGCGGTGATGGGACGCGCTCTCTGCGACAAACTGGGAGGATGTATACTTTAGGGCACACCACACAGCGCACGGCAGGGACAGAATCAGCTTACAAAGTCCTATCATACGTACCTTACCCCTGCACGTATCAATTGCTGGGACACAGGTCGATGCGAAAGATGCTGGAGGGGTTGCGGGCAGACAGGCCCACTGGTCCACTTGCTATGGCATTGCCCCAAATTGACACGCCTCTGGGAATCTGTCTTAGACAACATACATGGAGCATTTAATACCAATATCCCGTGCTTCCCAGCATACACTCTTCTGGGACTGCCGAATCCCTTGACGTTTCCCCTGGGCTCTCTAATGGGTCAAGATAACTCTTGCACTGTTGGCAGCAAGACAAGTAATTTTAGCCCAGTGGGGCTCAACGAATATCCCTGATCACATAGCATGGCTTCATAACCTTTGGTTAACGCTAGCAATGGAGCGCATGTCAATGGTAGCAGAACACAAGGAGGAGACGTATGCTGAGTTGTGGTCCCCGTTTATCCAGATCCTTTCGACCGAACTATGGGAGATCACGTCCCCAATATCTACGAATCTTGCGACTCCTCCCATCATAAGAGGGTGAGCACGGGCCTTCCTCTAGATGAGAGCTGGGGATCAACTCTTGTAAGCTTTTAGAAATAGTCTTCCTTGCTCATAAGTCTAGGATAAAGTAGACCTGGTGCGGAGGAGGGGCGATGGAGGAGAGCGGGAGGGGTGTGTTTACTTCCAATGTTATTTTGAGTTGTTTCGAGCTTGTTCATGTGATCCTCAAAACGCTGCCAGCCCACGGGTTGTAGGCGTACTGCTGTGTACATCTATATTCTCTGGCGACGCTGCTGGACTAAGGGTTGTAAGCGCTCAGCTGTGTACAAGAGGTGGATCTTTTCAATAAACAGAATGGTTCCATAAATAAATAAAAAAAAGAAAACGGCTGGACTGACAAAGAAAACGCATGAATCAGAAACTGTGCATAATTCTGTGGAACGGGGCTTAGGATAGTAGCAATTATGGACAATTCAGTGAAAGTAAATATAGTTTGCCAGGCTGTCAAAGAGCATCTGCGGATAGCTCCAATTGAAAAACAGGTTGAAACACCAATTAAAGTTGTATTCTGGTCACATTTGTCAGACACCTCTGACTTCATTTTCACAGAGGATGTGTGGCCTCTATCATTTATAAGGTACATGCCTCATGGAGAGGAGGTAATGTACGCATTTTTCTTCCTAGTACCTGAAGAACTCAGGGAAAAATATGCAGGTCATTGGGCTTTGAAGCAGGCTCCAGCGTTGTATAGAAACCAAGCAGGGTGGGACAAAGATTCTGTGTCACATGTGATTTACTTACGGAGTGAACCCCAAGTCCAGGCTCTGCATCCATTAAAGCCAGAACCTTAGCACCATATAAGGGCCATCACAGATGAGCTACAGTAACAGGGTGTAATAGTATTCAACCATGCACACTCCCATTTTTCTGATGTTTAAACTAAACAATTTACATAGAATAGTTTGAGATTTAAAAAATGTAAATACAAAAACATGCGGTCAAAAAAAGCTCACGGTGCTGGATTGATGAGAAGAAAGATGAAGAAACACAAAACAACATTAGTTATCTCCAATAGATTCATTACTCAAAATACAGCACCTGAATTGCAATATCCATCCACATTCTTGTTCTGCTGATTTCAGCACACCTATAGGAGGTTTGTCTAAGGCGTATAAGAATAGCACTGGGCATTTAGCAACAAGATTAATGGAAATCTTATACGAAGATTCAGAGACGTTATTATTCATTGATGATATCTGCATCAAAGATGATGATGTAGCAGAGCACTTAGATGGGGTGGACAGAATGGTGACTCTTAGATCGACACGGGTATAAAATAATTTTAAAAAAATCTAAAATTGGGTATTTTCTTTATTTAAAACAGTTTTATTGCTTTTGACATGATCAACAAGAACAGCTTGCTGTATGTACATAACTTACAGGTTCCATCCATTATGTACACCACATGACAGTTGCATGATCTCCCTTGTTTTTCCCATAGAAACTCACTCTGACTTTACGTTGTCGAATTTAGAGCACAGCCACTGATATTCAATAATCTGGATATTTCCAGATAGTTTATTCAGTCATCTCAGATCGTTTCATGTTTATGTGGGCAGCCGTGTGATTGGTAGATTTAGATCTTGAGTGTTGTACGGTGGCCCATCACTTGTGCCCAGTTTTTGAAGGTGGGAGGTTCCTTAGTCTGCCACTTCAGCGCTTAAGATTGCATACCTTGATGTGATCTTCCGTGGATATAATTTATCCAGTGAAGGGAAACAATTGGCACTGGACTTCCAGCAGAAGTGTGCTACTTTACAACCTTCAAACCTACTGAGAAAGTTGCAAACCCTGACATGATTTCTGAATTTTGGAAGGGGAAGAGTTTACTTTCTACATTTTGCTGAGCAGGATAAGCCCTTGTATAAATTACTCTCACATTTTCAGAGAAAAGCTGGACAAAAATGCATATTCCTATTCTATGTGCACTGCAAACAGACATGTTAAAGATGAAATATTTACACATGCAGACAATAAGGCAAACCAATTACTTAGGGTTGTTCCTGGCAATTCAGGTTACACATATATAGTTCATAATGAGGATCAGAATGCCCCCTAACCTACAGATCACTAATTTTCTACTGCAGAGGAACGATTTACACTTACTGAGAAAATTCTCATAATGGTAAAGACAGCTGTATACCTTTGTTAGGTGCAGTGGGGCGCAATACTAAATGCAACTGACAAAGTATGGGCACAATCTACACTAGAGAAGGAAAAATATCTACAATGTACATCAAATATTCCACAAAATCCCAACATCTTACCCATACATCAGTGTGTTCTATAGGGATGGCTCTGCGCAGCCTGTGAAAGACACTAATCAAAAATATTCCACCACTTGCGATGCATGTCAGGGATGTTTTGAAGACAGCAACCTTAAGGTGCCTTGTACACATACCAAGAGTTTAGGTGATTCCACTGCACATATATCAGAAATACATGCCCTTTTACTTGCTCTTTAGAAGGCTGATCCATCAATTTCCGCTGTGTCAGATTCAGCATTCTGAGTACAAGGTTACAATGTGGACTTGCCACACAGGTACCTAAATGGATTCTGAGATTATAAAAGTAAATTGATAAAAACAAAACAGCTCTGGTTAAAGTTCTACAGGTCAAGGTTCCTTTGATTCCTGTACAACACACAATGGCCCATAGAAGTGAAGGAATTAATACTAAAGTGAACTGTGCGTTTGAATTATCTTCAATGACTGCAGTATAAACCTTTAGGGTGGCTGTCATGACTCGATCTCACCTGGAGATCGATGCAGACAAAAAGCCTCCTGATAGTTTCTCTTCCAAATACTCATATTTCCTCAGTAAAGAAAATATTCCCATGGTTTTTATACCTGGTATTGGGGATTTCCACATACCTAATGAGCGAGGTAGATTAGACTTCATTAGGTCAGCTCTTGAACGGCTAGCTTCTGCTCTGGCTGGCATTAGTGCTATGTCATTGCAACAGCAACAATACTGGTCACCTTATTTACCGATGAAAGGGGAAAGAAAAAAAAAAAAGTACATACAACAATGTAACGTTTGTGAGCAAATGAAGCATTCAATTGCAGCAAGACCAGCATTTACTCCCCTCTTGAAATCCAATAAACCCTTCAGTGTCATTTCTCCTTGATCATGTTGGCCCTCCTCCAGTAGTCCATCAATATAAGTATATATTGGGTGTGGTTGAGAGGTATGAGCATCCACCAGGGGTCAACATTTGGATCTATGCTGCATTATCATCATCCCTTTTGTGGTTTACAATATTAATTAAAATGTTGTTGATAGTGCATAGGCACCACCTTCCTGAAAGTACATCACCTGTAGTTTAGGAATTGGAGCTGAATTCTTATTTTCACAAAGCTAAAAGGGATTACCATTCTGTTTACATCACTGCATACAATTTTTAGATGGTCTTTTAATGCAAAGGGTGTCTTATCAAATTTTGGGCCAAACAGAAATTATTCAAATTCCTTATGTTATAAGTATCTCATTGGATGATGTCACTCCAGGACCTTTTGAAAGTTCACGGGACATCAATGCAGTTAAACAACTGGTGACTAACTTTACTTAGTAAACTTATTTGGACAATGAAGATCTGTATGTTGATGTGGAGAATCACCAGAATTGGTTCGGTTTCCATCATAAAGGACATCATTACATTCAACAATCTAGCAGCCAGAGGGACGTTTTTCTTATTTTAATAGCGATGACAGATCTGACCCATCGGCATTTTATTATTTTGAAGAACCAGAAAAGCTTAAATCGATTTTAATTACTCCAACGTTCATTCAAGTTCAATTATTCCAATTGGAAGAACATTATTAATGACAAATGTATTGAGGGGACTAAATCTTGGCAAATACAGGGCATGGATGCCCTGTTTAGAGCATAAATGATTCCTAGAAAAAGTATATTTTAAAATAAGACTGTGCAGTAAAGAACTTGCATGAGTTTTGCTTCTCTAAAAGATTTAAAAACATCTTCACCATTGAGAATTAACTTTACACACTAGTAAATGGAAAGAAAACAGTACTGTACTGATGATTTGAGGTATTGTATGTTCAGAATGCAGCATACTATTAAACATTGTTTTGTTCAGATAGTATAGCTTTGTGACGAACAGATGCTGATAAATGTATGTATAGGTTTCTTTGAAAAGCTAAAGTCCATTAGCAAATAGACCAGGCTCTAGGTAGAACATATTCCTCTTTGGCTGTATCTACTTATAGCGTAAGGAAGTTGTACAAAATAAGGCTGTTATAATTGAGTTTGAGTGCTGTAAAGAAACATGTCAAACATAAGTAATGATATGGATTTGAGTGATTTGTTTAATGGGGGACCACATCCTGTAAAGAGTAAAACGTTTATAGGTACCATAAATTATGCTGCTACACAAGAAGAACAGGTATGCCCTGAGAGAGAAGCTGCAGCGAGAATTATGTGAGCTTATAGGGAAATAATGTAAACCAGTTTCAAAGTCATGGACAAAAGCTTTCAAACTCTTTCTGAAAGTATCTATACAATCTCTACTATCACTGCTTTAGATCTTTAACAGGAAGATTTGAATTTTTTGTAAGATGGGTAAGCTCAAATGTGCACACTGTTGCAGTTCAGTTGGACACTGCAAATACTGAGGCTGCATAAGGTGCTTTGGTATTTTGAATGCCCATTTCTGTCGCTGAAGATCCACACCTTGGGCCTGATTCACATAGGTAACTTACACATTTTAAATAATTACACTTTTGCCGGAGTCTACTACTTTTCACTTATTCACAAAAACTGAGTGTAAGTTAAAAAAAAAAATAGCAGGAAGCCCAGCACTGCACATGGCTATCCACAGTACTGCAAACCCCTCCTATAGAAAATAATAGCGGTAGGGAATTACAACAAAACCCCATAGGAAATAATGTAAAACTAAATTACATTATTTAAAATAGTTAAAAATACAAATAATTTAATGTTAAAAAAATATATACAATTGTACATATTTAAGTATAAAATTTTGTAATACCCTATTTTGAACTTAAAAATGAATGTAACCATACTTTTATTAAAATATAACAACTAATTTTAATTAATTCTATTCATCACTTTTAATGATTACGAACGCATAATTATTTTTTCTTTATATGGGAATTCATTTTTTAATTTCAACTTCAGGATTATTTCAAAATTGAGTTAATAGTGCTGTAGCATTTTTCTATTTAATTCTAAACTTAAAATAAGCCTATAAAATAAGTTTACATTAATATTTAATATAAAAATATTTATATTAGAGTTTAAACACGTTTTAAAGTTTCCATATACTTTATCAAAGGGAGTCTACAGTGAGGTGGAGATCTCTGCATTGTAAATTATAGGGAAAAATGAAAAGGTTTATTTAAATCAAATTATTTTTTTAAACATTCGTATATTAAATACAAATAATTCATTTTATATAGATCTGTGGCTCGTGACACAAAAGCCCAGATTCATCTAAGTAACTTACAATTTTGAGCATTTTTTAATTTTGTTCTACATTAAAATAAATATATACAATGGGTTAAAATGAATCATTATTATAAAATATTTTTAATACTTATTTGATTTATTTGAATTCACTCGCCTGATCACATTTTATTGTCCATTTCTGCCTTTCACTTCTATGACTGTCAGATAGCTACATATCTTGGATAGTATGAAAGAATGCATAACACACTCTTACAATACATTTGTAGTTTTCATTTTGAATACCATTGCCGAGCTGACAGCAATCTTGCTTTCGTTAGCACAGCTTCATGTACTATCCCTTTGAGACACTTACTCCTTTGCGATTTTATCACTATTCATAGTGCTTGCATTCCTTTGAAGCTGGCCCTTACACTTCTCACCAATACAGTTTCTTTCATTCTTACTTATCACGTGCTTTATAGAAATGGAAGTTATGTACTTCGAGCCAATGAAACCTGTTGTGGGGAGCCCCAGGCATCATGTATTTGTTGACCCGTCAACAATAGTAACAATTAAATGTAATAGTGAAATTGGATTGGCATTTTATCCCACTTCAATGAGGATTTTTGAAACAATTTAATGACCTAAAGTAAAAATGATAAATATGCCTTGATAAATTAAAAATAATTACAGCAGTCATAACTCAGAAGGAGGTACCATTACCTCTACGGCTGAAATGTTTGCTCTGTAAGCAGCCCAGTGCACATAAGACATCCAGCAACTTTTGCAAACTCAATTACCAAAACATTTTTCCGATTCATTGCACACAGTGCCCCACGTTTCAAACAAAACTGCCATTACCCAGGTTTTTAAAACTATTGGACCGGGCTTATTGACTGGCTTTAAATCTATTTTTGGACTGATCCTTTCCCTTTTTTGTCTCGGTTTTAAAACCTGTTTGGTGGGATATCAGCAAACCTGCTTATTGTGAAGTGCGCAATTATTTTTTTTCTTTCTGAAGAAAAAGAAAAATCAACTTGAACAAAAATATCCATCTGAATATCAAGGCCACTATGCTATTAAATTTTATCTTGGAGGAGAACTGCTTGCTATGCCAAGTGTACATTGGACTCTATGGTCTCACAAACTTCTACCTCCTTGAGTGAGAACTGTGTTTCAAGCAACCATGAATGAGACCTGTGCTTCAGTGCTTGAACCGTTTTCAAACTGCTAGCTTGTACATTCCATTGGAACAACAAGCTGTGTGTTCTGTTGGTTTCTGGAAAATAACCCGCCCCATCAGAGAGCATTAAGCATTCTACAATGCAATTGCCCCAAATCAAAGCTGCTGTCTGAGTCTTCACCTGTACTAACATGCCTGGGAGTAACAATCTTACAATTCTCTGATAAATTCAGTTTTGCTTCACAAAGCACCTCAACAATTACAGATGCTTTCTACCTTATAATGCCGTATTAATCTGCAATTTCAACATCTTCAGTGGCATCAACATTGTCTATATTTGAAAAGTGCCACTATCACTGCACTTTGTTCCAATATCGGACTTACCCAATGCAAGTGAGACTTATTGAAGTTAGTTGTCTCTCTCTTATGGATTCCCTCTTCAAAGCTACAGATTTGAAAGTTTCAAACTGTTTTCAGAATGTAATGAACTCAGTAAAACAAGAGAAAGACAATCAGAAGCTCCCACTCTGTGTCTGTATTGCCATCTTAAAGCAGTTTTCTGTGTTTGCTTTTAAATCATTTTGGATTAATTTCTGTTTTGTCCATGTTGCATAGTCAAATTAATCACAATGAGTTTTTTGCATTTATTAATAGACACAGACATTTATGCACATATATCACAATAGGGCAATTTATCACAATCGGCAAAGATTACTAGGTGTTCCCAACCTAATACTACTTAATTTCTCATTAACAGAAATAGGGGTCCATTTTAAAAGGGTATTCAATTATTGAAAATGTATATAGCCATATGAATATAGATATCAACTTTCTTTTTTAAATAATTGGACAGTTTCTTGGACCCTCATTTCGGTTTTTGATTTATGCACTTTTGTTCAATAGAATTGTTGCACTGTCATTCTGGGGATGACAATCTGCATTTTTCTGCTTATGTACCTCTATTGCAAGTTGTATATTCTTTTATTCGAGAACACATTGTTCATTTATAAACACATGCTACATTTAGTATTGTTTGTACATGTGTAAAGTATGACATTTGGTAGAACGCACCATTCACATGTAATGTGCAAGAGGTTCAAGGGTTCCAGCCCACCAGGATCCCGGTCTCAAGTTAGTAAGTGGACTCTAAGCTTGTGCCAGAGGATGAAGGGGACCTATAACTCGGTCATATTTTACAGAAGATTGCAAAAAGCGTATCAGACAAAGTGGGGAAAAACAGCCAAGTGTACAATTATAGATGTTTTAAAACGAAATGTGCAAACTGAAATAAAGACAGCACAATTTGGTGAGGCAAAGCAGGAAGTGAATGAAAACCTTGACTTTAACACCACACACAGACTTGCTTCCATTTTAATTTTTGATTTGTTGACACAGTCATGTCTTGAAACAGTATTTTTCAGCATACCTCAGAAATGACTGTGTGGAAGAACTCCTTGTGCTCAGCAGCCATGTTCATGCTTGCAGAGTTGGGATGCAGAACAGGAAGTTTGGGACTGGCACTACCTGTCTGCATGGAACTTTGGAAAGGTTGCAGGAGGTCCGTGACCCAATATTACCTTGCCCACACTGGCACTATTCGGATAAGATGGCACAATTCTCACTTCTTCTTGCTCAGTACAGTATGAGGGGAAGTAGAGGAAAGATGCATTGCAAAGGTTGACCATGCAATAAAAAAAACTCATTCCCCAAAAACCCCTGGTAATGCACGTTTGCTGCCATAGATCCGGTCTTTGCAGGTGTTTTAATGTGAGTGAGACTTGATGGATGGCCCATTCCCAAAGCATGTAGGTATCTGTTCAGTATGTAACCTTGCTGCTCCCTCTTTGCTCATATAAAACATGGTCATGTTGGCCATTCTTATCAATACTATGAGACCCTTGATCCTGGGCAAGAAGATTGTAATACTTGCTGGACAGTTTTTAATTCCAGTACATTTATGTGAAGGTTTGTCTCTTCTTGCATCCGCTTGCTGCTGGTATATAGCTCCTGCAAATGGGCATCCCAGTCTTCTATGAACTTGTCGGTTGTAATTACAAAGCTTGCTGTGTTGTGGGGGAAGCGTAGACCTGTTATATACTTTGTGTTCACAAAGGTAATGTTTCCACTAACAGTATGACTCTTCTTGTCCTTTAATAAATCTGTACTATGGACTCACTGATCGTCGAGTTCCTCATGTGTAGGTGTCAAAATAAGATTAGAGGGATGTATGGGACAGAACAGGATTAGAGGGACCACACCATCCCCAATAAGGCCTGTTGTACTGAGCTAGAGTGGTTTTAGTTGTCTGGCTAGATTAAGCAGTCATAGGATTGGTCTACTGAGTTAAACTTTTTTCTGTTAGTATCCACAAGTGAAGTGCCCCTTATAATTGTATACAGTTTTTCTGCATTACTTCAAGTGATCTGTCTGTGTTTGACTCAAAGCTGTGAAGCTCCTCATTAACATGATTTTTCAAACAGTGATTCATCATCAAAAGGCATGTCCAGAATCCTGCTTTGGACTTCCTTTGAGACATTTGCATTATGCTCAGTCTTGCCTGTACAGCAAAGCTGCTCCTGAGAGCTGTACACCGACAAATACTGGGTGGCAACAGGAATAGTGGCGCACACCTTAGCTCCTACAAATGTCAACAAATTAATTAAAAGTCTGAATAAGTCCTTACAGCAGGGTAGATAGGGAGTTGGCCAGCTCCACACCCCTTGGAGCCATTCTTCCACTCGGGATACCCCAGGGACATCCAGCCACCCTCCACCACTAGTTGGGCATGGCCCGGACTGCAGCGCTTATTGGGAGTAGAGAGTCTGTACTCGCCTGCACTCCCACTCACGGACAACTGATGACTACCCCTGATGACAGGCCCTGCAGTCAAACGCACACTCAGCAAATATATGCCGCACACCATCAGGGATCTGCTACCAGAGGGATACACTATCACCTGGTCAGAGGATGCACGCTTCACTGCGGCCATGCAGTTGGACTGATTTGTACTGCATTGAGCGCAGAGTGCTTCGAGGAGTCGTGTCCAGACTTATCCCATGGCTCCTGATGACTTCACTCCCCTCACTGTCCTCAGAGGACAACACTGGTGAACACCTGGTATCCAAGTTGTATCGCACATGTCTAGACTTGTTGCCCACACCGGAGGGCCAATTACAAGAAGTCTGGTCAGTGGACTTACAGCACCCCATATCAGGAATTATTGTGCACGCAAACCAAGCTAGTCCCCCCCCTCCCAACCATAGACACAAACTTCTACATTTTAAGTTTTTGCATTGCATATACATGACACCCAAGTTACAGGCCAGGATAGCACAGTCACAAATGTTGCATCGCCGATGCAGATTTTTTGCACCAGTCATGGTTGTGTCCCCACATCGGCAGTTACTGGACTGACATTTTCACACACATCTCCCAGATGGTAGGTGTGACTCTGACCCCCCTTCCAGCTCTGTTGGGAAGTGTACGTGATACCCCAAAGGAAACTCGTAGATTTGTCGCAATCGCACTTTCACTCGCAAAGCGCAAGGTTGCCATATAATGGGGAGGCACACGACACCCTACTATCAAAGGCTGGCTCAAGAGCCTCGTCTTTTGCGGTATGACCAGCGAACTATACGCTCAGATGCGACCAACAACATCCCATCCACGAGACATTTGGCAGTCTTTGCGTACATATTTGCTTCACTCCAATGGACACCAACTGACATATTTGGGAAATGGGTAACCATATTGGGGTGGGGGAGGGGGAAACTGTTGATAACACCAATGCTGTGCGCCTGTTGCTGTGACTCCTCCCTTCCCGAGTCCGCAGGGCTGACATCAATGACATCCGCCTTTTCCTGGACGCATGTAGACCCAGTTCATGGGTGCCCCGCATCAGTCTGCGCTTTATGGACTCACGTCATGTTGTTCAATGTACAAGGGCCACTGTTTATGTTTACTATGCTTGTGATGTGTAGGACCTGTCAACTTATGTTATGTGCACACATTATTAAAAATGATAAAGCTTTTAAAAAAAAGTCTGAGTAAGACTGCAAGGTTGAATTGTATCTTACTTAATGATACACATTGTAGTGACTTAAATCTTACATTATTTGGCTGTGGAATTTTTCCCCCCCTTTGTTGTCACTTGATTTTAGTTATATACAAAAATACTTTGGACATTCATCCTGAGAGTTTTCTAATACATTTGTATTGACACCCATACCCGAGACAATAACTGCGGAGGAAGCTACATGCTTATTATGGTTAGAGGGTTTGCCGCCTAAAAGAGGTTGCAGCCATAGTTGACATCTTTTCCAGATGCCTACCTTCCCTATCAGGGGGAGTAGTGCAAGGAGAAGTAGGGTTTCCAGGATCTTCTCTGCACTGGTTCAATCACCAATTAACTTGCACAAGGATTTCTCATTAGACTCTGGTGTGCTGTCGAACTTTTAAATCATTTTCAATTAGCCAATAGAAAGCCCATTATATGATCCTATGGCGCATTAGGAGACAGTGGAGTGGACTTATTGACTAGTGCCACATCCCATTCTCGATCTACGTGAAGTGGGACATCAACCTGCACCTCTTTCCTCGTGACATTGTCCATGTTGTATATTTCCTGCAAAGGAGGAGTGGCTGACCTACGCAGAATAGATTGACATAAAAGTGACAGCTGATAATTGGTGCTGTCACTGAGCATCTGCAATCGTCAGTGAGCGGTTATATCCTATAATTTTGGGGGCCTTCCGAGTATTGGGAGACAAGCTTATGCACGTGTTGCCTTTTTAAAAAAAAATTTAAAAAGAGTTTTATATAGCGCGAACTAGACCCGAGATATCGGGTATCAGAGCGCTTTACATGAGCACCAGTTTTGTTACAGAAGGACACATTCATTTTTGTTAGGCGCAGGGAATCAGATTAAGTGATTTGCCCAGAATCACAGGATGTTGAGCGTCACTGCCGAGACTCGAACCTGGTTCCCCAGTTTCGAGGTCGACCGCTCTAGCCGCAAGGCTACATCCTCTCCCCTCTGCTTGAAATGCCATGTGTACTGGACGCACGGATGCAGTCAGGATAGGTTCCGGTGTGGCTTGTGCCTCATGGTCCCCCTGCCATTTCTGCTCTCCTCATTCCTGATGCGGAGTCCGCTGTGAGGAGATTGTCTAATTGGATAAACGACTCAGCAAGGTAACAGTAGTTCTGTGACTGTGGCGGCACTGCGGGGATGATCACCATCAGCTAGTTGACCCCGTTGATCTGAGGAGTATTTATTCACAAGTTGGGGATGCGAGTGCCTACCAGGTGACGGTGTTTGGAGTTTTTGTTACCTGGTGTGGCGGGCCTCAATTGCTCGTCTCAGCGCGTGGTGGATAAGAGGACACTGAAGAAATTGCGTTCTGGACGTGTTAGTGTCACAACAGTACCTTAAGCTAAAAAGAAAAAAACAACAACTAAACGAGAGGGGAAAAAACAAAACAAAAAAACAAATCAAGATCTCCTGCTTCGAAGACTTAACTATCACATTTTAAATCCCATCCAGTAATTTCAGATTATTTTGCTAGGTCGAATAAAGAAGCTGCAGAAGCCTCGGCCCCTCAACAGTTTTAGTTAGTCCCTCAGGCCAGCCAAGGACACTTTTGAACAGTGTTTCGGCCATGGCTACACCATCTCAGGCTATTGGTCAAGAATGGGCTGAGGATGCCCCTTTTTCTGCTACCCATTTAAGATCACCCGGAAAGGAGCATGATCAGAAGGATGGAATCTGCCCCTCGTCCTGAATCTGTCTGACACAAGATAATGCCTGAGAAAGTAATCTAGGGAGGTGCTCATGTGAGAGTGAGTCTATAAGTTCTTCCTTGCATCGGGAAATGATCCCTTCCAACCTAAGAAAGGTGGAGTATTTTACACTGACAGATATAAAGCTGGCAAAGAGGTGCCCGTTGAAGACAAAGGTCATTCTAAAATCCCCTGCCCCAAAGTACAAATATCCCACCCTCTTTTTCATCTCTTTAGTAGTGCTGCCACTATGGGGGATTCTATGGATTGTGATACCTTCATTTCAGCCAGCGCACAGTGGAAGCCAAGCACACTTAGTTCTGGGGAGGAAGGGATGCCTTTTGAGGCATTATTTTGTACTGAGAAAGTTTTATCCTCCATTGTAGCACTACTGTGAGAAAAACAAAAATCAAAAAAAAAATCAAAAATAAATAAATCAGTGTATTTTAAACCTTGTATTTGATATATGGACTTCTACATTAATGGGAGTTCAAAATCGTCCATTGTCTGGAACCACCAGAATGCTGCCACACAAGACTAAAAAGTCGAAATCTACTTCAACGGAAGCTAAACAAGAGGTTTGCAATTTCACAGTTCAAGCTGGTGAACATAGTAAATCTAGCACCACAGAGGGCAGTTTAAGTGTAGCAAATTCTAATAACTCCAAATTAATTCAGGATCAAGTTTATTGTTTAATGCTACCACTTGCCTTGAGTCTTGAAAGAGTGATTTTAAAGTCTACAGAGAGTGGTTTCCAATCTTTAGGAAACTGCTAAAATAAACTGTTCCAGCTAAGTCTCCTACTTTATTAATTGATGCCTCTCCTCTTTCCAAAGGTGAAGGAATATACCCTAAAATGCCACTGACAATAAGCAAAAGAAAGGACAAAAAAAGGGGAATGTAAGAAGAAAGGTGCATTCTGAAATGTACAGCTTGTAAAATTATATTTGAGAATACTCCTGCCACAGAGAATTCCTAGGTGGCCATGTCAGTGTTTCCCTTGATTGCTTTGGCCAACACTCGGTCTAGGGCAACTCATGTTATTGATACTAAAAATTCTTCTGCTAACCCAGGGGTGGATGTGACTAAATTTACACTCATAGCCTGAGGAATCTGTCATCACAGCCCAGTAATGGTTTGATGATATGTAATATGGTGGGTTCTTTTTTAAATGTTCCCCAACGTGGTCGGGATAAAGTGGAATGCTCAACCTCCTCAAACATTGCAGTTAAGGCTCTTGTTGATCAAGAAGAGGCTCATAAAGCAAGGATGAATCCGAATAGTCAAAGGGAATTTCCCCTCTAAACCAGTTGCCCCTGCAGAGAACAATGGTAATAGGGTCCCTAATGTTATGGGCATTGATCGGTAAGGAGTCCCAGCATGGGAGGGTTCATGGTCTTCAGGTCATCTAAATCATGGAACAAATGTTTTCGTCCCATGAGGGCATCAACCAGTTTCTGGAAATGTTCAATGTAATATTAATAGTGGTCAATTGGGCTCAGATTCTAAGAAGAATAAGTTGGACTTTGTTTTATTGTTTGGTCGTTAAATATATCCTTTTAATAGAAGTTCTATTCTGCATGCTCTGTCGGAAATTGAGGCCTTGCATTTAGTGCAAAGTAGTAACATTGAAAATGTTTATATTGATTAATCAGGAACCGTACCTAGTACATCAATCTTCTTGGAGTCCATGATTATTTTAAACTTAATATTGCAGCTTTGTGAATACTTCCTTAATAGTGGTATGGCTGTAATTCTGGTTGTGCAGGGAATAGATTTGATCCTCAACAAGTCTACGGAGTCTGGCCTGAGTAAGAATAGGGATTTGTGGTGTTCGGGCTGGACAGGGTCCCCTTGCAAGGTAATCCCAAGGATATTGTGGGATCAGTTGGCCAGGGGGAGCAGACCTATAAAAATCCAGGACATGATTAAACATCGCGATCAATTACTAGAGCAAGGGGATGAGCTAGCTAACTAGTTGGGTGGCGGGAACTTTGAATAGCAACCGCCCTGTATTGATGGTGTAGCGGAGGTAGCTCCTTGGAAACAATCATATCTTGGAACCTGGCAGGTTTGGGGAAACATACGGTTAAACAGAAGCCTTTATAGAGTCTTTTCCTCGAGCAATTGTGTTTGAGGGAAACCTGGGCCTAATCGGAGTTGACTTATGAAAACTATTATGTAGTCTCTTCGCTGACAAAATCTGCATCCAAGGAGCATGCTAGTGGAGGATTACTCTAAAGTAATAATTGTAGGTGATTTACATGCAAAAAGTTCCAATTCGACCGGTTTGTCTTTGCCAAATTTGGAAAAGGAGAAATCTTGGGCAATCCGAGGTAATGCTCCCTGATGAGAATAGAACAGATAGGTGGGAATTTTCACTCTTGGATTCCCGGAGAATATGTGAATTTGTGGTTGTGAATGGTCGAATCCAAAATTACATGCCTGCATCATTTACCTTTTCTTCCCATCATGGTCATTCTTTGATTGATTATAGGACTGTTTCATATCAAATGTTCAGGGCGTGTCCTGATCTCAATATGCAACCATCTGCTCTGAGTGATCATTGTATTTGGAGTATTAATGTAGAGTTAATGATGCAGGCCTCAAAGCCATGGAATTGCTGGAGGGGCTCAGTACTCTTTAATAAATCAAATGGGTGCACTTTTTATGCGTCTAGCAGTATAAAAGGTTTTAAGCTCCAAACTCCTAGAGGTCATTAATAATATAAAGGAACTGAAGGGAATAGTATGTAGGGATCGATTCATTTAGTATGAAATGATTTTTTTTATTTTTTTATTTTTTAAAGCTTGGCGAATAAAGGTAGACACATTAAGCCTTTATATAAGAGGTAACCAGAATGTGAAGGAAGTGAATAAAGAAATAAATCGGCTAGTAAGAATTTGCCCTTTTCTCCACTTCAAGACAAAGTGAAACTAGTCGTCTTAAACACAAGAGGTCTAGATTGAAGGCACGAGTGTAGAAGGGAATTTGATGTTAAATGGATTAATTTATGAGAAGCTGCAGCCTCAAACAATCTTAGAAAGTATTGGCGATTAGGATCTCTATACTGTGATTTTAGAGTGATTGCTCAAGCAAATACCATTTCAGAGGTGAAGTGGACAAATTATATTTCGACTCTTTATGCTGGTAATCCTAGTGTCAGTGACATCTTAGACCCAAGAGTAGATGTAGATCAGTATGACTTACATGGGCCTCCTTCGGCCCAGCAGATTGAGGGACTAATTAAGAGTGCTATTATTAAACAGGTTGTTACTCTCTGGGCAGCTATTTTTGTGTCCTTTAATTACTGCTATCTTTCAGGAAACGTCCCCCCTACCCTGACATGGAAGGGTAGCATTATTGTGTCTTTGGATATAAAGAGTCCAAAAATATTCCCCTTTGAGCTACAGGCAAAAAAAAAAAATATTAGATGCCATAGGCAAACTTGTTGCTAAAATTAAATAATGACACTTCCAGCATTGGGCATCTAAAAATATTACTCCCCCAGAATAGGCATGATTTAGGAGGAATTGTAGCACCTTCGATAACATCGCACTACTTCAGGCAATTATAGAAAGGTACCCCCAGTCAAGGAGAATGACTGTGTACATGGCTTTTATCAACTTCTACACAGCGTTTGATAGAGTTGATCGTTGAACGCTGTAGAGTAAGTTGTCTAAATTGGGCATGCCTTCTCCTTTGTTGAGATGAGCAATAACACTTCATACATCAACACGGAGTCAAGTGTTAATGGGTGGGAATCAAGGTCCATCTCAAAAAGTTTAGAAACCCAATGGGTTGAAAGAAGGCTGCCTGCTGGCGCCTTTGTTGCCCTCTTTATATTTTAATGATCTCCAATGCAGGGAGGGATCGATAAAAGGGAACAAAATTAGTCTCCTATACATGGATGACGTGGTTTTAATGGATTTAACGCCTGTTGGACTTCAAAGACGTCTCAATGCACTCGAACATTTCCTGAAAATTAATATCTTGAAGATCAAGATTCTGATTTTTCGGAAGAAGGGTTCGAGATCAGGGAAGATGTCCAATTGGTTTCTAGAACAGGAAAAGATGGAGTAGGTCTCCAACTCTACCCGTGTTTAGGAAAAACAAATTCTAGCAATTGTGGAGAACATGATCATATAAAACACTGTTTGAGTAAGGTCATGTTGCAAACTAGTGCCATTACTAGATTATATAAAGTTTGCGGGAAAAAGACACTTTACGCACACACTATTGGTCTTTAGGGTAAAAGTTCCCCCTTCCCTAAGCTATGCTTGCGAGGTAATCTATCTGAAATACTGGAGTCTTTGATGTAATTGAATAACATATTTTGCATCAGATTTGGAACTTGAACTCAATGGTAGCTCTGAACGCTTTACGTTTGGCCTGCTGGAAACTTTCTTTACAGCCCTAGCGTCGGTAATGAGGTGGGGGAATTGTCTGCTTAGTGGGGGAAGATGGGTGTTTGTGCGGCTTTGCTTTAGTTTGTTCCTTTGTAAAATCCAAGGAACTAGATCATGTCTATAGTTTTCCGATGCCAAAATCCTTCTTAAAACTTTTTTAAAAGAATCTTCTTTTAGAGTAAGTTTGAACCGGGATATGATACTGTTAGTGCCACGAGAGAGATGTGGTGATACAGAAAAACTATTTATAGAAAAAAACGAAACACCATCTCACCTGGAATATTCTACATGAGGTGCGTAGGACTATTTTCCTGTTGAGATTAAATTGGTTATCTCTGCAGATACTAACAGGTGCCTGGGACGCTGTCCCCAGGAAGCAGAGAGTTTGTAATCTGTATGATCATACAAAAATTGCATGTCCCCCTCTGCACGTTGCACAATATATTTTAAAAATACCGGTCTTAAACAGTGATGAGTAATCAGTATGAGAGGCAGGTCAATATTTATTTTTCCTCCTAATGAAATGGTATGTGCCAACATTTTTAAATTCTTTCAACTTTTAATTCTGCAGTAGTGTTTATTTCATTTTGTGAGTGGAATTCTGTGGGGTGGGACTTCGATGGCTCTTGGCATATTGTTATGATCCCCTTATGAAGGAGTTTCGCTCAATGTATGAATGCTTCGTTTGTTTTTTTTGGAACAACCAGTAGATGGTTTGTATTTCGGTTCTTATGATGTATATCGAAGTCATGGCAGTACTTTGGAAAAGGAGAACAAAGAAAAAGTAACATCATGCAATGTTTTAGTACTGTTGATTAGCCTGGTAATACTCTATATTGAGGACGAATGTTGATATTAAGGAAGCTTTTTACACAATGTCACTTTCTCTTAATATTTGGGAATGTAATGTAGTTTTATGAAATACTGCATGTTGGAATGGTGACGGTCTTTTACAGTTTTAAATTACTTTATATGGACAGCATCGTAGTTCCGAATCAAATACAAATTTAACTGAATTGCTTCAGATCATGTGATACTAGTGCTGTCATTCCAAACCTTTTCACAAGCAACACATCCTGAATGAAAACGAACTGCTAAAAAATTTAACCCATGCAGTACTGAACTAGGGTAACAATCAAAATAGTTTGTTGACAGGCACAAAAACAAAAGTATGGGTTAAATGAAGACAGACAATATCGAACATTTTCACCCTCATCAAGTGGGTCTTTTATTACATTACCTCAGGCACGAGGTGATATTAGGCTACAAAGTGTACCACACAAGTGAAGTTTAAAAATCATCTACATTGGTTCATAAACGTCATTAACTACTTAGCAAATACCTGTTCGCGTATATATGTTGAGACTTGTATGCATATGTACGTACTGATCTCCAAGTAAGACACATTTCCGAGAAAAAAGTAAACTTAAGAAAAAACACAGCCAAACCAACAATTGAAAAAAGATGCAATGCCGGTCCTAGAGGTTCTTGCGTGTTCCCTTTGCCACAAAAGGTGCTAAAATCACTGCTGCTTTTCCCTCCACAAGCTTTTAATGAAAAATAAACACACAAAGTATCCTCACACAGAAAAAAAATATGCAACATTCCACGATCGTAGACTAATCTTCATCCGAGGAGGTCTGATCCAGCGCATAAACCATGAACATGACGTCAGGTCGGGATGGAACGCATGGATGTCCTGGCCGCACAACCTCAAAGCCCAAAAAGCTGAATGTCTTCAGAAGAGGCACTGATGGAAATACAAAAAGGAAAATATTTTAATGAGCACTGCAAATGAAACAATTAGACTGATTCCGAGGAACACTGTCTTTACTGTAGGGTACACAATTGGCTTAATGTCATAGATCATAGACACCATGGCCCTGATTCACAAAGGTGAACTTACATAGGACTATCTTTTTATGAGCGGAGTTCTTCGCTCAGTCTGTGGAGTATCCACAGTCGTAAACTCACTATTAACTCGTTTGTGAAAAGCAAAAAAATAGTCAACTTACAAAAAAGTGTAATCAGACCCCGTGTTTTTAGTCTTGGATCTTCTTTTCTAACCATTTTACTGTGGTGTGTGTACCCCAATTTGTTTCGTAGCGATCAAAGTCTAAAACTCGCAATGTGTGTTTGTTAAAAGAAAGCCCATGCGCATACACATGGTAAGTCCACTGATATGGCTTCTTGAGGTTGTACTACTTTAAAATTGGGCTGCTACAGCCGCACATACTAAGAACAAGACATTACTTGTAGCCCATTACAGAGCAGCTCCTCGCTACTGTTTTCTAAACACTACTTTTTAAAGCATGATGTGTGTCAGTTTCCTAGGAGTATAATAAATGCTCCTCTTGGTCAGAGTCTGACACCCATCCACCCACTTTGAACAATTCAGGTCCCCCCCATAGGTGCCTCTAGCACCCCTGCTCACCCCACCCCCAACTATGAAGTACACGGATTTAGTCTTTCCTGAAACGTATTCCAAGGCTAATTCAATGTACTGTAGTATGGCAATGAGCTTAAAAGTAATTTACAATGCCAGAAACTATTTAAAATCATATTTCTCAGCATCAGTAGATAGATTTTTTGTTCAAAACTTGATCTTCATTGTAGGTTGTGGAACATACAAGCACATGTACTAAGAGAATACATCAATTTTGGACCACTTGAATTTATATAAAAGAAATTTTCATGGTCAGAGCTAAGAACGTAACTGCTCCAAACAGAAGAAACATTTTTTTTAAACAAAAAGTACAGTCTATAAGTTCTAAAAATTAAACACTTAAATTAGGGGTTCAAGATAAGAGAGAAAGGACGAATGCTACTATGAGGTACAAGTTTAGATTTACGTTGGGGGCGTGACCAGGCAAAATGGCTGCCTATAGACGTTTCCTGGGAGCTCTCGTTCACTCCCATTTGCAGCTTGAAAAGAGATGCATTCGGCCACCTACATGTAAAGGCCCACTGACACCAGAGTAAAAAAACCCTTTCACTGTGGTAAACTGTTGGGGTCGTCAGACGAGCACTGGGCATGCTGTTGGGTGCTCTGGTGGCATTGTGTGTGACAGCTGGGGGCATCGGCCAGGCTGTGAAGATTAAGTCGTGGAACTGAACCCAGTGAGGAAGGAGAAGAGGTTCTCTGGTGGGGGATCTAACCTGCAGGTTGCGGTTGGGCCGTTCGGCATGGGCCTCCCTGCCGGTGCTGAAGGTGGACGGCACAGCTGGCTGCTGTGCCCTGTATGTAGTTACAAGACAAAGGGGTTATCCCAGACACGTCACTAGCACCTGGGTAAAGTACGGTACAGAAAAAATGGCCCCAGTGTAGGTAGAGCAGAAGTGTAAATCATGCCAGCCTGTGCTGGGGATCCACCCATAGAGAAGCAGCTGGGCCCAAGTGATCGCGTATACCCGGGCCTACCTCTGTGCAGCATGGTACGTGGCGTCCCATGGCCCTCGTGATGCAGTACAGAGAGTAGAACCTGGCATATCAATGCAATAACTGCCCCATTCTTTTATATATACTCTGCTCAACAAGACGTTCAGGCAGCCCTTTTTGTTGAAGAACATAGCAGGCCCACGGACAGTGCGTTATAACACTGGCAGACTGAGGTGACATTAATACTCAACTACGCTACACCAACATAGATAATGACGAGGAGTCTCATGGGGAGGGGCAGTAAACGAACTGAAGTGCAGCTACACCCCAATAGACAGTGAGACCAGTAACAATGTTTTTCAAGATGGCAGGTTTATTTTGCTCATATTGACACACCTGCACCACCAATAACTGTAGGGCCTAGGGGTCCTGTCTTTGTATGACCAGTGTGTGGCGCCCCATGGGGGTCCCTCAGAACTGAAATTATGGGTAAAGACAACTGATCCAGTCTGCCCAGAGCAATAAAATTGTGAAATATACACTGTCAAAATGGGGAGTGCAGCCACATCCTATTCCCCAGTAGCTGGAGGATTCGGGGCATAGAGTTAGGCAAACCAAAATAACATAACTGCAGCCATACAGGGATCCAGAATGACCCATAGGGGAAGATTGATACTGTGTAAATCGAGTTAAAATTTGCTACATGCAGATCTACGTAACAGCATTCATAAAACTGAAGATCAAGTGGCCAAGCTTCAGTGAAGCCAGCAGCTTAAAAAGTAAGATCGCTGCCATTGAACCAAGGCAGACAGACAGAAGCTGTTCTGCTCCACAGATATCCTTGATGCAGGCACGAACATACTGATTCTTGAGTAAGACCCCCCATTACTTATCAACTGGCGACACAAAGAGGCGCATAGCCGTCTTAAATAATTATCAAGAGCCATAACACATGGAAGAAGCCTGCTACTTCTACTTAAAAACCCTATCGGCTCGTGCTTGATCTGCACACTCACTGTGCCCTTCTATTCCATACCTGCGGAATCCTCCTATTGTGCTAACCGAATTTTGCCAGCCGACAGCTACCCTCACATGGGTGCCCGGCCGGGTCGCATGCGAGTATCCTTCCTTTTCACTTTACACAGTGCCACAAATTCCACACGAGGCTGCGCAAACCCTTCCTTCAGGTGTCCCTACTATCTTAGGTAGTAGAGAGACCCTACATTGCACACAGGGTCGAAACGCCGTCGACAGTTTTTTCAAAGCGAATCATTACAAGCCAGCACTTATCATTGTATAAAAGCGTGGTTTATATAATATATATCTTTCAATGGTCGCTTTCAGGAAATATAGGAAACCTTGTATATATGTCACGAATATGTCACAAATTATTTAGGTTTATTTGTTTAGGTTCCTTTTTTCCACTGGGACACCACTCACTACAATCAATTGATTGTTAAATGTCATGAATGTAATTTTGCTTCAAAGAACTATATAAACAAGAATTATGAATGAAATACTAATCTAAGGTGTGTTCGACTCCTTCTCTTTTTGACATCACAATAACCCATTACATTGCCATAGTGCGTTATTTTATTGAGATTTTCTTGCCATTAGTCCACAGGTGCCATTGTTTCTGATAATCATTTCAGTACCCTGGTTCCAAGTGAGTAGGGTTCCCTTGTTGTTTTTCTCGACACAGACTGGCAGAAGAGATGCGGAGGGCTACTCAATGCAATAACCCGAGATTTCTCAGGGTTCCCAGAACAGGCAGAGGTTTCTTGGAAGAATCAATAATAGAAACACGAAGGCCAAAGCCGTTATGCAAATTCATCACAAGTGAACAGGCTCATAGGTCACTGGTGGCGCCTCTTCCTCTGGGGTAGCACCCACAAGCCCCGATTGCTAGTCTCTTTAATCACCATGACAGCGAGGAGATATATATATATATATATTTTTTGAGTTTTATATATTACACCATGTGTGCATAGTGCGCTCTCTGCAATATGAAAATAGGCCCATTCTCATCTACTCGGACTAAACTAGCAAAGTGCAATAACTCCACAAGGATTTCCTGTTAGTTAAGAAAGAAAAAAAAAAAAAAAAAGAAGGAGTATGAACCTGAAACACAGCCGGTTTTGTCTTGCAAAATTAAGAATTCAGCATGAAGGCAAAACCCATTTCTTCTCCTCTCCAGACACAGAATGGGAATGGATTGAGGTGACTACAGGCATCATGAGTGGAGAAAACAATAGAACAGACAAGCACTGGAAGGCTTCTGAGCTTTTCAACATCAACAGGAAACGGATATGCTTTTTGCTACAGTGGAAGGATTGAGGTGCAGGAGGATGGGAAAGATTCACACAGACGTGAGACACCAGAATTGCTGAGTGAGGACCCTAATGATGGTTGCAATGGTTGACAATTGTTCACCCTTTAAAACACTAGGAAGCCGGGGGCATTACATAAGTCGAAATGCGTTAAGACCCTAATCTTGGTAGCTTGTTCGAAGTGGGATGGTGAGATCGCAGGATCTTCATGTTCATGAGATATTTTATTTAGTAGGATGCTATTGAGTTATGAAATATTGGGTAGGCATTACACTGAATCTTGGAGTGGTCTTTTATATAAATCTGTCCAAAGCTACATAAAATGTTAATGCAGATGCAATGCCCGATTATCCGAGTGCTGGGAGCTGCTGAGTGACTCATATCAGGATCACTGGTGCACGCCCTGTTCTGGATTGTAGTATCAGGGGGTCGAGTGGGGTCCTCCACGATTCAAACAAGCAAATAGTGTTGGAAAAACTTTGTCTCCTCCTCATTGTGTTAGGGCATTAGGCTAGGACTGTTAGTTAATTCTAGCCACTTGTTGGTTAGTAAAACTCATGTACACACAGCCATGGGGTTGGAGGGGTAAGTTACAGGTTGTTACTACTGTTACGTTATTTGATTTGAAGAATATACATGGCCTACATGGAAGATTTCCTCTCGAGTCCAGGGAAAAACCTGATGGACCACCTGGTGATCTCATTTCAGAGCCCACCAGAAAACTTGAAAGGCCTTATAGTAGATTGATGGAACATTTAGGGTTTTAAACTCGAATATCCAAAGGCTGAACAACCATACCAAAAAACACACAGTGAATGCTATTTGAAAAGGCATGGAGTGGGGTTAGCACTGCTTCAAGAGACATGGGGAGATGAAATTGCAAAGACCCAGAAAAAATGGGACAGTTTTATGCAACCTTGTACTGGGGCTATGCCAGAGGATTCGAGATACAGGTGGCACCGGGAGTCCTTTTTAAAATTAAAGATGTAAAAAGTGACCCGGAAGGCAGGTATTTGCTCCTGAGGGGTGCACTAAATGTGCATGATATATGTTTTATTAATGTATAAGACCCAAATATTGATGAAGGTGCCTCTTTTGGAGACATCCTTGTGGAGGTGACTCTACATTCAAGCGGACCCAGTCTTAGCGGGTTACTGAAATTGTGTATTGAAGGGAGCAATGGGCAGGCCCCCTCCCAACCCCCTTAAAAACATGGCACTAAGCCCAATTTGACGGACAGCATCAAAGAAATAAAGGAAGGGTTGGGACTCCTCGATATAGGAAGTGCTACACACCACACAGACCGATTGTATTCGTGTTTCACCCCAGCCACGGGGACTCCTAGTCGGCTGGATTATTTCCTGGTTCAAGCCCATCATGGTCATAAGGTTATAGGAATTAACTATCTGAACCGACACTTATCAGATCATTCATCAGTATTGGTCACTTATAAGGGTAGATGGGGTGTATCTAGGGTCCCGCTGTGGACACTGCACGTGGAAGCTTTGACAGACCATGTTTTCTCACAGTGGCTTACAGATATACTAGTAAAAATATTTTGAAACTAACCAAGACAGTACCCGAATTAGAGCAACTGAGTGGGAAGCCATGAAGGTGGTCATCAATGGGGAGTGCATGACAAAAACATATGGCTTTAAAATGTAGCAGAAAAAATCCTTAAAGTCTCCAGAAAGGCATCTAGGAAAAATAGAAGCAGACTTGCCACTCCACCCTGAGAAGATGGACTATTCTGAACTCAAAAACATCTAGCAAACATGTGGGATAGGCTTGGCTGTGCAGCCTCTGTCTGTACATGACAGTTGTGTGACAGAGAAGACGATAAATCAGGTAATTTATTGTCATGGTTAATTAAAAGAGAGGCCCCTCACATACCAATACTCAAAGTAAGGAATAAGCTGGAGAAGGAAAGTATGAATGCTGGTGGGCATCAATGACACATTTGTTAGACACCGGCAGGAGGTGTGTGGTGGGCCCACTGGAGAAGGCCGGCAAGGTTTGCGAGATTATTTAAAAGCACCATGATAAAACTTACACCTGAGCAGAGAAACATTTTATAAGTCCCTCTCATTAAGCAAGAAATTATAGCTGCAATACATTCTATCTGCAAGGCCACGGCTCCGGGGAGTGACTATTTGCCTTCTGAGTTATACCAGTTAAACACAGGGCTATTAGCAGATAAAGTATTCGGAGTATACACTAAAGCATTCAAGGCCAGAATACTACCTGAATACACATGGGAGGCGCTGATGGTACCAATTCTGAAATCGGATAGGACTCGGTAGAGGTGTCAGCATACTGTCCATTGTCAATGTTAAATGGGGATGTGAAAATCCTTAAAAAGGTACTAGAAGCCAGGCTGTTGGAAGTGATACTGGACCTAGTTCACAAGAACCAATGTGATTTTATGCCACATTGGAATACATTGTGCAATCTGCCATGGTTGTCATAAGTGTTTCATGCCTGCGCACCTAGACGAGGATGAATATGTAATGAAAATGCCAGATCACGGGTCTCCAACCTTTTCTGTAGTGAGAGTTACATCTGATAAGAGAAAATCATTGTGGGCTACTGAAGGCTAAACAACTCGCAAACTGTTACCAGACACCCCCACACCTAGCTTCATTGACTTCACCTAATGCTGAATGCCTAATTTCCATTGAGCCAGAAACTATGGTTTGAAGAAAATATATATATTTTTTAATGGGAGAAATGTAAAATGCAGAAAAATGTTCTGCACAGTTCATAATATGGAACATTTACCTGCACTTTAAATTTCTCTCATTTAAAAAAAAAATAAAAAAAAAATGGCTGTGTTTTTCAGTTATAGTTATGGCACAGTGTCAACTGGGAGCAAGAGGCCTGCGGTTTGTAAATGTGACACTTTGAAAGGAGAGAACATTAAAATGAAAAGTTAACTTAATCATTAATGTAACTATCCGTTTAATTTTCTCCCATTTGAAAGTATTAAGAAACATAATTTTGTTCACAGGTCCAATATTGAGTGGAGTTAAATACCTCTATGCCCCGGGTCATAAATCTGACTGCGCACTGCTCATTATCAGGCAGTGCCATCTGCAGCCCGATTATAATAATGTAAAATAAACACAGCCTTCTCTTAACTTTAAAAAGGAAAATATGACCTTGTACTTATTTAAAAATAAACTCAAGGCTGTGAGCTACTCTGAAGGTGTCTGGGAGCTACTGGTAGCTCGCATTGGACTGGTTGGAAACACCTGTGAAAGATATTGAACAAGCATTTGACCCAGTAGACTGGGAGTATATGTGGGAGGCGCTGCAATGTGTTGGACTAGGAAGGGACTATGTGAAGTAGGTCAAATTACTTACTATACACTAGACCCATGGCTAGTGTCCATACGGGCCAAGTGGTCTCGGAGCATTTTGAGCTGGGGAGTCTGACAAGGCAGGAGTACTCCTCGTCTCTACTCTTGCTAGGTCTCGAGCATTTTGCATTCAGATTGCAGAATGTTTTAATTCAGGTGGGCATGACAAAGCATATGGTGTCGCAGTATGCGGAGGACACCCTGGTTTATCTCTGTCAACCGACCTACTCTGCCCCCATATTGCTACATGCAGTAACTGAATACAGTGAAATATCAGGACTACACATGAACAGCTCTAAATCAAACTTTTTCCCACTGGGAAGAATTGTGGGGATCCTGGACCCTCTGTTGCCAACAGTTGGACCAATGGGTGACTCAAGTTTCTGATATCTTGGCATCCATATAACCCATGAGGAGGCTGAGGGATACAAACTGAGCATGGAAGGGTAATTGGGATTTTCAATCCACTATTAAATTTTGTAACACTCAGCAATTGGAAAGGTGTCCCTGGCCAATATGGTCTTTTTGCCGCACTGCATCGATGTCATGCAGGGGCAATGTACGAAGTCCTGCAAAGAGTCTGAACTACATAATCTGCTGGTCGAATTCTCTGGGTAGGTAAGAGGAGTTAAGTTAAGCTTACCACCCTTAAGCGGAAATGGAATAGGGCAGGTCTTGAAGTCCCAGACCTGAAACTTTATTATATGGCTTCACACCCACAAAATACCATGCACTGTCTCAACTAGAAAGGCAACTGTGAAAAGAGTCTGTTGAAATGAATAGACTCAAACATACCACTGGGAAATTTACTGATGAGGGAAGGGTGGGTCCCAGTCCAAATACCATATGTAATCAGACATGTATGCAGAATTATGGGATTGTATGGCTAAAAAAAAAAAAAAATTGGCGATAGTCATTCACACCAGGCATGCATATATGGGGCATAGACCCTTTTGCACAGATTGCTCAAACTATGTCAATACATAAATGAAGGAACATGGGTTGGCAGATCTCTATCCAGCAGACAGGTGTTGGACAATCATGGAAACTAGTGAGGCATTTGGGATTGGAGATGGTCAATTCCAGCAACATGCTAAAATCGCACCTAAATAGCTTGCGAAATATGGCCAGCATTTTTTAATGCACTCGATCACACCCAAATGAAAGAACTGCTGGGGTTGTCCTGAAAAATTGCTAACTAATTTATATGGTGAACTTCACACGGATAGACCCCAGGCAAGATAAAATCATTAAACCGCTTACTGACAAGGAATGAACTATGGCCTGCTTAAGAGTAAAAACAGTGACGCCCAATGCTAGCTTTATGCTTATACAATTTAATTGCTTGCACAAAACCCATCTGGCCCCCATCAAATTAAGCAAAATATATCCTTATTGTACCTTTAGATGTCTAACCATGTAGGCAGGTTTCATCCATATTATATTGAACTGTGCAATAATAAAAACTTTTTGAATAGAGGTAATGCAGATATGAAGTAAAGTTATTAGAAAGACTATGCAATTCACAATGAAACAATGCTTATTGGGGCTCTTCCCTGAGGGGACAAAAGGATGCTTCTGTACAAAATTCATAATACTTTGGCAACTGGCTTAAGGCTATAGTGCAGTCGACTACTACAGAAAAGATTCACATGAATAAAGTGAGGCTAGATAAAAAATTATTCGATTAACTAATTGAATGGGCTAATGAGATACAATTACTGATTGACACCCTGAATATCAGATCACCGTGATAGTCGAAGCCTCAGCATATCACTTTACAATGCAGAATCTCACAGGCGTGAACCGTGGTGATTATAACTAAAGAGTACCTGAGCAGTGGCAAGGGACTGCAGATATGTACTGCATGGGGCGGTACCTTAAGGAGGGATTTTTAACAGTGTGAATAAGTGTTGTGTAGGGACGTAAAGGGCACTACCAAGACTCGGAAATAATGGTTTAATTTCCTAATTTCCATAGGTGAACCCACGTAAAGAGGCATGACATCATCGGATATCACAATGAATGGGACAAGGGGCTCAGAAGGATAGGACTAGGGTCGGAAGTGTAGTATTTGTCAAGCAGTAGGTTGGGGGGGGGGAGTGTTTCTGTTAAGTAATGTAATAGAATTTATGGCGTTTAAAAAGGTATGTAATTACTATAAAAGATGCTGTTTTCTATGACTGATGTTGGATGTTATACATCCTACCTGTTAAATCTAAACATTTAAAATGTATTTTTTATTTTAATGTTTGGGTAAAAAGTCATTAGAGTAAGGGGGATCAGTGCGAGGTCAGAGTTATGGTAAGGGTAATGTTTAGTGTTAAGGTTCAGATTTACTTATAGAGTTAGAGTAAGTTTAAGACATTACGGACGAAAATTCATTTTTGTTGTAACTGGAGTCGTTGGACCAGTTTTCTTTTAAGGATTTTTCTGGTACTAATTTAAAATTCAGATAGTGTTTTTTAAGCAGAGCTTTCTCTATAAAGGTATTGTTTGTAATGCCACAGGTGCAGCAGAAATGCCACCATGTATACCTAAAATGCTGGTGAAAACTAAAAAAAAAAAAAAAGGAAGAAAAGAAAAAGGACCCGCAAGTTCTGTACTTCCCTCCCAGGGAAACTTATTATCCTTGATTGATGCCAAGATTGGCAAGTACCCACACTTAATGTTTTCACTCTCGGTTGGTCGTAAAGTCCTTATTATGCATTCTCTTTTTTAGTTTGGCAAATGTCAGTGCATTCTATATGGGCACCATAGAAGTGTAGGCTTTATATACTGCAAGTAACTTATTTAATTCAAAACATTTCAATTGACAGTATACAAAGTGCAAGAAAGTTTTGTCTCACCTCGGTCTTCTCGGCTTTTCCTAAAACATATAAAGACGTAGCTCACTTTCATCTTTTCCTCTGCAAACTCGAGCAGTGCCAGCAACCTACCAAAAATAAAACCCCAGAATCGTTAATGGTCAGATAAACCGGGTACCTGCACTAAGAAAAAGCTTTGACAATTCCTATATAATGCATGCAGAGAGTGACAAATACAGGCAGATGCACGCACTCACGCAGAAACAAAGTAATACCTAAAGGTACACAAGCACAAAGACTAACACAAATACATGCCTCCTTGCAGACAGGCCAACAGACATGTGCTGGCACCAATAAAAACAAACATGCCGGCACCCATAAAAAAAATCACAAAGTCAATAGGTCCTACCATTGTGACCAATAGGCTTTGCCAATGGGTTTTACCATGCTGTACAGCAACTCTGATGATTAAAAAAAAATCACCCCTCCTCCCCAAAAATAAACAAGCATTTGCAATCCAATACGTCTCGCTATTGCCATTGTAAATGACAATGTCTTTTATTTATGCGTTTTGAAAACCTGCAAGCTGTGCCTAAACACGCACTTTGTGCTCATGGTCCTTGCTTATTAACAGCAAGGCCGGCAGTAAAAGAGGCGCAGTTACTGTAAGCCTTGCTTCTCATAAGCAACGACTAAGTACAAAGTACAAATAAAATTAGTCGCTTTGAAATGTGACAAAATAATTATATTAATCTCAGATTAGGTTGTACTCTATGTTGAGCTGATGAAGGGAAATTTGTAGAAGGTCTAATATAAATGAGATGTGGTAGGTGCAGTACAGCAAGCTGCTCCTAGATGTCCCTAGTGAGCAAGGCACCAGCACCGCTTGTCTAGGTGCAGTAGCACAAGCTGTACCTAGAGGTCCCTAGTGAGCATCATAAACTTTGAAGATATGGTAAATCTACCCTACCCATAATGCAATGCATGCAAGACAGTACCACAAGTACATTCAAATAGCTATGTCCATGTATACAATTAGTAGCTTTGAAATGTGACAAAATAATTATTATATTAATTCCAGATTAGGTTGTACTCTATGTGGAGCTGATGAAGGGAAATTTATAGAAGGTTTAATATAAATGTGAGATGTGCTAGTGAGTAAAGTAATCACTGCCAATCTAGTTTAGGACTAAGTGAGTGTCCTGTCTGAAGGGCTTTAAGAAAGTAGTGCCTAGAGGCTGTAAATAAAACCTAGGACGTAACACCACATGTAACCTCCCATGAGGACAACCCCTGTTACAAGAAGAGACAAGGCGGTACTAAGGAGGGACTACAAAGCCTAATGACCAATGAAAAGCCACCATTTACAAAGGACAGGGACAGGAGCCATTTAAAAAGATGGGTGGGAAGTAAGTGGAGCTTTATCCACATATCCTGAATACAGCATATCTCGAAGAGACAGCGCAAGCGCTGCCTAGGTGAGAACTAAAAAGGTGCAATGACACAACAGTCGCATCATTTTGAAGGTGCATACCATGCATGTGTAAGCCTGCAAAATGACACGAGCAGTTGGTAAATAAAAAATAATAATGACCAAGAATGGCAAAAGTTTTTTTTTTTTTTTGAAGAGTTGATGGGGGAGTCAACATGGAGGGCATGGGTAGAGCAAGCAACACGGGAAGGACAGAAGCAACACTGAGTGGTGGGGATGAGAAGTAACAGGCGAGAGAGTGGATGAGTGCGGGTGGGTGGGAGAAGCAACACGAAGGGTGGTGAAGAGAAGCAACAGACAAGAAAGCATCATGGTGCAAGTGGGGCGAAGCATAGGTGAGAAAGTAGCAAAAAGGAGAACTATACAAGGGAGAGCACAACATGGAGGGGACTGGGGAGAAGCATATGGGCGACACAGAGCAGGGTCAGAGAAGTACATGAGGGAGACAGCTGGAAAACACATGCACTCTCGCGGAGTGCTTAACCCAAAAGAAAAAGTAGTGGCTGAAAAGCAAGCAGTGGAAGCATAGAAGCCTGCCAATCAAAAGACATTGTAAAGAGGCTATGCTCCATAGGAGGGACAATCAAGACTGACAAGAGGAGACATGGATGAGAAGCAGACAAATGAGGGACAGGAAAACTAACCAATGGGAAGGCTCAAAGCCTCTGTATGTTCTTGCTATGCCCACAAGATGCCTTTCACAACCAGACACCATGGCTGTCTGGTAGGGTCAACCTAACGAAAGGTATAACATACAGCTGGAGACATATATGCACAAGTGTGATTGTGGACATATCTATAGATGCACAGATTTATTTTATTTTTAGAGTTTTATATAGTGCGAACAAGATCCTTATGGGTGACCGAGCCCTTTACAAGTAGGATACAAACAGTGATAATGTACAGGCATGGTATAGATCATATAGATGACAAAGAACAGAATAATATTTACAAATATAATTGATAAGAGCAGGGAATAGTCATGCATGAGGATAGGGAGGCAAGAGCCTCCTTATGAGAGGAATTTGGTGGAAAGTAAATCATTTACTTCTTTTCTAAAGATGGGGATGGATGGGTTGCATCTAATCTCGAATGGAGAGAGTTCCACATTGTGAGGCGATTCCTGAGAAAGAATTGGTAGTATGTTTTCTTTTTCTTGGAATTTTGTGGTTTGAGTTTTAAGGAGCTTGTGCTTCTAGATGGTCTGTTTCCATCCGATAAGGTCAATTTCTGGGTCAGGTAGGAGGGAGTATTCTGGTGCAGCGCTTTATGGGTCGTACATGCAATTTTTAGGTGGATCCTGACCTTATAGGGTAGCCATTTCAGGGATTGCATGTCAGAAGTGATGTGATCACGTTTTTTTAGAACCAGTTATGAGCCTAGCAGCTGCGTTTGGGGTAGCCTTTAGGGGTGAAAGTACGATTTTCGGAATGCCCACAAATGTAGCACCACCGTAGTCTAATCTCAATATCAAAACAGCAGTTCAAGCTCTTGTGCTATCTGCCAAGGGGAAGAAAGGTTTAAGTTCCTTTGGATGTGTAATGATGGTTAGCTCGTCTGGTGGTAGCATTAATGTGTTTTTGCATGGAGAGGGCTTTGTCCAAAATATACCAAGGGATTTAGCAGAATGAATGATTTCTTGGGTATAATTCAAGGCAGTAAGAGGATATCAGTCTTTGATATTGGGGGCGATGTTGGTTGGTGAGAGCAGTAGGAATTCGGTTTTGAGGGCATTGAGTTTGAGGTGGTTACAGGCCAGACAATGTTGTGTTTGTGTCAGGGTGTTGTTGAGGATATTGATGTCCTCAGGAGGGGCGAATTTCAGATAAAGTTAGGCATCATCTGTGTACATGTGGTAGGAAATGTGGGCGAGTTTGAGGATTTCTGTTAGAGGTTCCATTTAAGTTACAGTGTCCGGGAAGAGAGTAGAGCCTAGAGGTACGCTCCAGAACACGGATGACCGATCAGAGAGCATGGTTGATTAGGATGCGCTGAGATCTGTTGTGGAGGAAAGAGGAGACCAATTTTAGTGTGGTGCCAGAGAGACCCATCCTGTGTTCTGGTAGGTTCTCAAGGGTATCATGATTGACAGTACTGAATGCCGCTGACAGGCCCAGCAGGATAACCAAGCAAGATTCATTCTGGTCGAGTGAGCGAAGGGCATCATCAACAATGATGACCAAGGCAGTTTCAGTGCTATGCCCGGTCGGAAGCCAAACTGACATTGGTCGATGAGTTGGAAATGCTCAATGTGATCGCGAAGCTGTAAGTGTACACATTTCTCTAAGAGTTTGGCTAAGTTAGGGATGTTGGAGATAAGGTGGAAATTATTGGAATCAGACTGGTAGGAGCTGGGTTTTTTTTTTTTAGGATAGGAGTAACCTGCCCACTTTTGAGGCAGTTCTGTAAGGTACCTTAAGTGAACGAGGCATTGATTATCATGGTACATAATGGGAGTAGGAGGTGGATGGACTCGTTGAGGAATTTGGAGGGGAGGGGGTCGTTTAAGTGGCTGGAGTATTTAAGAGAGGTCAAAATGTTTAGGATGTAATTTTCTTTGAAGGTTTTGAAGCTAGACCAGTCGGCGCTATTTTTAGATAAGCAGGGGGGTGGGGGACGTGGATGCTTCACAGGCAACCTTCCTGATCATGAGGGGTGTAATGCTGGGGGTGGTAGGAGTTGCATAGCATTCTGGATATTGTTGGAGATTAGTGTGGTTCTCAGCAAAGAAGGTGCTGAAGGTCTCGCAATTAGGTGGTGTTTTATTGTCTGAGTAAGGGGGAATCGCTCTTGTGGATCGTCTGGTTTTTGATAATTTGGGACAATTATTTTGAACAATTAGTTGCTGTGTCTAGTTGATTTTGGAAGAAGGTTGCTTTAGAGTTGCTGATGTGCCTATTGTAAGCACTCCTTTGTCGTAGGAGTCTGAGGTTGAACAAGTAGTGGGTATGTCTACAACCTCTTTCTCCAAGTCTGAGGTGATGGCGTTCCTCGTTAAGGCCACAATTGAACCAGGGGTTGGTTCATTTAGTCAAGATGCCTTTTAGTTTAGGTGCAAGGGAGTCCATGATTTTGGACATGGAATTTATATAGTGCAGTGAGGTCAAGAGTGTTATCCATAGAGGAGGCCAGGCGCAGGATGCAGTTACTAAGATCCGACATGGTGAGTAGGTTAATGTTGCGGGTATCTCAGACCCAGTGTTTGGCTTTCATAGGTTGGCCCCTAGAGAGGATTGCCTTTACTGAGATAAGGAAGGTGATGCAGTGGTGGTGGTCAGTCTAGTCTCAAGGAATGATGGATTCAATTTGTTTGATGTTCTCTTTTGCAATGAATAAAGGGTGGCCCCTTTGTTATAGGTTGGGCTATTGCATGCTTGGATAAGGTCCTGGAAGAAGGATTTGAAATTGTTCACAAGTATCATTGGAATTGTTCCAATGAATATTAAAGTCAGCAAGAAAAATCTGGTTGGTGTGTTTATCATTGTTGGTGGAGATAATCTCCATGATCTGTTCGATGAACTTGTGGTTATCTCCTGGCAGGTGGTAAAACGTGTTAAGAGAACATCTTGAGTGGTCATTGGTGGCAATTTCTTAGGTATTCGCAGGAAGGCAGTGAGAGAGCATGAGAGTTTGAGAGTGTGGATATGTATATACAGGCCCTCAGAACGGCCTAAACGATCTAGTCTGATGATGTCATGACAGGGGGGGGGGGGGGGCGAGATGGACCTAAAGTCAAGGATTGAGGCTGAGGCTTCATTTAAACACGTTTCAGTAAACACAAGGTTGTCCAAGCCATGGTTAAGAATGAGATCAGCTATGTCCGCTGCGTGTTTCACAGCTGACCGGCAATTGAGCAATGTGCATTTCAGGCATGTTTTGAGTGTGGTCATGGGCGTATGAGATGGGAACTTGTTTGAGATTAGTTTTATTTATAAACCTAGTGTTGTGGTTGGATGTCCTGAAAAGGTGATTGAGGAGTCTCGATTTTTGTGTAGGGATGCGCAGTAGGCCGAAGCACGGTTATAGGTGTCTAGGAGGGAAAGTATATCGTAGTCCAACAACTGTCTGACTAGCCTATTGGGTCTGGAGGAGTGATTACGGTTCTGTGTGGATTTCCAATAACGATGGGTGGCCCATGAGTAGGGACAGATGGAGGCAGACTGGGAATTAGAGAGTTGTGTATCTGTGTATATGTGAATCAATGTGTGGACAGTGTGGGTGCATAATAAATCGACAAATGAAGGTGTGGATGTATAGGGGAGGGTGGATGGATGTAGGATTACACATGGGTGTGGGTGGATGAAAACCAGTTACTGTGATCCACAATAGTCTCCTATCCTACTACACTGTCTCTACACTGCCTGCAAGATCATTAGAACTAAAATAAGAGCAATTATCATGCTACACTGCTTACGAAGTATACCAGAGATGTCTGCGGCACACAGCAACTGGTTCATACCATATTAACTTCTATGTGCAGATTCTAAAGTGTACCACAGGCTGAAAAGATGCAATGGTCATCGGCAGGACATGGATGCAGTCTTTACAGCAGAGCAAGTGGTGCATAGGAAAGGCACCAGCTTCACATTCCTGCACTGGAAGGGAAATGGGAGCTCGGAGAAAGTTCCCACAACTTTTCTACTGCAGCATATAATTAGCCAACTGAGGACCAATAAGCATTATTTTCCCCCCTGAGGTCTGAAATTTAGGCCTCGTCTGGCATTCAGACACTACATCCATCATCCATTGAAGGAAAAGCTTTGTCTGCCAGAGTGTTCCAGAAAGTACTTATAAAATCACTACAGCTATTGTTCATAAGCCTCTGCTATGCATGCAACTCTGCACAGACCCAGGCGGTGCCTTGGTTAAAGCACCAGCCTCCCCAACCCAGGGATTGTCAGCTGGAGGGTCTACTGGAGAGGCGTTTCTGTTTTTTACTTCAGGGAAGTTATTTAAACTTCCGCATAGTATGAAAATTAAATTCCCCCTAAAGAACATAAGCAAACAAAAAAATAAAAATAACACCTTATGAATGATTTGCAGACCAGTTTTAGACCGTTTCTGAACAGGTCAATGTTTCATAATTTTACATTGAGCCAAACACAATTAGCTCCAATTGGGCTGCTATAATAAGAGTTGGGAACCAACCGATGTGGCGCCCTAATATGGGATACTTCTTCCCCTGACCAAATTCTGACAGGTAAAATATGGAGAATGTGTGTATGGAATTACAGCACCAATTACTGCAACCTTGAAATGGGGAGGTAGTACCCCATCTGGTGAATATTGCAAAAAGCAGTGACTGTATTTAATAGCAGTATTACCTGCATCTGTAAACACGGGCAACGCACAATGACAAGCATTGCTTCAAAAAGAGAAACAAATGGCTATCTTTTCGTCTTTAGCCAGTCCCCGATTGCGAGGTATTCGATGATGAAAGAAAACTGGGAGAAGAAAGTTATGATTTACTGTCTGCCAAAGATAATATGTCTTATAAACCAACTATCATAGCAGAACAGCGGCTACAGCACTGCTTTGAAAAGCTGTAGTACCCCATTTGTATTTCGATTCATCTTTTTTACCAATATGCTTTTACATTCCTTTCCCCCCCCCACTCGTTTCAAAATATATACTCGAGCATATAAAAATGAAAATGTGCTTTTAGTTCTTCTGTCAAAAGCATGCTCAATGTCCTGTTTATTAGAGCTCCGTAGATTCCTTTTTTATGTTTTACATACAGCAGCTTAGAGTACAAAAATAGCATACTATGTTAAAAGGTTACCAATTTTCAGTTTACTGATTTTTACAGATAAAAACTGATAGAAAACCATGAATTTCCTATCTATATTTTTAAATATGGAACAACTTGGATAATAGGTTTTCTTTTGGACGATTCTTACAACTGCCAATCATGAGTGCTAGGTCAACAGCTTTGCAGACTGACAATTAGGGGGGTTACAAAAATCCTAATGAAGCTTCAAAAACTACAGTAGTACAGCTTTTAAACTGTTCTACAATACAAATGATTTCAGAGGACTGCATTGTACTGTATAAATGGCTAACTCCCATTGGACATTCAAGCATGAGAAGACCTTTGTCGGTTAAAGAAATGTGGAAATATACCCATTGCAGCTTCATTTTTCACACCAAGCAAAAAATATGGATGAATACAGACTGAAAAGTTAAAAAACAAAAATACCATAAAACCGGGAGTCCAAGCTATAACCAAACATCTAGAACAGATCAAAGTTAACCCCACTAAAGTGAGAAAACACTAATTGTCTTGACTGTATATTGGGTATATTTAGGGCATTTAGCCAATGGCCAAGGCTTGCCAGAAGATAATGCAAGTTAAAAAGTAAGAAATAACACAAATGTATTCAAAAGTAACCAATCAGTCAATGAGAATTGTGTTCATGCCTTAGAATAAATGTATATTGCAGGAAGCCACAGACGTCAAGGAAGAGTTGGAGTTGAAAAAAATGCCCAGGTATTTATGGGTCAGAAAATCAACTATTTGACTTTCTAGACATTTAGCGGTGCAAGGCTGTATGTGCGATATGGGAAGATTGGGGTCTCTCCTGCAGATGGAGATCCTGCTACGGAAAGGCCCTCTGAACATGGGCGTAAGCTTCAGGGGGGGGGGTCGTTTGGAGAGTGACATCCCCCCGAAGCCCCCAAAAATAAATTAAGTCTTGGCTTGGTAGTTGGGTCTGAGGGCCCAAAGTCAGGGCTGCCAAGTCTGTTTGTTTTTCCCACTTCTTTAGTTGGGAAATGTGAGACTCACAAACCCTGGATATCACCGACTAAGCTACGCCCACCTGCCTCTACATGGACAAGGATTCACTAAAATACCAAGAGTACTGGAAAGGACATCACCCTTCCTTTGCTCCTCCACTTGACACAAGTTCGACCCTCTGAACCACCCCTTGTTACATGTTATAGTTATCCGTAGGGAACTCCGATCACCTATTTCGTTGTCTGCAAAGGGGCAGACTGGCCTGTCTGATGGAGGCCTATTGGAAGAACCAGGTTTTCAGGTGTGTCATTAGATACTAGTTTCAAGTAGAGAATACATTTTCACTACAAGTGGCTCTTAGCAAAGTAAACCGAGAAAACAGGAATATTACAAATGAAGCGATTTGAGACAAATTGGTCTGGCCTAGACTCTTATTAGTCAAAATGGACTCATTTAGCTCTGTCATTTTAGGCCTCACCGTTTAAAGCCGCCACTGGGCCGTTGTCTTGCTACCGCACTAAGGTGGGGGTTGAGGCAACATAAAATTCTCCATTATATATAAACACAAGATGTGCATGCTGAATCAAGCCTTGTTTAGATAAATGCACCAAAATAGCTACCTAAACCTTTGAAGTGCATCAAATTGGTCTTCTGAAACATGCTTTATTAAAAGTAAACATTTGTAGCTGTACTTAACCCTTAAATGCAGTGTGGTTTTGAAATACAAGTTGTTCCAGTAATGTTAATTTGCCTGGCCTGCAAGCCCAGTTACACAGGAAAAGAGTAGGTCTGTCCCTGGGTTCATAAGTAACAGAGTATGCACAGAGGTCATGATTGTGTTAATTGTTTTGGGTGAGGCAAAGTACATTTCTACACATTTTTCATTTAAGAGCGAGTTTAATAGTGCATTACAAGTTGCCATTCACGAATATAAAACATCAACAATGAATGTGCCTTAGTAGAGGATTTCTCGTGCCTCATAATAAGTGCAATTTTTAAGTGAACTTCCTTCCAAACCAAGAAGCTCAAACTGCCCATTTCAAATATCGTCAAAGAATTAGGTGATACGGCAACAGAGACCTATGTGATTATATTTTAATGCTTTTAAACCAACTTGTGGCACCAGTTTCAAAGACATTTATCCTACTACTTAAAATTAAACAGAATAATATGATTTAGGAGTAAATCTAAAAAAAATGGTTACCCTTCTTTGCTCCCTTCGGCCAGCAGGCCATCAGGAATTTCCACAAAAAGGCTCTGATTGGACAGCACGGCCTCCCAGCAGGAGTCCTTCACATCAGTCACCTTGTACTGGAAGTGGATGGGCTGCGGCTTGTCATCATGAACGGGGCGATCCTGTGTAACTGTGAGCTTCTCGTCCTAAAGAATGACAGACAACAGCACATGCTCGGTTACTACTACAAATGACTAACAAGTGCTGGACAATAAAACTATTATTTCTACAGTGCTTTACTCAAGTTGCCTTACACAGAACAAATATTTTATAAACAATACTCTGGAAAAAAAGGATGTCTTGACCACAGCATTTTTCAATCCACCACCAGACCCTGCCCCTTCTATTCTAAGCTGCCAGTAAGCATCCCACTGAGCTACTTATAGGCTTAAATGTCAAAGAATCATCCAATCGGGGAGGTGGGCAGCGTTGGCTACTATTATGGGTACAGCAGGTACACACAGGAGCCCAAGCACGATTTCAGGAAGCCTTCCTTTGGAAGGCACTGCAAACAAAAACATTGTTGTTAGCAAATTCAGATTAACGGATGGTAGTGTTGTAATTCAAGGCAGTGCTTTCAGGTATCCGAATCCTTGAAGGAGTGGGGTGAAGGCAAGTTTAATTATAAAAAAATAAAAAAATAAAAAAAGACACCCATCAATTTAAAAACATATGTAAAAGGAGATTAGTGCCATGGTAAACCGGTTAAGGAAAAGTCTATATAGTGTAATGGGAACGTTTAACAGGCAGGCGCCTGGTTCTGCAAGACTATGGACATTCTGGAGCCTTGTCAGCGTATGAGATTAAATACAATTCTTAAATCAGTTACAAATTCTTGGAAACTTGTTAATTGGTCAATTATTGTAAATGTCAAACACACAAGCAGGCACTGCCACTATATTAATTCATTTCTGACACCATTCAAACTGTACAGAGTTAAGCAATGCATTTGTTGCTGCACCATTGGTCCCCATGGAACACAAGTGAGAAGAGCTAATTAGCAGGACAGAACAGTACTGATGCAATACATATGAAATTGCAAAGCCAGTGCTGCATAAACAGCCCTCCGCTAAATTGACAGTAAAGAAATAATTCCCTCTAGATACAGCTTGCTGGGTATTTTTATTAGACTGGAAAATGCTCTATAAGACGATTCCCTCTAAGAGCCGCCCCATTAGCTTCGTAGCCAGTCTTTCTGCAGCAAGAAACCACGTATTCTGTACTGGCAGCATGACCCAGTTACAAGTTCCCAATCTATACCCTGGGGAGAAAAATTGAATAAAGTTCACGTATCTGCATTGCTTATGCCACAGAAAGTGTACAGCAAGTGAGGTTTATTTACTGAGGGGATTCTTGTTAAAAGTTCTCTCTACAATCCAGGCTGGTAGGTCACAGAATGAAGATCAGTACCCAATGCCTCTACGCCCTCCTTCACACCAAATCCGATCACTCCCAAATGCGCTGTCACAGTATGTGTCAAGAGAAAGCAAAGGTCGACCACAGCAAGGGGGACCAGCGCAAATGTCACGATAATGAGTAATTTGCACTTACTAGTGCTTCCAATTCTGAGTCCTACAGAACCTTAGAAGGTTTATGAAGTTTAGTAAACTAGCTGGCAGGCAGACAAGGGTCCCCCCTAAGCAGACAAGGATCCCCCTCAAAACCAGAAGAAACGTCCCTCATTGGAATATCACAAGGATGAGTTTGTGAGACACTACAGGATTGGGTAGACATGACACCAAAGGAGAATGCTAGAGGTGGTCACAAGTGAGGCCAGAGGGAGGAACCATCAACTGAATAACTGCTACCCCCTTCATACTAGTTATACGTAGATAAAACATGGTTACAGAGTCAAGGAGCCACGGTTGGAGTTCAAACAGTGGGAGGAGGACAAGAAAAAGAGCACATGAGAAACACTGCCATAGCAGGACTGTCTCTCCAAGAGCATGAATGCAGTATCAAAATAGCGAGACGAGTAACATAAGTTGACAGCAAAACAGCAGGACGTTTAGCCAGCACACCTTGAAGGACCCAAAGGCGCACGCTCATATGCAGACCTTAGGAAGGGAGCCACGAAGGCAAAACGTGAGTGAGTAGAGAGAACATATTACATAAAGAGTAAAAAGAAACTGAGAAACGGTTATTTACCTGTTAGACCAGTTCTCGAACACTGGCATCTTTCAGATTCACGTGTTTTAATATTCATGGTGTGGTGCCCCGTTTTGATAATGCTGAAACTTCATCAGCATTGCCATAAGACAAAAAGTTGATCCAACTTCTTATATGCATTTGTTCTTTCCAAACAGAATTTCAGACATTTCACATTCAGTGAACGAAAAGCTGTCTGAGCCCAAGTTTTTTGCTGCAGAAGGAAAGTTGGAAGACGGATTATTTGGTTGAGCTTGAATGGTGATGGCATATTGGGAATGAAAAGAAGACTTGTAGTCCAACCTTGTAGTTTGCACATTTCCGATAAGGTGGATGAATTGACAGTGCTTTGGTTTCTCTAGTTCTTCTATATGAGACGGCCGGTAATGTAGCTGCCTTCCATGACACCATCTGCCGAGTGGACTTCGGATGAAGGCTCCCAGAACAGTATTACAATGACGTTAGAGATAGGTTGGGTATTGGCAGAAAAGTTTGAAACTGACCTTTCATGAACTCCTGCACCAGGCTGGTGGAAAACAGGATGGTGATATCCATCTGTGTTCATAGGCACCTTAATACTGAAGCCAAGTGGGACTCAAATGGAGAACTATTTCAACCTGTAGTGAGCCAGGTGCAAACAATAGAGTAAGATCTAGTGGAGATTCTTAGTTAAAGGATTCAGATAATCATCATCTGGCCAAACGCAAGACCTCCTTCATTTTAAAGATTGATTCTTAGTTGTGGAAGTTGCTAATGCTTCTGCCAAGATGGTTCAACAAGCAGGAGGTATGTTCAAAATCGTAAACACAAAGTCTGTAACACCCACGCAGACAGCCAGAATGACTGGATTGTGGTGCAGAACCTGCCCATGATTTTAGGTTAGTAGATTCACACTGAATCAAGTGGGGGAGTCCTACAAGTCCCACAACTGTGAGCCAAAATTGCCTGGCCCAAGCCAGGGCTATTAGGATCAACTTGCATGACTGTCCATTTAGTTTTTGGTGCACGCTTGGTATGAGGGACTTGAGGAAAGGCATAAGCATAAGTGTCTGAGCAGTGACTCGGAAGAGCTTTCCCATGTGTTCCTGGATATAATCACCTGTTTGCGTAAAGAGGTCAACTGGTGTTGTCCTGCGTGGCGAAATGATCAATACTCCTCATTTATTGAAGTAATTATCCCAGGTCTATCTCACAATAACGGTAGTCCAAAACTGTTTCCGAAGAATATTCAACAACCCTGGGACATGCTAAATTGTTATGTTAGTTTGATGGTGTGGCAAGGAACCCAATGCGAGAGCACTTTAGTTTCCTGGAAAGTCTTAGATCCCTCTCCCCCCCCTGCCTTCTTATGTAGTACAGGGTTGTTGTGTTGTCGGTCCTTATGAACGCTGTCTCGGTGGCCTCACTCCCTTCAGTCCCACATAAGCTGTCACTGGAGCCAGACACTAAAGACTCGGAGGGCTGAATAAAGACCAAAGGATAAAGCGTTGGCCATGGACTGAATCTCATTTTCTATGCTTGGTGTTGGAAATTTGCCCTTTCAGCAATGTCACCCCAAATTTTTGGGCCTTTTTGCTATACCCTGTTTTTGCCAGCTATAAAACGCTGTGCACATTACCCCAGCTAACCAGAGGTAAAGTGCTTGCGCTGCCCCTTTAATTACAATTAAATTGTTATAGGGAAGTTAAATGTTAGTCGGCATTATAAGTCCCTAGAATATGGTACCAACAGTGTACCCAGGGCCTGTAAGTTAAATGCCACTAGTGGGCTGCAGCACACATTGTACCACACACTGTAGTGACAATGCAAACATAACTGCAGCCCTGTCACCAGTAGTCTGGCTGTGATGGTGTAAACTGCAAATTCAACCTGTCAAAAAAAAAAAAAAAAAAAAAAAAAAAAAAAAAGAATTGACCGGTCTACATCTTCCTTTTAACTATTAACAAGGCACCCTAAGGTAGTCCCTATAGCCCATAGTGTAGGGTGCATGGTATTTAAAAGTAGGTCATGTAGAAGGTCAATATTCCAAATGCTCTTACAGTGAAAAAGCAGAAAAGCTATTTTCACTGTAGCAACGCTAGCTGTTTGATTATGTTATATAACGAAATGGTTACTTACCAGTAGGAGTAATTTTGCAGCTTGAAGAATTTTCTGGATTCACATGCTGTGCAATATTCCACCATCTAGTGGTTGGGTCCGGAATAGTTTTTTTTTTTTTCTCTTGTTTTGGGCGTTGTCGACCACCATTTGGTGCCAGGTACGTCCCCTGTGTGACGCCAGACGGCGCCCTGGAAGTAGTTGTGCGTGGTAGCCATCTTCGGATTCTTTTTTCTGTTTTAGTCTATATAGTCCTTTAGATGGTTCTTCATAATATTTATTATATACATTTCTTTCCCACCTGTTTGTATTCCTCGTAGGGGAGGTTGGGTGGGCCGCATGTGAATCCAGAAAATTCTTCAAGCTGCAAAACTACTCCTTCTGGTAAGTAACCATTACGTTTTGCAGCGTGAATCCTTTTTCTGGATTCACATGCTGTGCATCAGATTATGTAGCGGTGTCGCCCTTCTTGGGGAGGCTGTGGTGAGAGGAAGATTTTGCGAACAGGTGTTGAAGTACTTTGTCCAATTTGCGCTTCCTTATTCATTTGTATGTCCACACAATAATGCTTGGTGACTGTGTGGTGATGCCCATGTAGCTGCTGCACATAGTGTCTATGGGCACATTGGCCATAAAAGCTAGAGTCGCTCCTTTCTTTCTAGTGGAGTGAGCCGTTGGTCGCACTGTTAATTCTTTGTTAGTGGTGGTATTGCAAAGTTGGATGGTTTGGACTATCCATCGTGAGATTGTTGCGTTTGACTGGCGCTCCTGTGTTTGTATGCGCATAGGTAACAAACAACTGTTTGGTCTTGCGGATTTGTTCAGTTTTTTGTAGATAATACAGTAGTGCTCTCCTTACATCCAGGGTATCAAGGCTTTTTTCTCCTTTTGTTTGTGGGTTTTTGAAGAACATCGGAAGGAGGATAGTTTGATCAAAGTGATATTTGGATATCACCTTTAGTAGGAATTGTGGCTTGGTTTTTAAAATAACCTTGTCCTTGTGGATCTGCAGTATGGCTCCTGTATGGTTAACGCCTGTAACTCACTTACGCTTCGTAAAGAAGTAATGGCAATGAGAAAGGCTGTTTTTAAAGTGATGTGTTGGAGTTCTGCTTTATGCATGGGCTCAAATGGTTGTCATGAGTTGCGTGAGCACTGTATTTAGACTCCACATAGGAACTGGTGCTGTACTAGGTGGTGCAATTAGTTTGGATCCTTCTAGGAATCTTTTTATGACAGGTCTTTTGAAGAAACCTTTGCATGTTTTTCCCCTTGTGTATGCCACGTTGGCAGCGAGGTGTACCTTTATGCTGGAGTAGTTGATGTGGCTGTTTAAGAGAGGAGTTAGATATATGATCACCGTTTCCTGTGATTTGATAGAGTTCACTTGATTGTTGGCTGTGCACCAAGTGGTGTATTGCTTCCATTTAGCAGCATAGCGCTTTCTTGTAGTTTGTTTTCTTGCTTCTTAAAACTTCCATTGTTCGTTGAGGTAAGTTGAGGTGACCAAATTCTATGTATTCAGGTGCCAAGCCGCTAAGTGTAGCGTTGTTGGTTCCGGGTGAAAGATTTGGCCCTGTTGCATTGTCAACATGTCCTGGTCTGCTCTGATCTCGATTATTCGTCCCTTGGACATTTTGAGCAGTGTTGAGTACCATGTCTGTCTCGGCCATTGTGGGGGCAATGAGAATCAGGTTTGCTCCTGGTTGTCTTGCTTTTTCTAGTACTCTTTGGATTAGGGGTATTGGTGGAAAGGCGTATGCAAATGTCCCTGACCAATTTAGTGACGGGGCATTCCCTTTTGACAGGTGGTGAGGAAACCGAGGCAAAGGACTGGCATTTCCGGTTCTGTATTGTTGCAAACAGGTCTATCACTGGTGTCCCCCAGATCCTCGGGAAGCTTGTTGAGGAGTTCTTCGATCTCATCCCATTGCTGGTGTCCGTATCTGTTTAGTAGGGCATTAGAGTTTGCGATGCGCCACTGCGTCGCTGCCTCCTTTTCCATCTTCCTGCCCACCATGTCCATCCATTTGCTTTTCTTTTCTGGGGGTGGTCCACTGTTAGAGATGGCATTTGCCCTACTCCTGGCTGTGGTTACAATGATTGAGTCAGGTACAGTGTTCCCTTGAATATATTTAAGGTCCTTGGAGGAGGCTTTGTACTCTCGACCCTAGGTGTTACCCCCCCAAACCTTGAGGCAGGTTCTTTAAAGGATTCCTTGCCCTGGTCTAGAATGCTTGGCAGCATTGGCAAGTACTGAGTCCCCCTTGTTGGCTGGGGCTAATATATCTAGAAGGAAACATGCGTCACCCTTCTCCTCAAGGGGGACTCCGAAAGTGTCTGCAGCCCTTTTCACCAGTCCGTTATAGAAGGCTATATCATCTGGTGATGATGCCTTGGAGGGATAGCAGCAAATTTCCTCTTTGGGAAATTCGGTGTCTAGGTCATTCCATGTGTCCTCGAAATTCTCTGAGGCATCCTCTTCAGGAGCGTCTGAATTTGCTCAAGATCTTCCTCTCGAGGTTCGGGGGTTATTAGAAAATCTCCTCTTCCTCCCCTTCGTCTTCCACCACTTCGGCGTTGTCTGTTTTGGTGGCTGGTACTTTTGGAATTTGAAAGTCTTTAAGCGAAGCGTCAAACTCTTTCTTCTTCTGGACAAGAGTTGCCACAATCGGCTACGAGTCGTCTTTGATCTCGAGGGCTTTCTCGTTTGCACTTGCCTCTGCTTTCGAGGCGTTGTGCTTCCCTTCAGGGTTTTGTGTTCGCACCTAGTCTATGGCGCCTTGTGTGAATTTCCCGACGGTCTCCTTTCGTAGGGTTCCGTGGGGCTCTTTTGAGCATGGCTGGCCTTCGATCGCCGTTTTCTTCAGCGTTGGGGCTGCCTTCGGCTGCGCTTTGCTGTCGTGGCCCTTCGGTTCTGACAGGTGTATGGTGTCGTACCTTATCCGTCTTCTTCCCTGTATCGACTGTTTTCTTGTGGGCGTGTGGTTTTTCGGAGTCTCCTTCCAGAATTTCGACGTCCGAACCTTCGTGCGTCAATTCTGTTGGAACTCCTTGGTCTTCATCACTGGAGAGGCCTAGGTCCTTCAGTGAAATCTTCTTCGAAGTCTGAGACATTGTTGCGTAGTGGGCTTCCCTCTGCTTTCGGCGTGTCCGGAGTGTTTGACTGGAACACCGCGCAGGCCTCACAGTCCTTGTCCTTATGGTCCTTGGGCAGGCAGAGATTGCACAAGTCGTGTTGTGTGAACTTGTGGTGGCACTCGGGGCAGAATTTGAAGGGGGTATTTTCCATGGCCCCTACCTCGCCATTTGTCGACCCTTGTTGTCCCTTTGTGTCGTTCTCGGAGTTCTGTCCCTCTCTCTGGTGTCGATGGACGGTGGATTTTACTCGAATTATCGTCTTTTTCTCTTCTTTTCGGGGCTTTTCCTGAAAATCTTTTCAGAGCCTCCCGTCTTGCTTCCAGACCCAACGGCGGAAAAAAGAATCTGAAGAAGGCTACCACGCACAACGACCTCCAGGGCGCCGCCTGACATCACACAGGGGACGTGCCTGGCCACTAGATGGCGGAATAATGCACAGCATGTGAATCCAGAAAAGGATTCACGCTCCAAAACACCTTATAATGCTAATTTTGGAATGGTAACAGCTAAAGAATTATTTAAATGACTTTTTTTAATAGTAAAAAAACACCATTTAATAGTAAAGCCCAATTGTGTGACTATTACAGAAAAGGTACTTTAGAAAACTTTCTTTTTACCTGTCTAAAGCCTGTGGGGGCCTTTCTGCAAGTACTGAACTGACACCTGAGAAGTTGATGGCTTCCCTGTGGTGAGGTGTGAACTGCTTCTAGGATAGCGACAATGGGCCTTGGGTGTGGGGAAGTGCAGTTCACCCCTTGACAGGCTAGTCTGAGGGTTGTGCCCTGACCACTGGTGCACTTCGAAGGGGCCTCCCCGTCAGACAGATGTAGCTCACACCTGGCCATGCCTCTCCCCTTTCTAGTCAGCCAGGCATCAACCCCAGTGGAGGGAGAACTGCCCCACAATGGGGGCTGTGGGCATCCTATGACATTAGAAGGTCGAATCCTCCTTGAACATCACATTGCGCTTGGCAGGTTTGAAGGGGTTTTACATAAGACACTGGGGGAACACTTCAAAGAAGGGAAACAGAACGACAAAACACTTTGTGGATCTGTCGGATTGCTGAAAGCTCAGCTTTGATTTTACCAGACTTCTGTCTGAGGTTGATGGGGGTACAGGGACTGCCTAAAACTGGATTTTCGTATTAGATGTGGGAGGACATTAAGATTACCATCACATACCCCCAGCCCTCATAGCCCAAGTATAGTGTGGCTCAAGACTGGTCATTTTGAACATGTCCAAAGTGGGTAGAGTTAGCCCCGGGTACCTTTACCACATTGGTTAGTGGCTCCCCAGGGGTCATTCCCATCCACTATCTTGTCCCAGGCAGAAATGTGGCCCCTCCAAGCACCTACTTCAGAATACCCTGGATCTGTGAAAAATCAGAAGAGGACATGATCTGTTGTCTGAGACCCCAGCAGAGTTTAGAAGACTGGACCTGCTCTATTGTACCCTTGACAAAGATGGCGCACAAGAGTCATAAAGCTGACCTCCTGTTCAAGCTACAGAAATACATCAAGCTCCAAGAGGCCTTTCCTGTAACTGCCCAGCTGATCAGTGACAACCAAACCTGGACTGAACTCCGTCTGCCACCTACTGATTCTCTACGTGCCTCTCCTAATGTCCTGGGGGGCTCTAGAAGTGTACTCCTATGGTGGGTTGGGGCTTCAAGGACTGAAGTCAGAAAATATTGGCTTGGACAAAGACAAACCTTGTTTGCGTATCTGACCTGCACTACATTGCGGTCAGCATCAAATTGCGCCTGGGCCTTTTCTACACTTTAGGCATCTTGGCGTTATTTCAACTTAAAACTTTAAAAATTCTTATCTCTGGTTACCCTTATTGGATTTGACATTAGTCTGTTTATTAAATTAGTCCATTAGTTTTGGGACTTTTATTGTTTTACATTTCAACTTTATTACGGTTTTAGTACTGCTTTGCAAATTGTCTCCAAGTTAAGCCAGTCTGCTATGTGCCTTTAGCTACCACGGAGTTGAGGTCAGTATTTGACTTTAGTGGTTCACTGTGACAAGGTTTGTTATTACATGAAGCGGGTACTTACCCCCTTAACTATATAAGCTAATTTCTTGCAGTTGGGATGTACAGGGATGTGAAATTTGGCATCCTCTAGGTCAAGTAATGGCGGAAAAGCACGCTTGTTCAGCGACTGCAGGACAGTGATAAGGGACAGTATGTTGAAGGACCGTTTATTTATGAATTTGTTGAGCGCCTCTAGATTTAGAATGGGTTGCCACCTCCGGATATTTTCTTCACCATGAAGAGCTTTAAATAAAAACCATGATTGAGTTGTGATTTGGGCACTCTATGGCAGTTATCTGTAGAAATGTTATTACTTCCAACAGCAGTGCCTCCATATGTAAATGTCACACTGTCCTTGGAGGTGTCAAAGGTGGCCTGGATGTGAATTCTATGGAATGTTCAGGCTGGACAATATCCAGAACCCAGTGATCCATTATTCGATGACGGGCTGGGAAAAATGTCGGACCTTTCCCTCATACTGGAATGGCGTTTGAGGATTTGGATTTTCCCCAAATACGATCTTCTCACGCTTTGCTGGGAGCGCCAGGCTGCTTGTCTCCGACAGCCATATTGAAAGGAAGATGCTGGCTGGTTATATAAACCACATTTCCTGTAGGAGCGAAAATGTTCAGTGTTTGAGTGCCATCGTTGGCCAAATTACTGGATTCTTAGATGACAGCTCTGTCTTTTCTGAAGTGAGTCCTAAGAATGTGCCATGACATGGTCTGCGTTTATGGCCTGCAAAGTCTGGTCTGCGTGCATCCTGAAAAGCTGCTGGCCATCAAAAGGCATATCTAATACTTTGGATTGCACATTTGGTCAAAATAAGTGAACTTTACAATGCACAGTGGTGCATTACGGCTTCGGTGGCCACCTGCCTGAAGCCGTTTTTAGAAGCATCTAAAAAAGCATCAATCAGCACAGAAGATATCAGTTCTCCTTCATAAAGAATAGCATTGGCTTGCTTTACCGTTTGCCGCCAGCTTTTTAATACAGGCTAATCTATCATGCCAGAATGGCACTGGCTTCAGAGATTCATTGCCACAGATGCAAATGCACCTATTCGGTTGCCCATTGTATTAGGCATTAACAATCTTTGCCTAGCAGGTCCCGACATGGCGATGAGGGATTCGAGATGGGAGATGTGCGGAGCCAAAACAACAATCTGTTTTGACCTAACTGAGGGAGCAAGTTGGTACAGATTCAATAGGCTTGTATTTTTTCTCCAGTTTGGCTACCGAGGTCGTACCTGTTGCAGAGGATTCCATACAAAGTAACGCCTACTTCACTTAAGTGATAAAGCAGTGGAATGGTTCTGAATGTCAGGATCAGGAAAGATATTTTCTCCACACACAAAAACCGAGGAGTTGAGTTTTTGAGAAGCTCAGTCAAGGAGGCAATGAAAGCGGTGTATATTATCTAGGGATGAGTCTCTAGGATGGGGCTAAGGACTTGATTGATCACCTAATATATACTCTTCGCTGCTGAGCTATCAAGTGTCGGCGAACCAGTTTTCAATCTGTTGTTGTGGGTAAGGATCCCGATGTTAAAACAGCAATGACTACGCAACAAAATAGCAGCAGTGTGTTACCCGAGGGCACAACATCAGAGAAAAGAGTATATATTAGATTGTCATGGTTATTACGACTTCTCTTCTACATAATCCACCTTTTGAGTAACGGGTGGGATCCATCAAAACTGGATATGTTTGATTAAAAACAAGTTACTTACCTGCTCCAGTATTGATATCTTTCATAGATTCACATGCTTGTATCTTCCCCGTCGTCATGGTGGGAGTCTTGCGGTAGTTAGAAAAGTAGTACCATAGAAACCACCAAAAGGAAAGAAAAACTTTGACATTCGTCAGCATCTTTATGTAGGTCCAAACTTTGACCAATCAGAGACCAGCCCTAGACCCCAACTCCCCAGTCAGAGCCACCAGACCTCAGATTTCGCACACAAGTGTGCTAAGGTTAAGAATGAACATGAGATCAGAAGTGGCAAGCCTAGACGGGGAGGAGGGAGGGCCGCATGTGAATCTATGAAAGATATCGATACTGGAGAACCACAGTGTACAGGTAAATAACTTGTTTTTTCTCCAGCATTGTATCTTTCATAGATTCACATGCGTGTATCAGAGTAATTCCTTAAATTTGCGACTAGGCGAAGACCTTCATATGCAATAACAGTGAACAGATCTTAAACATACCAATACATATGAATCATGAAATCCAAGTAAATCGTTAAATAGCAAATAAATCTGTGAAAACCAAGTACACTAACCAAAAAGAAGTGATAGATGTGAAAGACTATACCTTAAGCAAACAGATGTCTCAGGACAGCTTGACCCACTGCAGCTTCCGCTTTCCATGCAGAGTCTAGGCAGTAATGCTTAGGGAATGTATGCAAGTTAGACCATGATGCCGCTCTACTAATGTCTGGAAGCGATACCCCGGCAAATAGGGCTGTAGAGGCTGCCATCTTCCTTGTGAAGTGCGAAGACACTTTTGCAGATAGAGGTTTTCCAGCTTTGTTATGGCAGAAAACAATTGCAGAGGAGATCCAACGTGCAATAATGTTCCTTGAAAGGGCTTGGCCCTTCCTTGGCGAAGTAAAGGACATAAATAGCTGATCCGATTTTCTGAAAGTCTTTGTTCTATGAATGTAGAACTTGATGCAGCGCTTCACATCCAAAGAGTGCAATGCTCTTTCAGCGGCAGTTGAAGGATTCCCAAAGTACGTGGTGAGCACAACTGGTTCATTGAGGAAAAGAAGTTGGAACTTTAGGAATGAATTGAGGATTTGTTCTCAATAAAAGCTAGTCTTGTCTGAATTGAAGGAAAGGTGCAGCTACCGTGAAAGCCTGAATTTCACCGATTCTTCTAGCCGATGTGAGGGCTAAAAGGAGAGCCGTTTTCAATGAAACATTTTAAATCAGCCTTGTGTATGGGCTCGAACGGTGATTATCAATTGGGCTAGCACTGTGTTTAATTCCCATGGGACTGCAGGGCGCTTTAAGGGTGGGAAAACCCTGAAGAGGCCTTTCATAAATTCTTTAACAATTCTTGTTGACCACAAAGAGTTCTCCTGGTTTCCTGCGAAACCTGGAAATCACCGCCAAGTGTACTTTGATTGATGAGTGAGCCAATTTTGATTTAGCTAAGTGAAGTAGGTAAGGCAAAACCTGTTCCGGAGTTGAGAGCAAAGGATGCAAATCTTTTTCCTTGCACCAATGGCAGAATCTCTTCCATTTTGAAGCATATGACCTATTCGTGGAAGCAGCTCTGGCCTGTTGGAGGATGGACCTGCAATCCGGAGTGATGTTTAAATCTGTGAATTCATAGTCGTGAGGTTCCAAGCTAACAAATTTAGAAATTATATTTGAGGATGAACAATTTGACCGTTGTTCATCGAGAGTAGGTTTGGTAGTGGAGGAAAGAGAATGTGCGGAGATAGAGCACAGGAGAAGCTCCGTGTACCAAAACTGCCTCGGCCATGCCGGAGCTATGAGAATGAGATGACATGGTTCTTTCTTCATCTTGCTCAATACTCTTGGGATGAGGGGAAACTGCGAAAACAAGATTGCTTGGCAAGATAGAACATTGTTGTGGTGTTGTCTGTTCTTACCAGAACAGAGGATCCCTGGATTCTGGGAAGAAAAGCTTGCAGCCCCAGAAAAACTGCCCTCAGCTCCAAAAGATTGATGTCCGAAAACGTTTATTGAACGGACCATTTTCCATGGATTTGCAATTCCTGGAGATGCGCCCCCCCCCCCCCAACCGTCCATTGAAGCGTCCGTTGTCATAATAAGACGAGGCTGTGCTGGTTGAAATGAGAGGCCTAGAGAGATATTGCTTTCTTTTTCCCACCATGACAGAGCCGGTTTCATTGTCTGAGAGAGAGAGAGAGATGATGTCCTCGAATGAGCCATGCACCTGCACCCACTGCATGTCTAACTGCTCCTGGAGAGGCCTCATGTGCAGCCGACAATTCCGAATCAACGGGATGCATGATGACAGCATCCCCAGTAAGGACTTGAACACTCTCACAGAAGTGGACTCTTGCGAGTAGAAGGGATGCTAAGCGCATTATCTTGAGCTTCCGTTCTGAAGTGGGAAACGCCTTCATCGACTTTGTGTTCAGAAACACCCCTAGAAAAATACGCTTCTGGCTTGGAATCAATTGTGACTTCTCCACGTTGAGTTGTAACCCCAGAGACTTGAAGAGCCACTGACAAGCCCGCGTAGATTTTCTGGTAGAGTTAAATGTAGCTCCTTTCACCAGCCAGTCGTCCAAGTAGGGGTAAACGTGGTGTCCCTGCCTTCTCAGAAAAGCCGCTACCGGGGCCATACATTTTGTGAAAACTCTGGGAGCCGAGCGAAGGCCGAATGGCAAAACCTTGAACTGAAAGTGATCCCCAGCCACCTCGAACCTTAGGAATTGGCGATACTTTGCATGAATGGGGATGTGAAAGTATGCGTCCAAGAGATCGAGGGACGCTAGAAAATCTCCCTTGTTTATTAATAAGAGAATCTCTTGAAGGGATAACATTCTGAACGACTGCTTCTTAATGTATTTGTTTAGCTGTCTGAGGTCCATGACCTGTCTCCATTTCCCGCATTTTTTCTTTATTAGGAAGAAATTAGAATAAAAGCCCTTACCTCGTTGTCCGAAAGGCACCTTTTCTATCGCCCCTTTCTTTAGTAGAGTCGAAATTTTTTGCCTTAACAAGGACAAATGATGCATTTTTCTTTGAGGTGGAGTTCGAGGAGGCTTGTGGACAAATTCTAGGGTGTGGCCGTGTTGGATGATGTCCAGTACCCATTTGTCCTTCGTGATGGCTTGCCATTGATTTAGAAATGGATAGCTGATGGGACCGTAGAGGTTGAAAACGAGATGAGGTGGCTGGCGGAAGACAAACGTCACTGACGTCTTGAGGAATCCTGCGATTTCTCTCGTCCTGCAGGCCTGCGTCTAGCTGATTGCATGACAGATTGGAGGCACAAAATTGCTGTTGTTGCTGTCCTCCATATTGTGGTCTGTAACTGTGCTGACCATATGGTTGATATCTGTAGGACTTGTATGACAGTCTTTGCTGGAATTGACGTCTACCTCTACCCAAGGACTGAAAACGCCTTTGTTGCAACATGCCCAAGGAACGTGCAGTCTCAGTATCCTTTTTGATGCCCTGTAGCTCTTAGTCTACGTGCTTTCCAAAAAGATTTTCCCCATCGAAGGGCATATCCAGGACTTTCGATTGAACTTCAGGGCGGAAGGACGTCGCCCTAAGCCAGCCCTGTCTACGAAGAACTGCGGCACCTGCCATTTACCTGAAAGCAATTGAAGACAGATCCATTGCAGAATCAATCACCTCCGAAGACGCTCTAGCACCCTCCTGCAGGAGGTCCTTTGCTTCTTTTTTTATCCTCTGGAAGGTATTCGAGAATAGGAGCCAGATCTGACCATAACGGACAGTCGTACCTCCCCAAAATTGCTAAGGCGTTAGAGGCCTTGATAGCAGTAGCGGCCATAGTAGCGAAGTGTTTGCCGATGCGGTCAAGGCGTTTGCCTTACCTGTCTGGAGGCATCGCACAAGGAGATTTCGGATTCCTAGAACGCCTCTGGGCAGCCTGCATTATTACTAAATCTGGACGAGGATGGCCAATTAAACATGCCGAAGCAGAATCAGGTGCCTTGCATTTCTTTTCCATCCTCGGTAACACAGCAGGAACGGAGGCTGGGTTCTTCATTATCTTCAAACCTTCACTCCAAATGTAATCCACAATCGGAATGGATCGAACCGATTTCTTTGTTGCATCTTTAAAATCGTAAAGAAAACATTCGGTTCGCACCACAGGCAAAGCCAAATCGAACCTTCTAGAGGCTCTCGAGTATTTCATGGAAGCCCCCAATATCTCCCACGGGGGAAGCCGCCGGAGGGGAAGGCGACGGCGAAGATGGAGCCACATAATCATCCCATTCTTGACCAATTAGGTCAGGATCCCGAGTGAGCTCACCCTCCGCAGTTTGATTGTCTGTCTCACTCTCGATGTAATCATCCTGGATTGTAATGCATCTAGGCGCCCGTCTCTCAACCTGCGCAACAGGCGGCGGAGTAACTACGGGTGGAGGCGGAGCAACTTGAATATTCGGACAGCCGGGTGTCAAAGGAACCGGAGCATGAGAGTCCGGAAATCTTTTATAATAGTCATTCAACATATGCCCAAGGTCTGTGACCAGGGAGACTGGTACCAGCATGAAATCTCTCCAAATCTCCTGGCGCTCTTGATAAGCCTCATAAGGATAGTGCTCTTGGAAAGAGTCATAACGTTGGGCCTGAGAGAGACCAGAGATTGAATCCCCTTCCATATATTCGGACTGTCCTTGTGCCTCATCAGTGTCCTGGCATTTAACTGAGCTGTGAGGGGCTGTAAGCGGGGACAAAAAGACTCATCCCGATTCCTCCGTATCAAGAAGGTGAGAGGGAAGCAATGGTGAAACCTTGGGTAAAGGTGACAATCCTAGAGATTTTGGAACCAAATGGAGACTTTTAGTATTCTGTTTTTGATCCGGACGCCTGATAGTGATAGTCGTCGATACTGGCAGAGTTGGTGATTTGAACACTGTAGTCGACAGAGCGCCCGTCGACGGGGTCGACGCAGTCGACAGTGCTCCCGTCGACGAAGCTGTAGACTTAATCGTCAGTGTTCGTTGTCGCCGAAGCCATCGACTATGCCGTCAACGATGAAATAGTCGTCACCGTGTTCGTCGACGATGCAGTCACCACGGCCGTCGACGATGCAGTCGTCGCTATGGAAGTCGGAGATTTAGTGGAATTCCGACGACGGGTCAGTCGACGGTGCTTTCTTCGTCGACGAAGCCTGTTTGAGAGGCGTGACAGGCAGAGGAGCAGTAGAGGATTTCTTCAGGCCCGATTCCTTAGCCTTAAGGGCTGTTTTATCGGCAGTGGAGGATTTCTCTGCCTTTAATTTCTTTAAATCAGCCTCTAATGAGGTAGAACTCATTTTTACGCTTCCTCTCCACTGAGGATGGCCCATGGCTCTCTTCAACATCAGAACCAGAGTCTGATTTTGATTTCTTCTTCTGGAGCCATAACAACAATCTGGCTTCTCTATCCTTTAGAGTTTTTGCTGAAAAGGTTCTACAGTATTTACAGTCCTTGGCTGTATGTTTAGGGTAAAGGCAATACAGGCAGTCTTTGTGTGGATCTTCAGAAAAAAGCCTTGCCTTCCCACAGGATCTACACGGCCTGAAAAGCCTTTTCTTAGAACCCTCAGACATCTTTGAAGTACAGAAGATAGAAAGACAATACCTTGAGGTGAATTCAAGCAGGGTCAAAAGTTCACTCGCTGACAAACTGAGCAGAGCTCAGGGAGACTCCCTTACACACGACGTGCGGTTAGAAATCTGAGGTCTGGTGGCTCTGACTGGGGAGTTGGGGTCTAGGGCTGGTCTGTGATTGGTCAAAGTTTGGACCTACATAAAGATGCTGACGAATGTCAAAGTTTTTCTTTCCTTTTGGTGGTTTCTATGTACTTCTTTTCTAACTACCGCGAGACTCCCACCATGACGACAGGGAAGATACAAGCATGTGAATCTATGAAAGATTCAATGCTGGAGAAATATACAATGCACATTTAATTTATGTTATTTTTCCCTGAAACATGATAATCCAGTCTGCTCGAATATATTCGTAGTATTTGATTTGTTTTGACTGTTCGGTTTTGTTCTAAATAATTTATTGCGTTCTGGGCAAAGTTTGTTTAAAAGCTGAGAACTGCTGGTCTAGTTTGTGATCATTATTTGAAGAACACAGTTTTGCAGTGTAAGAACAAATAAAAGGGCATTAGGCCATTTTCTGCCAATTATTTATTCTAAAAGATTCAACCACGACGGAATTCAAGTTTATAAAAGGTCATGCAGAATCGCACCGCCCACTTTAACTGAAGGCTCCAAGAAAGACATTTAGCCTTCGCTTGCTGAGCTTATCAGCCTAGCTGGCCTTAAAACAGCAAGAATAACAGGCTTTGCTAATATATTGAACCTAAGCACTTTTGCTCAAACAGGTATGTGGGTGTGAACTTTTCTGAAACTCAAATTAGACTCTCTCCATGCTGAAATTAGTTTTGTGGATAAAAGTAGAAGAATGGGGGTAAGATTGCTATAAAATCATAGAGCAAATATGTTACGAATTTGGTTATTTACGCTTTTAGCAGACATTGCAGCTACCACTCCATTTGTTTTTTTATTGTAGTTACAATTCATTGTGTGCACTAAGAAAACAAATCTTTAAAATGCATTCTTTGCTTCATAGTGCTCGAGTGTTATATTCCATAATAAAAGAGGGTTTGGGGTTCCACTAACTATCCCTGTAATGTCTCATGGGACTGATCATCATCGGAAACACATTTCGCTCAAATATTGCTCAGTGTGTTGTGGGGTGGTTGCAGTACAACCGGTTTTCTGTCTCAGGTTGGCACACTGACTGAGTTCTTAGTGCCAGGGGATTCTGAAAACCTGTGTTCTATAAAACAAAGATGATCAACCAAGTCCTGAGCCCCGTCCCAGAGACTCACTCTGGACTATGAAATAGTGGACGAGGATGCCAGCAGTTGTACTGTCGACAGCGAGATCAGAGATTTTATTGATGGTGGAACTAAGGAAGGGGTGGTCATTATACAGGGTGTGGACGATGTAGTGATCCCTAAATTAGAGGCCACCGTGACACTCGACTATGTACTTTTCGTTGACAAACTGTTGACCATGAGGGTATTGTCAACGACATAGCCAATTTGCCTCCTATCAACGATGGTAGAGTCGTCGACGAGCCTTCGGCACCTTTAACACATCTTTTTGTCAACTTGACGTCCTCAACACTGCCTTCATCAACAGAGCAATCAAGGGCTGAGAAGTTCCTTCAAAGATAAGGCCCGAGGAGATGCTGGAGAAGTAGAAAACGTCTTTAGTTCTGATACCTTTGCGGTGAGCTTCCAACCCATGTCAGAAGCATGAAGAGGCAGGCTCAGAGGGCTAGGGGAATTCAGATTTTCTGCAGTAGGGGCTCCAACTAGGTTCAACTTGTGCTTTTTGGCCTCATCTATGGACGCACTCTTAATTGATTCTGCACCAAGAACCATCTCGTTAAGAATTCGATTTTTGAGAGTCTGGTGGTTAAACTTAGTGTAGATCTCACAGCTTCTAGCCACATGGCCAGCTCAATGTTAGCACAGCAGGCATTTCTTGTAGAAGTACATTTTTTGTGGACAAGAGGGGATGTTAGCCATCTGTAGGATTGCCCGGGCCCAGCCAGCCAAAAACAAACAAGGGGCAGAAGCTAACTTTTCGTGGTGAGAGGATTCCCATGGAAAAGGTGTACACCAGAGTCCGAAGAAGAAACTCTTCATAGGAGAGAACAGCAGAGCGCGTAGAGCCCCCTTCCTGTAAGCTTGACTACAGTACAAAATCAGAGTAGCTCAGTCTTTGTGGGGAGTTGGAGCCTGAAGTTCAATTCACCTGACTGGCCAGAGTTGGGGGTGGGAGGGTCACACAACGGAGGTGAATGGACTGCATTCAGATTATGGCTGTTTTTAAAGTTATTTGAGGGTATGGACAGGACATACCTTCAAATAACATTTCAATGTTATTTGATGGTATAACAAGTGAGGGATCCCAGCCTGACGACCGGGAATATTAAAGCATGTGAACATGTATGAAAGATCCAATGTTGGAGGATAGGGGAAAACCAGAATTGAGAATTTTGTTTTTACTTGCAACACAATAACACTGCAGAAGTGCAGCAGTTACACAAGAAAATAATTACAAGTTGCATTTTCTGATTTAGGAAGGTTGGAAGACTTGAACCATGCTCATACTTCTGTTTTACTGAGAGAAACCAATGAAACTACTGCTTGAAGATGCGAAAGGGAAGTGTAGTGGGACTTAAAGAAATTCTGCAGAAAGAGGATGACAGCAAATTTCTGAAAAAAGTGGCACCAAAGGTCTCCTTGGAGAACAAAAGCAGTCTGCAACACATGGCAATGATATAACCGAGCCCACTGCCAGCAATGCCTCGGGATAAACCAACCAGAGAAGCAATGCACAGGCGAAGTAGAACATTTTGACAAATTTCACAAATCTTGAAAGACCTTTTGATGGGGTGGTGGAGAATCCTCAGATGTCCTCCATTAATTTCCCACAATTTAATGGACAACTGTGAAACTCACTAGAGCATGCGTGGGCTGATCACCAAGTCACCCTCTAAGGTAGTATGGAACATTGGCACCTGATCCCCAGCAATGAAAGTGTAAAAGGAGGTAGCTTCAAACAAAAAAAAACAACAGTGTCATTCAAAGACAGATCGGAGTACAGAATTGCTCCAGAAGCGTTGAGTGGTTATCTTTGCCAATTAAAGAGCTAGTTCACGACTAGTCAAAGAAAGCTGAGAGAAGGGCAGAAACCCCATCCACGCCTACATAAGACTCAGACTGTTCTCCCACCACTTCAAAAACAAGGGTGTTCAGAAAGAAAAGTACACAGATAGGTCATACCAAACATCAGGGGAGAGAAGCTAATTTACTAGGATGAGTCCTTCCACTCCGAACCGCTCACCACTATGCCCCTCTAAGTCCATAAGGTAGGCGCCACTCAAGTTTGATGCAGAACCCCCTGCACTGGAAACGTTTCTTACAAGGAGTGAAACTCTGCAATTTCAGTGGAATGCGGAAGGCGTCTCCCTGGATGCATCACCTCTAGGAAAGGAGTACAGGCAAGAGATCCCTTTAACCTCAGAAAACAGGAATATGCTTAATTGCGCGAGAAATAGGATAATCCATGTTCTGGAAAATAAGCTGGGTGCAAAACCAGACTGACATGAGATTGTCAACAGAGGAGAGGCATAAAAATGACATTAGAAATCTGGGCAAAGCGGAGCGACAAAGATGAAAAGTACACAGAATGCCAGACCTTTACCGACACCCACCAGTTTCTAACCATCTTTGGAACTGCCTAACCCTTGAAAGAGCCGCGCTCAAAAATTAAATTACTTCCTCAGCGCCTTGAGACCCTCGCGGGTATGTAGTGCGCTTTATAAGTGACATGATTGATTAACAATTTTTTTTTTTTTTTTTTTTTAAATACTGCTTCTAGAACCATCCTTAAGATTGCGTGGATCTTATGTGTGCTCTAAAGAAGGCGTAATCAGTGGGCATTAGTGGTTAGATATCAGTGGTCCATCAACAGTGGTCCTACAAGGGACATTTGCTCCATGTGCATACCATTGCAGAGGGCCTGTAAGGGACTATACAAAACTACTCACTGTTAGGGGCAGGTAGGGAGGCCCACTATTGCTTGGTTGTATGATGGGAGCCGACCGCAGAATCTAACTTGGATTGTTAGCACCCTATATCAAAATAAGAGGATCACTGATGGAAATAGAACTAGAGATGGTCGTGCATTGGTGCCATGCCATTTGGTATCAGCCAGAAAATGTAAGAGGTATTTACTGGGATGGCAAGTACCCTGTATGATGCAATGTTTCCTTGGGACTTTTCTGTTGATCATGTCAATTTTCTCTCCGCGAGTATCACAAGAATGCAAACCCACTGAGAGCTGTCCCATTGAGTATATTGAGAGCCTACACAATAACTACAGAGCATAGACTATAACTACATAGCTATTACGGTTGACCAAATATACTACCCATTGTCTTGGTTTATTCAGTAGCCTTTTCTGTGACAGAAGATCACGGTCCCTTACTCCCATGTCCATTTTGCTGCGTTCTTCAATGTATTCTACCACATGTACCTCATATTAATATACACATTTAAGACTAGAAGCAGTTTCTCTACTTGCTTTACCTATTCATTTTACAGACATGAATTCATTGCATCCTCCATAGTCACAGTACTTACTATAAGAGGTGGTCACGCCTCTCCCCCAGGTACCACATCGCTAAGCAAAACAAAAACTTCTCAGTTATACTCCAGTGTCTTCACCTCCTTTACACAAACTCCACCTCCTTACCAGGAGCTCAGAAAAGGGGTGGAGGTGGGAGACTATCATACTTACTGTTTCTTTTGTCTGCTTCTTCACAGATGGTGACAAGGGGTCTGGCTGGGCCAGGTCCTTTCGTCAATCATTCTATTTTCTGTAGAATTGCCAGGGATCCTGTTGAGGGAACTTCATGGTGCCTGGATTCAGATCAATATATATTGTGGAACAGGGCATTCTAACAGTTTGTCCAAGTGCCATAAACATTCATATCTCTCTAATTTTGGGGTTGGAAATTGGCCCTCGTCCTGGCCGCCTCCAGAATAGGAGGGCTGTCCTAACCCCCAACTTATTCCCAAAGGTAAATTTAGCCAGCGTTCTCACCTGCATACAGTATTCAAGTATTTAGCAGACAGCCTATAGGAGAATGTTGCAGAAAAGTTAACTAGCACTAGTTCAGGAATGTTTCAGCAGCTGCAGGTTCATGCTCCTCCCTAAATGTTTGGTCTTTGGAGCGAGTGGAAGGATCATGAGCAGGCAGATTTACTCAGGTTTCTTTCAAGACTATCCCATGGCCATGGATGCGGCAGACCCTCCTACCACTGTGAAAGTGGCTACCATGTTATGCTGGCTGAAGTTCTTCTGCTATGTCTGACAAAGCTTTGGTAGTAGACTCTGAATAAAAGGGTTGAATCAGCCCTCAAAAAGTGTTATGTCAGTCTACATTCGACTACAAAAGCTGGGATGTGTAGTCTACTCTTCTCAGTCTTAAGTCAAATAGTTTCAGGCTTCTGCTGCTCAGGAAAGCAAAAACGGTTCAAAATTTCTAGCAGGTATGGAACTCAAGGCTAAATTACTGTATGAGGTGACCTTTGCCATTTTGAAGGTATCCACTTTTCCATTGCAATTAATACTGCACACAGCCTTCAGTTATCTTTGTTTGGGATTGGCAAGAAGGGCCTAGAAAATGATTCTTCTTTATTTACCTTTTCATCAAAGTTAACTTTTTGGAAACCAGTTAGAAGAGCTTCTATGACGAGCCATCAAGAATCAAAAGCATTCTGTGGCCTAAAACAGAAGGACCTTTTTGTCGTTTTGCAGTTAGATACCACTCAAAAGGTTCTCCCGCTGGGTGGGGACATTTTCAGACCTCCTCTAGAGCATGCACTGTCTTTATAAAATAAAAATACCAGACACTAAAGTCCATGTGCTTCAAAGTTTGGCAGAGAAAAGTGGCTCCTTAACGGATACCATCAGATTTTAATTTTCAGAAAGGCTCATACGTATGGCTAGGATTCTCCACAATACCATATGATCGGATCAAACTGAGAAAGTCTAGCTCTTGAAATTTGACCTTGCGCTCTAGCCTGTCCGCTGTCAACACTAATGTAATGTGGACCTCACCTCAGGAGATCAGAGTGGAAACAAGTGGTTTTGATTTTAAAATGGGGCATGAAGAGGAAGACTAATTCTATATTCTATGCCATTAGCTATGGTCTCTTGTTTACGAATTCATGCGCCAAGATTGTGTATGCATATTTATAACCTTTCAGAGAGAGTTCACCAACAGTGGAGTTTATAGAAAAACTAACAAGATGAGAAGCAAATTAAATGGTAAGCAGTAGCAATCCATATAATAAGATGGCGAGAAAAGCTGCAAAAATGCAGAAAGATAAGCCATCAAAGATCTGTCTGGGAATGCTCTATTTATGCTATTGTAAAGTTGGTGTAGGATAGTTTCCGTGAGTTTAGTTCAAAGCCTCTGCATTGAATTGCTGTAGTTCTGACCAACCTATGGGTTTTAATAGTAATGTATGTAGAACTTTATCAGCAATTCGGAGTTTGATGGGGGAATAATTTAAGCATGTGAATGAATAAAAGATTAAATGCTGGTGGGTCAGATTGAGAAACTGACATTTGGGTGGGGTAGAGGGTGAAGAACTGCATCAGACAGGCACTTGTTCTAGAAGGACAGCACTTTGAACTGTATTTAGGGGCTCTTCCAGTGAGAGCATAGTTTTTGCATTCCTGTGGCTAATCGATCAGTATAGGCTAATTAGGGTTCTAAATAATGTGTATTTTATTTTAGGGCGACATCATGGCATGGTTTGTTTTATTTATTTATTTACTGACTATGGGGTGTTTAAATTTGAACCTTGCCCTGAAGAGCATCCTGTGCATACTAACAGGATAAAGAACCACTGTGTGAGGATACACAGACACAGTGGCATGTTTAGGATGTGAACTGACGAAATCACAGAGGGGACCAGAAACACAGCAACATATGTAGTGCAGAGTGCAATTCATTATGCATAACATAGCCAAGGACACAGAGGAAATTAACAGAAGGTGTGTTCTAGGTGGTACAAGATGGAAGACCGTTCCTTTGGTAAAGGCACATATTTGGATGGACACAGACAGCAATCAAAGTGGACTACTAGGCTCTTCACAGACTAGGTGAAGGCTAAGAAATTTTTGAAAGGAGGAGGTCAGACATTTGGGATAGTTGGGCATTTCAGCAGTGAAGGTCATAGGGAATTGGCTTTTCTCTGGCTGCCACGGAGATTGAGACTACTCATTCCTCCAGGAGAGCAAGGTTTGGGATATTATGAAGAATTGTCTTGGAGGCTATTGACCTGTAGGCCGATCTTATGCGGTCCCTATAAAGACGGAAACAAACTTTTGAGGGACAAGAGAAAGATAATTTGTGTTATACGAAAGGTGGGAGAGACGTAAGTGTTGTGAAAGGAAGACACAGATTAAAAGTCCGAAGTAAAGTTTAACACTAACCTGCTGTTCGTGGCCACAGGGGAGAGGGCCGTACCATCCCAGTTTTGAGGCTGGCGACATCAGTAGTTGTGGGCAGCCATTTAAATTTACATATGGTAGGATGGCATTTGAGTGGATAATTATTAAGTTTAGGTAAGATAAAATTGACTAATTCGCTCATAATGTGGTGGGTCTCTGGAGGACATTTCATAGTTAGGGGACAATTGTTGATGGCACAGTAGATGGCGAGTATCGTGAAGTAATGGAAGGGTTCTTTGATGGAAATCTGGCTCGAGGTATTGGGAATGGTTGAGAACAAGCTAGGCGAGGGAGGTCATGCGACTATCATACAACAGGACTTAAGGAATTACATTTGCAGTATGAATATATGTTGACTAACCAAGAAACTGGAATTGAAAAGGCGTGCAGCAGTTCGAGTGTATAAATAAAATAGGCACGGGGTAGGTACACAAAAGAGTCATGGAAAAGATAAAGCTGTGACATGCACATGCTGGCCTGTGGCACAATTCCATAATCAGGTGCATCGCAAATTGAGGAAAGAAACTAAGAGGTAGTAACTCGCTAATAGGTTCAACCTTTGCATCACCATCAAATATCTTCCACAGCAGCAGAATTCAGTTCACATAATTTATTTATAAAGATGGTTAGAAAGAAAAAAAAGGTGGATACCTAAAGTAACTGTTTCCCTCCGACTCAGAAATACACTAAAGGCTTATGGGAGGAGTCTTAATCGTTCCAATATCTAAACAAAACCAATTCGAGTCAATATTTTCATACTGAAATATAGGCTTCACTTCCCATTGAAAACATGAACAAGCGGACTGTAAGATGTTGAAATAGGGTGGCAATCCCTTAAAGAACATGGGCTACTGCAAGAAGAAAACGTCTTTGAACCAGACTGGCTATAACAGGAAAAGAGGAGGACCTGGATAAGGGATAATCAAAGTCAAGCTATACTGCTACTGGGAGAGATTTTCTAATCCGATCACAAATTCTGTATAGTAGGAAGCTGTGATAATCAGAACCACACACCACTGCAACGATTGGTAGAGGCAAGCATGGCAAATTTGAGTTTGAATCAAAACTCAAAAATTCAGTGAAACACTGCTCACAAAGAAACAGCCCCTGAACAACGATAAAGATAGTCTTTGAGCGAGATGTCCATATTAGAATAAAAATTATCGTGGAAACTTTTTGATGAAACAGCTAGATAAGAAAAACATTACAGATGCAATATCATTCCGATGAATGACGCTGGGGATTACAGGACGAGAACAGGAGGTGGGAGAGGACACAGAGGTTTTCTACATCATTACGTATCCAGAAAATAATAGTACAAACAGCGATTGTGTAAAGCGCTTCATAACACTTCTTAGAAGTGCTAAATGCTGTAGCTGACAGATGTTACTGATACCCATTTCAATGTACTCACTTTACCAACCTACAGAAGGATGAAAGGCGGAGTCTGCCTTGGCGAAATTGCAACTCAGGACCTCCAGATCACTGTACTGGTCAGCAGCGACCTAAATACATTTTGTCACAAGCATACAGGGGAGGGTGTGTTGTGTTTCCACAAAGAAGATCAATTGCCTGGCTGGCGCGTGCTCAGTTCAGGTTACTACTTCTGGGCCTATTTAAAAACTGCACAGTAGCCAGATCTTGTATCTCATGCCTCTTAGCAGAAGATATTCCGGTCGACCTTCACTCATTCCATACGTGGCTTACGACGTCATCTGTTTATACATGGTTTATGGCTTTCTCTTCGACGTTGATGAGACAATGTGATGAGACTCGACACCTAGAGTTAACTGGACGAGCCAACATTTAAGCAATTCAATAGTCTGTGGCGTTTTCTTTTCTCTCCATAGTCCAAACCGATCAAATTCAGGTGACTCGCAAAAGGGTCGACAGTGACCACGAACTTTAGTAACACCTGTGCTTGCAAAACCTTCCTGTCTGTTTTATGAAGATCAGCAAGACCATAGAATAGCACTGCTCTAAGCAAAAACATTTCCCTTCACGTTCGAAGTGGTTAATTTAAAAAAGACAGACCAAGTGTTAAACAAGAGGCAAAATCTTCCATTCTCAGCAGCTTAGTTATGAGAGGTCACCGCCCAAGGCCTGGTTTACATCGGTAGCAAAAGTCCAAGTTAAATGGCAATCGTTCCAATATATTTTTTGTTTCTTCTGTGGTGAAATAAATAAATTGCTCGGTTTTTGCACGCGTGGTCAAGAACCTCAATGAATCTACATCCCCTCTGCTTTCAGGTACTCCTCATCCAGAATCCATGTTTGGGTTCCACCGTTCTGGTCCACAAGTTGCTGTAGCTGCTGGACTTCCAAGACCCTCCATTGGCTTCAACGGGCATATATGCACCTGGGCTCACCGGTGTAGGTATCTTGGTTCCCATGGGTTGGGGTGGCTCTCCCACCTTCCCTGATCCAATTGGTGTCCTTGGGGTCCTTTGGGAAGGGCCCAGAAACAAGAAAATACCATCTGCGACTTACCCTGTGTTATCCATCCGTCCGTATGACCCAGTGTGACTACTATGCACCAGAGCACCTTGGGGTCCCTACCTACTCGTGTTTGGTGGTTCCTTGCTTCCCCTGGGCTCCTCCATCCTTGGGTATCTGTCACATTTTGGTACTTATCTCACATACCACTTTTAGTATATGGTTTGCCCCTCCCCCCCCCTCCTTAGGGGCCTATGTGTTTTTCTATGCTACTTACCCGTTTTTGAATTATTCCTGATGTGTATTTGATATCTCCGGGTAGGAGATATACCAAGTTAGTTATTAGTGTTGATAATAAATAGTACTGTATTTTTGTAAACACTTGTGTAGTTCTCTCTCTCTCTCTCAACAGCTACCCCCTTCAGAACGCTGGTTATCAGGGACGTAAACACTATCACAAAGGGTTGCCTGGACTCAGTCCACAGTGCCGCACCATAGGTGGACACTATATACAGAGTCATCCTCCTACAGCGGACTTCCACCATATCAGTCTGTGGTGTCTGGAGTATGACCATGACCCAAAGTCGTACTCCGATTCCCGGGCCATGAACCCGAAGGCTTTTAGAGAGCGGTCCTTGAAGCTCATGGCGTCCCGGCATTCGAATGCGCAAATCGAGGTCCTGGTCAAGAGGAAGGTCGCTGGACTGATCACGGAGCCCAAAGTAGTAATCATCCCACTCCAAGTCCTCGGGACATTCAGGTAAGTCGAAGCACTGCACAGGTTTGGGGAAGCTGTTCAGCTTCTGGACGAGTTGGTCTTCGTGATTGTCGCAGTGCAAGCAGCCTGCAAGGGTTTGGCGCCAATTTCAGTGTAGGACCTCTGGGAGCTTGTCATAATAAATCTAGTCCTGGCATCAGTACAGATTTCAGACAAGGTGTTTGATACCAAACACCATGGGTTTTAGTGTAGCTGAGTAACTCGTAATGACCAGTGCCTAGTACATGTCCTAAAGATGGCTGCCTGATCGCTTGCAATATCTAGTAATTGAACTACACATCACAGGGGCCATCTGCTCATGCAGATGTGCCCTCACATATAATATAATGCACCCTGCCTTATGGCTCTAAGGCCTGCTGTAGAGGTGACTTACATATACTATATGCAGTGTACATGGGCATGGCGGCACACAGGGAGTGTCTCATGTCGTGTTTTCAAAATGGTTTGCACCATTTCGCGCATCCTACGATTGCAGTCTGCATGCTCTTTGTGTACTTCCCTCCGTGTGGCATAATGCTCATCTCAACCCTCTTTCTACTATTTCCAATGCACTACCCTATTTCTCACCCTATACCTCTATCAATATATCCATTACCTCCATTCTCATACATCCCAAACCCCATACCACTAGTATGATCCCCAAAATAACCCTTTCAAGACTCTTCCAGACTCCGCCCCTCCTTGCATCATCTCATACTTTTTTACTATTCAGATCACCCAAATCAAGCCTTTCTAAACCCTCCCTCTGACTCTCCCCCCACCACCTCCCTTTTACTCAAACCCCCTCCACATCCCTTTTACTCATCCCAAGCCTCCTCCTACTGCTGAGCTCCAAAAAAAATCCTAGATCCTTCCCTTCTATCCCTCCACTATCCTTTTCAATTTAAAAAACAGACTAACATGTCCACCCCTCAAATTAATTTCATATTTCACTATACTAATTCACCACTAATCATTTATGGGTTCCCGAATAGCATGCTACTTGCCGAAAAGCACTTCAACACCTCATCAGGTGTAGCAAGCGCTATATAAATGCAAACCTTTTTCCCTTCTCTATCCCTCCACTATCCTTCTCAATCCAAATAACTGACTAACATATCCACCACTCAAATTACTTTCATATTTTCACTATACTAATTCACCACTAATCATTTAAGGGTTCAGGAGTAGCGTGCTACTCGCCAAAAAAGCGCTTTGACGCCTCGTCAGGGGTAATAAGCGCTATATAAATGCAATTCCAATACATTGTTGTGTTTTATGGTGGTTTCCGCCCTCCTGCCTGCTTTTACCGTTTTAGTAAAGGTTTTAGTAAATGAGCTAACACAGCTTTTCTGTCAACAAGGACAGCAGCGCCAAGGCCACACAAGAAAGGACTAGTGTACATCACTGTTTGCAAACTTGGCTGCACTGCACACCTTTATTAACACTGCTGCTGCCACCTTCGTGCGAGGAAATAAATGCTCGACTTTGGGTCAACATCACTGCAGCACTAGGTCTGCGCCAAGAGCTTCGATCGCACGTTTTATGTCTTTCCATCTGTACAATCTTAATTAACATACCATGAAAGACACAGGACGCTAAAATAAAACCACAACAGGGTGGGTTCAAGATCAGCAGGTGGTTTCACATGCAACACGCAACAGTCCCTTCAGATCAAAAGGAGTGAGACCAACCAATGTACACTAGAAAAAAAAAAATCAGGGAATAGCGAAGTTTTTTTTTTTATCTGCATACACAGGAAATTTCTGTATTTGAGGATAGTAAAATCAATTTTAGCAACAATGGAATACGAGGTATTTATGAAGCACTGGAGGGCCCTGTATGGTAAAAGATGTGTATGCTGTCTCAACAGCCCAAGGGACTTTATAGAGACAAAGCAATTCTTCAGTTTCCATCCCTATGCTCACCTCTGCACAGGCTGACAGCAGATGGATTTAATAAGCTGTTCATCAGCTGATGAAAGACGGATCTTGTTTCTAAAGCTTGGCACTACCGTCACAATGCTGCACCTACCCTGAAATGAGCAATATGGCAACTAGGGTGGAAAAATACAAGGCAAGCAATTCTTCCAGAATTGCTAACAGAGAAACATTAATGGGAAAGACTCCTACAATTCAATCAAGTGGTCATGATTATTTAGCTCAGCCAGGATGAAGCTTATGAGACTGATGAAGGTGACAACTGTTTTTTGATAAACACAGCAAGAAGTGGCGATCAACTATATAAAAAGGTGCAGCTACCGGGACCATGCCTTTCAGCTAGGGAGGACCGGGAACAGTCTGGAAACCAAAACGTAGTCCTGGCAAAAATGCCCTGAAACAGTATTCCAAGCCTTGAGTCTACCAGGGTAATGCCAGAGTGGCAGAATCATCAGGTAATCCTTGGAGAACACTAGGAACTCAAGCAGGGGGGGATTATGTGGAGGGAATAAGACAAAGAAAAAGAGGGGCGTGGGGTGGAAAGAGAAAATTAACAGATGCATGAAAGAAAAGACAGCCAGAAAATCTACACCGTCTGGAGAACATGGCACCAAAAACTAGGCCTGGGCGGAGTGTCCGCGTAGTGACAAAAAAACTAAGCTATGCAGAGTTCTGCGAGCGTCTGACTGTTACCTCGTGCCGTTCGTGCTAATTTTTAGCGCCGGGTGTTTGTCACGTGCTGTAAAGTCAGTGTGAACGGCATCACGCGTAGTTCTACTCTAGCGGCAGCTTCCTCAACGCAAACAGAAGGTTTCTCAAAGCTAGCGGTAGCAACCACCCACGTTGAGAAATCTCCCTGGGAAGTAGTCTAGCATTGGATTTTCCTTGCTTGCGCTCACCAACTTACCATTGGCCAGTGAGGAAAAAAACTCTGAGCTCCGGGGAGCGCAAAAAACTTTCCTAACTCCGTAAACGGAGTGGAGTTCACCACCCAGGCCTACCAAAAACAGTCTCCCATACTCCCAAATCATTAACAGGCTGAATTACAGAAACCAAATGTACTCTTCTTACGGAAAGCTAAAGCACAGACACAGGAGCTCCTATAAATCTAGCAAGCAACAATCAAGTTGATCTGTATGAACGTCCAACATCCTCACTTATAGCTGGTTGCCAAGACACATGCAGAATTTACCATTAAAGGAGCTTTCTGATTTAAGAATCATGAGATGCGTCTAAGTGGCAGTTCCAACAATTGGTAGGGGAGTGTGGGCATATAGAAAATGGAGTGAGAGGCTGGGGTTATACTAGGGACCACAGGTGCTCCTCAGAGGAGGCATTGGGCTGTGACAACGCAGGTACAGTAGGTGACGGAAGAAGAGGTCAAAAGACAAAATTGGCAATGCTGTAGGAATAACTTTTCCCTAAAGCAATGATGGCACTAGAATTCTGCTGATTCCAGGGGGCAAACCTAGGATACTAATAGAATTTACTTAGAGCAAATTACACCAATCTTGAGATGCATCTTGGCTAGATGGCACAAATGACAAAAAATGGTGCACAAATTGCAGTGGGCGATTTCTCTGCGGTCAGGGTCGGAAGCACTACTAAAAGACCTTTCTGAATAGCAAGCAAAAATTGGGGTACCAATCAGGGTGGCTGGTACCCTTTCAAAATAGTGGGGCGAGTAAAGTGCGCCACCACTTCCTGCACGGCTGGCAACAGGCGGTGGGGCGACGCTCCCCCGCCCTCATGCAGAAACCGCAGCTGGTACCAATTAAATTCAAAATTCAAGTGTATCTCAGAAGGTGAGCAATCCCTAAATCAACCAATTCTTCAGGGAAGGCTAAAGATACAAACATTGGAGGCGAAGCTGAACTGCCACAGTCGGCAGATACTTCATGAAGACCCTTTGAACTAAGTTTAGGCCTAATGGGGAGGCTTGAACTAGTAGCTTTGTCATATTAAAGCAAACTGACATTACACGTTTTTAACGCTACAAATATTTTCTTCCAGAGAATGCAACAGCAAGGAGTCCTTGAAGTCTACTGTGCAAATTCACTGTCCAAACCTCACAGATACCACAATCATTGTCAAGGTTACCATAGGGAGAGATTTCACAACCACAAAATGGTTCACATTAGAAGATTATAAGATTAGGTATAGGCCCTTGTGAGGTCATGGGTTAATGTTTCACATCTAGGTTCATGCTATATAGTGGTGGCAGTAAAATCCTTTAACTCATCTGAACCTCTGGAACCATCTCTATTGTACCTTAGAGATTAGTTTGTGAAACTAAAAAAAGTTTTGGATACATTTTCTCTGTCTGCTTTAGGCTTCCATCTTCCTGAAAGAGTTAGTATGATTAAGCTCCGAAACCTCAATGACTTGGTCATAGGGATAATTGATTTACACATTTGTAAGATTTCACCTGTTGGTGAAAGCAAAGTTGTCCTGTTAAAAAGTAGATAACCCCCGGCCTCAACATATTTTGACAACCAGAAAAAGCTTGAAGCATTACAAAAATGAATGCAGTAGTTTCACTCCGGGCCAGGGTAGAGCTGCTGATTAACACCGTCCTTATCCTGCAAAAGCCAACATTCTTCCGCAACACAGTAAATATGCAGCTAATGTATTTTAAATTTCCAGGTTCAGTCTGTTACTCTAGCGAAGAGAATACTGCATTTAGATAATATTGGTTACCGGCAGATCTCGGGCTTGGGGCTCTTTGTTTAAAACAGAAGGATTTGTGCAGTAGGTCCTTTCCCTTACCGAAGGCAAGGGCTGCAGTTTGGGCTAAAGAACATCAAGTCACTAGTTTTGTATTTGGCATTTAAATACTTGGAAGTGAGAAGCACGCAATTGGGTTTCACCCATGTGAAAGGAACCTTCTCAATACTGGCTATTTTTACAGCCAAGACTGTGAAGGGGCCAGCCTTGACAAAAGGTCAAGTGCAAATGGTATTCTCACAAGGCCCATCTAGGCCCTACATAGCTCAAGCCTTAACAATACCGCAAAGTTTTATTGGGTGAACAGGCTCACTTCCCTCCATGTCAACATAAGGCCTCTTTGTATCTGCATCAAACCTTACTCTTCAGAATTATAAATGGAATTGCAGAAACAGAATACTCATGTAGTATTTAACACCAACAGAGACTTAAAGCAGGTTTTGTTCTATTGTGCCAACATAATTCAAAAGGAATCAGAAAGTGTTCTTAAGAAATTGCCTGCAATATAATTAGCCATCGAGAGGACATTGTCTGCGAAGATCCAAGACTAAACTTATCATTGTGTCACAGCAGACGTGGAAGAATGATTCAATATTTGATGACCCACAGAGGGGGCAGGTTCTGCATGGAAGTAGCGGTACCTTGATACATACTCAAATCTACAGGCCTCAGAACACAATTATACTTAAGGGAGGACTAGCAGGCTGAGAGGGCCAAAATCCTGACCGATCGTGAGCGTAAATCTGATAGGGAAGAGTTGGGAGTGGAAGTGGTGGCAGTCTCTCACAGAACAGAGGCACTTTAAAAGTAAAATTAATGGTCCAAATTGTCTTCACTATTGACCGATTTTAAATGTTAATTTTATAAGAAAATGTTAATACATAGGAGGACCAAGCTCAACCCTTGTTTTCCAGGAGGTAAACTCTGCAAAATGGTTAGGGCCTCTGTGGATTCCATGAAAATAAAGCAAAAGTATGCTTATCTTATGACGCTTTTCCATCTTCAGCTTTTTGTGCTAACTTAACTGATGAGGAAACAGCAGAACCAGGATAACCATGAATTCATGGCACCAATAGGACTAACAGGAGCACACTGAGTAGACTCCTTTAGGTGCAGTCTTGGATGTTGATGGTAAGGCATGTAGGGTGTCAGGGACGGGACGCAGATCAAAGTGCAGGAGGAGGATGTAGATTCGAGGGGCCCATGGGACTTGGAATGGAACACTGTTACATCAATTTCCTCAGTATCACCCTGCTCAAGAATCCCAAACGCAGGGAAGGAAAAACAGTATTGCAAGCATGTCTGACTCTGACCTACATTGGACTATAAAAGTAAAGAGACAGCCGCGATATTTGGAACCTATGTACTGTGATCGACCCACTGCATTTAAAAAACGGGGAGGGGATCTTTTTAGACCACATGAAACTGCTTTTTCATCCTTGTCCAGTTACCGACACAAAAGTATTAAAACTAGAGTTTATTCAGCAGTCTGAGCAGGAAAAGGCATGAATTATTACTCACTCCAACGGGTAGAATTGCCAAAACTGTAGAAAAGGCAGATCTCACCTTCAAGAGATTCATCCTGCTAAGAAATGAAAGCATATTAAAGAGTAATAAGGATAAGTTACTTACCTGTAATCCTAGTTCTCTTCCAGGGGTATCCTCATCAAAGTCATAAGCACTGAATATTCCCGCCCACGTGCGGGGACCCCGGAAATATAAAAATTATATATGGAAATCACATATATACAGCTCTACATATATGCATATACATATATCATTTTTTCTCATACCAATGCAGCTCTCAATAGGAGGCTAAACAATGTAATTACACACATAACTACTTTTGCCAATATATAAAAACACCAGAGGACAATTAGAACTTGAACTCGGTTTTTTAATGAGCAAAATACTCATAAATAGTAAAAACTGCAAAATAAGTAGACATTGTTAGCCTACAGGCTGCATTGTAAACCAATAGCATAGAAAATGAAAACATTTTCAACAAAAACTGGCACCGTGCCTTTAAGGCAGCCATGACCCCTAGCTTCCCATCATGCCTCAGGGGTGACAGTTAGGTCAGTTGTTCTTTGCATAACCCTGAAGGTCAGGGCACAAAGATATCCTTTAACACTTTAGAAATCTCTCATTTACCTGGGGAGGCGGGTGGGTTGCTTATGACTTTGATGAGGATACCCCTGGAAGAGAACTAGGATTACAGGTAAGTAACTTATCCTTCTCTTCCAGGGGATCCTCATCAATAGTCATAAGCACTGAATAGAATAGCAAGCCCATCAACCACCTGCAGGTAAATGAGAGTAAAGTGACCCAACACAAAGAAACATAACAGCCGAAATCAGCTGTTGAACAGATTCCTCAAGGAGGCCTGGCCTACTTGGGTGTCTGCTCTGGTGTCTGATTCCAGACAGTAGTGCCTTGTAAATGTATGGACGGACCTCCAAGTTGCCGCCTTACAGATTTCAGACATGGGCACATTTTGAAGAAAAGCAGTAGTAGCCGCTTTTCCTCTAGTAGAATGCGCTCTGGGAGTAAACCCCAGGAGCTTCTGCGCTAATTGATAAGCAAGCTTGATACATGAAACTATCCATCTGGAGATGGAGCGCTTTGAAGCTGCGAACCCAGATCTGATCGACCCATAGTTAACAAATAGTTGATCAGATTTTCTTATAGATTTGGACCGATCCAGATAGAATTTTAAAACCCTTTTGAGGTCCAGAGAATGCAAAGCCCTCTCAGCTGGAGTGGAGGGATTGGGAAAAAAGGTGGGTAGAGAGATGGTCTGATTCACATGAAAATCCGACACCACCTTTGGAAGGAAAGAGGGGTGCGTCCTCAACACAACCCTGTTAAGATGGAAGACTGTATAGGGCTCTTTGGAGCAGAGCGCCTGTATTTCACTCACTCTGCGAGCTGACGTGATCGCTACCAAGAAAGCCGCCTTCCAAGAAAGATGTTGTAAGGTTGCTTTGTGTATGGGTTCAAAAGGCGGACCCATCAATTTTGATAGCACCAGGTTAAGCTCCCAGGGTGGTGAAGGAGGTCGTACCGGAGGATAGACCTTCTTTAAACCCTGCAAAAAATCCTTAACAGCCTGTAACTGGAAGAAGGAAGGTTGAGAAGCTGAACGCCTATATGCAGTTATAGCTGCTAAATGCACCTTAATGGAAGAAAACTTCAAACCTGCTTTCGCCAGATAAAGTAGGTAAGGAAGGATGACCTCTTCCTGACCTTTGATTGGGTTACAATTGTTCTGCATACACCACATGTAAAACCGTTTCCACTTGCATGCATACGAATGCCTCGTGGACGGTCTTCTTGCTTCCTTCAAGATGGACATGCAGTCCTGCGGCAGTCCTAAGTGGCCATACTGGAGGACCTCAGGAGCCATGCCGCCAAGTTCAGCGAGGGAAGGTTGGGATGATGAATCCTCCCGTTCATCTTGGACAGCAGGTCCGGTCTGCACGGCAGCCTCTTGTGAGGACACTCTGATAGGTGCAGAAGGTCCGGGTACCACCATTGTCTCGGCCAGTCCGGGGCAATTAGTATCATCCTCGTGCACGAATGGGACAGCTTGGTCACCACCTTCGGGATCAGCGGAAGGGGTGGAAAGGCGTACACAAATGCCCCTGACCAGTCTATCAAAAGGGCATTCCCTTTCGATCCTGGTCGGTAGAACCGTGAGGCGAAGTTTCGGCATTTGGCATTTTCGTCGTCCGCGAAGAGGTCGATGGTGGGACGACCCCATGTCTGGAAGATGTCTTCGACGACCTCGTCGTTGAGCACCCAGTCTTCTCTGTCTTCGAAGTGACGGCTGAGTGCATCCGCTCTCACGTTCTGTTCTCCTGGCAGGTGGACTGCTGTGACTGCCAGATTCCGAGCCAAGAGCCAATGCCAGAGTGCTTGAGCTTCCAGGGAAAGTGTGCGTGAGCGAGTTCCCCCCTGTTTGTTCAGGTAGTACATGGTGGTGGTGTTGTCCGTCTGTACTAACACTGAGGTTGCCTGAATCGAGGGGAGGAAAGCTTTGAGGGCTAGGTGTACTGCTCTCAGCTCTAGCATGTTGATGTGATAGGATCGCTCCTTTGGAGACCACAGTCCTTGAGTCTGGAGAGAACCCATGTGGGCTCCCCAACCCTGCAGCGAGGCGTCCGTGATCAGTGTCTGAGCAGGCGGAGGTTGATGGAAAGGAACTCCGACTTGCAAATTTTGTTTTCTCATCCACCAAGGTATGGAAGCTCGAACCGCGTTTGATGGACTTATTTTTTCGTCCCAACGAGCGGTCTGCTGGTCCCACTTGTCCTCCAGATCCTGCTGAAGAGGACGCATTCGTAGTCTGGCATTGGGAACCAGGAAGATGCAGGATGCCATCGACCCTAGCAGGGAGGCAATCCGACGCACAGGTAGTTTTCTGTTGCGCAGAACCAGCTGGCATTTCTGTATGAGGGAACACTGTCTCTCCTCCGAAGGAAACACTTTTCCTACCGTGGAGTCTAGCAGAGCTCCTAAAAATGTATTTTCTGTGTTGGCTGTGAAGTTGATTTGACGAAATTCACATGCAGGCCCAGCCGGTGACACAGCTCGAGACAGCTCAAGAAATGCATCCTCACACTGTCTGGGGAAGGACCTTTCAACAGCCAGTCGTCCAAGTACGGGTATACGAAGACGCCCCTGCGGCGCAGTGCGGCTGCCACCACCGCCATGCACTTCGTGAACACTCTGGGGGCTGACTTCAACCCGAAGGGTAGAACCTTGAACTGGTAATGAGCGGATCCCACTAGGAATCGCAGGTACTGTCTGTGATACTGATTGATCGGAACGTGAAAATATGCATCTTGCAGATCCAGCGAGCACATCCAATCCCCCTGCCTGAGATGTGGATATATTTGATGGAGAGCCAACATGCGAAACTTTTCCTTTTTATGGATAGGTTGAGTGACCGCAAGTCCAGAATGGGTCTGTACTCTGCTTTTTGGCCTTTTTTCTTCACCAAAAATATCTTGAGTAAACCCCTTTTCCTCTTTGAGATACTGGCACCCTCTCGATGGCTGACTTTCTGAGAAGGGTGGCAACCTCTTTCTGCAAGAGTTTTAACTGGTGACACGACGGAGGAACTGGAGGGATTGATGGTGGGCGATGTTGAAAACGTAGAGAGTACCCATTCTGCAACGTGGCTAGTACCCACCGATCCTTTGTGATAGCTCGCCACTCTTCGAGATGATCTGCGATACTTCCCCCACTGGAGTGGTGAACGGCGACAGGGGAAGTGAGTGTTCATTGTTTCGACTGCGTCTTGGCGGAATTGTTGCCTTGTTGCTGGTTTCTTCCTCCTCTGGAGGAGCGTCTGCCCCGATACTGCGTTTTTTGCTGGCCTTGCTGATCCTGATTTTTCTGCCAATGAGGGGTTTGAACCCTCTGTTGGGAGGATCGTCTATTGTAAGGACGGAATCTCCTACGGAATTCCTTTCTTTTCTCCAGGCCCACCGCTTTAAGCGTGTCCAGTTCCGTTTTCATCCGTGTCATCTCTTCATCCGTGTGAGTCCCGAACAAAGAGGAACCAGAGAACGGAAGATTGAGGATGCGTGACTGCGCTTCTGGCCTGAGTGCTGTAAGACGTAGCCATGATGTTCTCCTTGCGCATACCCCATGAGCATAAGCATGTGCCGAAAGGGTAGCTCCATCCGCCGCAGCACTGATGACCTGGTTAGACACCTGACTGCCCTCTGTTAAGATTTCTTCAAAATCTTTACGGTCTTCCTGTGGCAACTTTTCAGTGAATCTCTGTAGTGAGTCCCACAGAGATCTGTCGTAGCGGCCCAGGAGTGCCGCTGCATTGGAGACCTTCAACATGGAGGCCGAAGTGCCACAAACCTTCCTTCCCCAGGAATCCTGCACCTTGCTCTCCTTGTCTGGTGGGACAGTAGAGGAGGATGCCACCGCATGAGTCTTCTTTGCCGCCGCAATTACGACTGAATCCGGAGGAGGGTCAGCCCTGAGGAAGAGCGGATCGTCCTCTGGTGAACGATACTTTTTAAGATCCTCGCTGGGGCGGTCTTAACACTCGCTGGCGTGAGAAAGATATCCATCACTGGCTCTATGATGCCTGGTACCAAGGGAAGCAGAGGTTTAGTTGCTGCTCTTTGGTGTAGAGTCTCAAAAATCACCGAGGACTTGCTTTGACGAGTTGGCATAGGGATACCCAGCTTTACAGCTCCTCTGCCAAGAATGTCCTGAAAAGTGTAGATGTCGTCCACCGGAGAGACCCTCGACGGTGGACTGTTCGTCAAAGTAGGCGAATAGTCTCTATGGGATGTATGAGTGGAAGAAGAGGACGGAGTAGGCGATCTGTGTGCTCTCCTCCTGCTTCTTGATCTAGACCTCCTCCTGTGTGAGTGCACCGGTGTGCGGCTGCGAGCTCTTGTTCTTGAAGGAGATCGCTCTTTATCCTGAGTTAAACGAGCCAACGGGGATCTGTTCTGATGGCTCGAGTAATTCCTGTCCGTAGCCCAGTGATGTAGAGGCCTGTGCCATCGTGGCGATAAATGGATGGAAGGCGATCTGTGGCTCTCTCTTTCCTTAGGAGACTGAGCAGGAGGTGTGAAGCTCAGCTCTTCATGCCTTGTTGGAGAATCTTGGTGACCCCCTGACACTGGGCTGTTGGACGTCGAGATAACCACCTCCGGGGATCTGGACGAACCTGAAGGTGACGAAGACAGGCTCACTGGAGGTGAGGTGTTTCCAGAAGGGCGCTTTGACGTTGACCTAGAGCGTCTAAGCGTCGACTGCCCTCTCAACGGAGACGTATGTCTCGACGTTGACTTTTCTCTTAGAAAGTGGACTTCTCGGCGACGAACGTCTCTCCAACACTGGTGCAGTGTCCTGCTTTGACACTCCCTGCACCCTTTCAGGAGATTGCTGTGTCGACGTCGACCGGCGTTGGACTGCCGGCGACGGAGGTCTTGGTCTCGACGTCGAAAATCCACTCGGCGGAGTCATCCGCCTCGACGGCGTGGAATGATGGATCGTCGCCGAAGGAGGTGTCCTGTGTCTCGACGCCGAAGATCGTTGCTTTGATCCCGGCGGAGATCTGTGTCTCGACGTCGATCGCCGATGAGGAGGCGACGACGGAGAGATGCGCCTCGACGTCGATCGCCGCTGACGAGACGGGGAGATGTGCTTCGACGTCGATCGCCGTTGATGAGGCGACGACGGAGCGCTGTGCCTCGACGTCGATCGCACCTGCGACGACGGAGCGCTGTGCCTCGACGTCGATCGCGCCTGCGACGACGGAGCGCTGTGCCTCGACGTCGTACGCCCACCCGGCGCCGACGGAGACCTGTCTCTCGACGTTGAGCGCCGCCTGGTTGACGTCAACGGAGGACCTGTTACCTTCGTCGACGAAGATTTCGTAGTCGAAAGATGATGCGCCGGCATCACCGAAGTCTTCAACGCCGATTTCTTCGTCGCCGATTTCTTCGACGTCGATACCGACGCCGACGGAGAACAGGTCGGGACTTTTCCTCTCGACGTCGACCGAGTTCTCCTCTTCTTCTGCCTCACAGGAGACCTACCTCTTTCAGAGAGGCCATAGAGACGGATCCTGTCCCTCTCCTTGATAGTCCTTCTTGATAACTTCTTACAATGCTGGCAGTTGTCAGAAGAGTGGGACTCAGGGAGGCAGAGAATACACACAGGATGTGTATCTGTTCTGGCCTTCTTCTTGCCACATGACGGGCAAGGATCGAATAAAGAAGGCATTTCCAAAAAATAAACCTTTTCTGAAACACAAAAAGGTGCTACTTGCACTCTAGGACCAAAAGACGTCGAGTGAAAGTAGAAAAAACTAGATCTTTATAGATATTTTTTGACAGAAAGTCAAAAAAGCAAGAGCTGAAAATCCAGGGTCCTGACTGAAGGAGCCGGAAAGAACAACTGACCTAACTGTCACCCCTGAGGCATGATGGGAAGCTAGGGGTCATGGCTGCCTTAAAGGCACGGTGCCAGTTTTTGTTGAAAATGTTTTCATTTTCTATGCTATTGGTTTACAATGCAGCCTGTAGGCTAACAATGTCTACTTATTTTGCAGTTTTTACTATTTATGAGTATTTTGCTCATTAAAAAACCGAGTTCAAGTTCTAATTGTCCTCTGGTGTTTTTATATATTGGCAAAAGTAGTTTTTTATGTGTGTAATTACATTGTTTAGCCTCCTATTGAGAGCTGCATTGGTATGAGAAAAAATGATATATGTATATGCATATATGTAGAGCTGTATATATGTGATTTCCATATATAATTTTTATATTTCCGGGGTCCCCGCACGTGGGCGGGAATATTCAGTGCTTATGACTATTGATGAGGATCCCCTGGAAGAGAAATTGATTTACCATGTCACTATCCAGAATGATTGATCTAGGTCTAGAAAGGAACGGCTAAGGAAACTGATTTTCTGCCGTTGCTAAATGTTAGTCCAACCTAGACAGACTATGTTAACTAATGCGTCAAGTTTAGTGGGAACGTTAGCCTGCTGTTGATTGTACCGTTCTAGAGCGGTAAATAAAAGAAACAGCACTTTTAGGTAAAACAGGAAGAGGAAATAAAGGAAATTGTTTTTTTTGCCAGAGAAACTTTATAAGACAATGCAAGTGCAAACTGTTTCATGTACGCTGAGAAATTATAGAAAATTCTGGTCTCACACATAAGGAATGGTATCTATATTAACACTTGTGTACAGCCATCCTGAACTAGTTGATGGGAAATGACTTCTCCTGAATCAACCTTCCGGTACCTCCTCTTTTCCCTACATTACTTGATTTAGTGGAAGGCTATCCTGTAGCCAAAGATCATTTTGTTGGCTGAGAAAACATCAATAACATGTGGGCGACTTCCGTAAGATCGTCTATGTAACAAGCACTGGCAAAAACAAGGTCTGGGTGTAACAAGCTAATGCACGCAACCATTATTTCGGCAGGCATGTATTTGCATGTTTTAGAACATTAACGACAGCTCTTTGGCTCACATGGCGGCTTGCTGGCAAGCTGAAAGCCAGTGTTCAGAGATGTAGCACCCTCCCTCACCACACCTCACCTATCAGCACTAGCAAAGGAGTGGGAATTGTGGGGTCCATGAAAATCCACACTGGAGAAGAAAGCAGGTTACAAGCTACACAGGTGGAGCAAGAAAGCAGAAATTATAGAGACTTCAATGTCTCCCGGCACCCATACCCTTCCACGCTGCACTCCAACAATGTCAAAGTAAAAAGGACAGAGCTAGGATTACGTCCTAGCAGGGGAGTCACGCAGTGTTCTACAGGCAATGCCATAAGTAAAGCCAATTTTGTCTCTCTCTCTCTCCCCACGTGCAGTCTCTTTATGTCCGCGAATGGTTGCCCATCTCTAGGTAACATGGAACCCAGAGCTCTCTATAGTTATATGGATAAACTGTAGCCATCTTATCTTAAAATGCATTTTTCCATTGAAGGTAGTCACCATTCATCCTTAGAACTGTACATAATTTGCATCTCCAGGATGCGTGGAGACAGGCAGCAGGTCATTGGTGACTGAACTCTACCTGGAAGCAAATCACAGTGATAGAGCACAGGCTGGGTGGTGTACAGCAGCCACTGCCAATCTCAGTATCCTTAGTTAGGGCCATGGAGTTGCTCAGCTCTGGTGCCAGAGATGGAGTACTTTGCAAAATGAGTGAATGAATACGTTTGAGAGATTAATTAAAATCATTGCAAATCTTCAACCAATGCAATTGTGATTTTACTTTGTATAGTACCGCATACAGTCAAAAAAATCAGAAACTTCCATATTTCAAAAGTCGTAAGAAACCTTAACAAAGGGTGCATTGTGGGCCTCTGAACATGAGCAAGTAAAACTTTTCGTGCAGATTAAAATCGCACAGTGTACAGCAGTGATTGGTTAAAAAACAGAAGAACACCACCAGCAGCGCAAGTCCATATGCAAGTAAATGGTACGTAGTACCCCGTGCAAGGCCTCTCTCCTATGACGGTTTGTTGTAGCAAACCTAACGTGTGAATAAAAATTATAAAAGCATTGCGTTAAACAGTTCTATTAAAAGAACAAGAAACAACAGCCAGCGTCTTGCAACCTTGTGAAAGAGGGGAGGTCAAAGTACAAGGGCAGACTGTGATTGAAGTCAGAGTATCAACTGGCGATTAAAACCATGTGCAAATAAGCAGAGTAGAGTGCAGAATGTAATTGTGTGCATTACTACCATAGGTTGACACTAAATGTTAAGGGTACATCAAACAAGCAATGGCTGACCCAAAACCCACTCTGGGCCTCGGGTGCCCTGTGCAATAATTCTTCACACTCGATACAATTAAGTTGAGAATTTGAGTTTTGCCCAAGAAACTGGGTGTTAACATGCAGATTATGGTGCTTACCACATCAGAATCTGCATGTATTGGCTATTTACTGGCCTTTTTAACCACAATAAATATAATCAGGTTGGACCTGCAGACATAGGGAGGATGCAGATTTTATCCCACCTGGTATATACCGGATGCAATAAAATACGCCCAACTCATAATTCCAATATATTCAGTAGAAGGTATAGCACATAACGTAATTTACATTTACTGAGGCAGTCTTAGTCGAGGTTTCGGTGTATGGTCCACAAAAGATGGTGACATTTTCAGAAACTGCAATGCATTTGATTTGTTGAGCTTACCTTGTATATCACAGCTGGGAGAGCAGGATCCCTGCTGTCCCCTCGCCCACCGGGGATCTTCAACAGTGGGTGAGGGGCATCAGGAGCACCACAGAGGCCCGGGAACGATGTGCCTGCAGCATTGGAGCTGGGGACAGTTACTCAAAGGTGATATACTACTGCAAGACACAAAGACAACAACAAAGGGAAGTTAGTGCACCGTCCTGCTCTGTTCCTACGGCAACTTAATATGCAGTATATTTTTGGAAGAGAGCGGAGTGTAAAAAGGTTCTCCAGTGCCCCCCAGCAGAAGGCCTAGAAGCACATGAGGACGGAACAGGTTTTCAAATAAACATCTAGAAATAGACGCCTCCCTGACTACACGCTACCCAGACGTGCCCTCTGGTCTGGGTTTCTCCTTTCAGAGCGACGTGGTGAAGACGAGCGCTCGTTACCAAGGGACGGGGGAGAGCTGCTCACTCGCCTGGGTGTGTGGAAGAGGAAGGGCTTTGACTAAGAATGCGCTCCTGAAACCCGAATCTTCGCTCGTCACGCAGCGCTGTCTGGCACGTCGGGAAAGTGCACAGTTTCCGGTTTCAGTGAGCAGTGCGCATGGAGGACGTGGAAAGGAACGTAAACAGAGCGCTGTAGCCTGCACGCCTCAACGCCAAGGCCTCGGCCTGCACAGGCGGGGTCACAATATCAGACATGAAAAACTGAGCAAGTCAAAACTGGGGCTCGAACACAAGGCTAAACGTAAATATAGATTGGAGTAAAGGCGGACATACGGCTGTGCTTTATGGCTTGTGTTGTCCGGCACTTGTACATTTACTTGTAAAAGTTGAGCGGGAGAGCGAGCCAGCACTCCTCAGCAGGGGTGCAATACATTTAACGGAAGAGTGACAGCACTTGTCAGTAACAAACCGGTACTCTAGGACTGCGAGTACCTGCTCATCTGGATTTCCATTTAAAGCACTGGACTGGAGTTTACTAATAGTAAGGAATGATGCGCGTTTAATTCGAAGGGTATGTAGAGAGTGACAGAAGGGGGCCGTAAAGAGAAAGAAATGATTGCAGAGGGAGAGTGACTGAGTACCATGCTGTGTGGTGAGGGGTGCCAGGGACAGAGGATCGTGGTTGTATAGGGCAGTTTGGCCAAGAGATTCATGAGAGCGGCAGAGCACCCCAAGAGGAAGTGCAAAGGTGCGGCAACTGAAGGGGAAAGCAATATGGGACCACAAGAGGGAGGAGAGAAAGAGTTGGGTAACCACTGAAGCCTTGAACCAGTTGTCTGGCTCTGCCTACGCGTGATGTCCTCTTATATTGCATTCTGTGGCTTCTTCTGCCCAGCTCTCTCTTCCTGCAGCAGGGCATGTGCTACTGTTTATTTATTTTATGCAGACAATAGTGAAACCCCATGGAGTTCTGTGAAGGGGCTCAGAGAGGAACATTGTTCTTGAGGGTTTTTCAAACCGTTCATCTCTGGAAACGTTCACAGCCAAGTCTTCAAGAGGGACCATCTGAACTGCCGCCCCAATTACCCGCCCTCAGTAAGTTAACAAGCATTTGCAATGCAATAGTTCTCGTCGCATTTGCGAGAGTTTGAGCTATTGGCATTTACAATGCCAATAGCTCAAACTCTCGCAAATGCGACGAGACCTATTGCATTGCAAATATTTTTTGTGTCAAATCGCCCCATACTGCACTTTAACGTTAATGGAGGACGCGACCCTTTCTTTAGACAAGCTGCGTCTAAAGAAAGGGGTGCGACAGACATTAAAGTGAAACCGTGGCAAGGGGGCTTTGAAGAAGAAAAAAAAATGCATCCGTTTGTCAAGTTGACAAACAAATGCTTTTTTTTTTTTTTTTAAAAGCGACCCATGCCGCGCTTTCACTTTAATAGCGGCTGCGCACCTTTCTTTAGACCAGGCTTGCCTAAACCAAGGGGTGCGGCCTCCATTAATGTGAAAGTGCCGCATGGGCGCTAGTAAACAAAAATAAATAATTAAATAAATAAGCGCAGGCGCTATATTTAAAGCTGACCGTGCTGCTAAAATAAAGAAATACAGCCGCTATAGTTAAAGCGGACCACCATTAGCAATTATAATTAAAATAAAAGATGGTGGCGTGCTGCAACGTAGTGAGTGGAATAGGGGCAAATCATTGAACAAAATAGTGCTCACAGCCAAAATAAAGCAGACCATGTAACAAAACAAGTAAAAGGTCTGGTCGTTATGGGAGGTTGCAAATGCAGACAAGGCGGTACCAAGGACAGACTAACAAACCTATTTACAAATGAAAAGCAACGATTTTGAAAGGACGGTAACAGGAGCCAATTGAAAACACGGGTGGGGCATGGGCGGAGCTTCAAGTCCCTACCTCATTACAGCATGCCTCGCAGAGCAGCACATGCGTGCCCAGGCTCGACCTAAAAACACAATATGCCTGCAGGGTCTGACTTTAATGTGAAAATCTATCGGCAGCCAAGTTCAACACTTCAGAGTACTGATCTTTGCATCAATACAAGTGATCACCCAAACCTTTTCCTTTGCCAATAGATGCAAATGATTTCACCGAAGTATTCAGCTTCTCCTAAAATATGGTTCTTTGTTAAGTTAGAAGAACCTAATGGTATCTGGTTTAAAACTGAATATCTAGCCTTTCCTTTCCAAATTTCTTCCAGCAAGGCTTCTTGTGTACACTTCATTTAGCATAATAGTGTATTTTTGGTTTAGGCAGTTTACCAATTTAGCCTCTCAAAGCATTACATTTGATGTAAAACAGGAGAGAAACAGATCACCACCTGGCTAATTTACACAGTATGAAACTCAAAGTTTGGGATCAATCCTGTTTTCCCACTTAGTGTAAACACGTAGGATTCCACTAGTTGTCTGCATGTGCTTCCTTTTCTTTATCACCACAACAGAGCATCTTGAAATATACTGTTGCCCCATCTCTAATAACCTGTAAAATGACCCTTGACCACATGACATGACCCCTGATTAGCCCATGGGTTTAATAACAAAACTATCACTTATAATAAATGCCAGTCAATACAGTGATATAATCGAATGAAAGAATCCCTTTTATTTTACATACTGAATTCATTTTCTTGATCATAATTTTAAATGACGTTTGTTGTATGATTCACATGTCGAAATATCTGAAAACCCTGAAGGAAACAGAGAAACAGCCAATGTACCAATTGTTTCCCAGAGAAATGGGAAGGTGTTCAGGAAAATGTGTTTCTTTCTAAAAATGGCATGAACAAAAAGGTTTTTTGTGCTTGTATCACTCTATTTCGAGCTTTCAGGAACAGGCAGAGTTGAACATTTCTAGGTGGGAGTCATTATTTCCTATTTTTGCAGTTTAGAACTACTGGCAGTTTGTGGGGGAAAAGAGGTATAAAACTCATGGGTAAACCCAGAAATCTTAACATTTCTGAAAAGACGACAGCATTCTAAATACAGCAAGGGGTCATTTGTATAGATTGTTCATGGTGCTCCCAAAGACACTAATCATTGAAATCAACAAATAATGAAATTAAGTAGGTAAAAAACACTAGGTGACAATATTTTCATCTGTAACTTTTTGCATCGATAACAAACCGTTAGGTCTGCCAGACTTTCAATCTCAGAGATATATAGAGTATGTTGGTTTCCCAAAAACACAGAATAGCTAGAGACACCAAACGAGCTGCAGCTTATATACTTTTTCATTATGTACCAACCAAGCACCAATTTAGAAGGTAAAATTTAATAAATGAAAAATAGGCACGTTGGAAATCTAAGCATTTTTTAAATGTTCAAGAATCGGAGATATTGTACTTACATGTATAGCTCTGAATTGGAGTTACCGATAATATAGTGAGAGTCATTGTGTTTGATTAAAACGTGCTCCTTAAACATTCTTACATTTGAAAGCCGAAAATATATTTAAATTCAAGTTGATAACAAATGTTCTACCTACTATTCTGTGTTCATGTATCGGGATTAAAACAGTGCCCAACTTATGAGGGTGGGTTAATCACACCCGACAGGAAAGGCCCTCAACATGGAACCATTAAGATTTTTCCATAGAATCCAAATTTCCTCTCACTTGTCATGGGGATGACTGCAGTATTCGGGGTCATTGTCCCCGAAGAGAGAAAACTGAATCTGTTCTGGTCCGTGGGGGGGGGGGGGGAGAAGGGGGTTACGGCAGGTATGGGCAGATGTCAGGACGGATCACTCCACCCCATTTGTTTTTTTGATAGGGCCAGAATTATTCATCAGATGCATGGCTCCCATTTGCACCGTGCTGCAGCCCCGCTAATTCGGTGTGCCTGGTGCAGCTTTAAAAAAATAAAAAAAAAAAAAAAAGGTATTCTTAGCACAAGCACAAATTCTAACAGTTCGCACAGGCACTTTAGCGGAAGACTGGGCCACGGGTTGAAACCACTGCTTCATCTTTCACTGGAGGCCGCTCTTTGAAGAGGTAGAGGGATTTATGTGCATCAGAGACGGGAGATGCAGCCTTAATGTCAGGACAGGCCGGCCACAACCAGATTTTGTTTTTAAAACAAGTGCTTTCTCTGGTGATTGATGGGCTTTCTGCCACACCTGGTGAGGGCATAATGACTGAAGGCCCCTTCAGCTACCTCCCCCCCGGGGGGGGGCAGAAAGACTGCTTTGGTACTAGGGTGTGGAATGCGGAGCAATGTCTGGTTGGGCCACCACCATCCCATTCTTTTTTTGAAAATAGCCTATTCCCTGGGGCCTAGTGGCCTTTCTGCCTCCCTCTGTTGGGATGGGCAGATTGGGGGTAAACCCTCCCACATGCCCTCATCCGAGGGGGCAGAAAGACTGATAAGGTCTTCTTGGGAGGAAGGGGTCAATTGGGTATGCCAGGAGGGGTGCTTCTCTCCTCCTGTGAAGACATCCCTCGGTGGAGATCCCTCCATTAGCGAGGGGTACCGTTGGAATGGAGAGATCTGTGCTCAGGAGGCAGAGATATGTAGAGATGTACTTAAAACAGCTGAAGCCTTTAGGCTCCAGCAGCCTTCAGTTTTGTGATGTCAGCGCACATGGTGCACTTCATCAGAGCCGGACTGGGATCGCAAACCAGCCCTGGCAATTATGTCCAACTGCCCCCCCCCCACCCCCCCACCGGTGTGGGGGTGGTAGCAGGAAGACTGTTGCTGCGCTTTTGTTACAAGGGGCCGATTTTGCAGAACTCTGCAAAACCGCCTGCCGGTAACAAAAACAGTGCCCACCCTGGAAACACCCGGTGCCCACTACGGCCCTGTACACTTCATGCCACTTAATAAAAAAATATATATAAAAGAGAAAGAAAAAAACTCAGGCTGCAAAGGAAGCTCTTCTCCTACTGCCTGAGGAGAGTAACAGCGAGATCGCCTGCCCCTAGGGTGGGGATTTGAAACAATCAAAACAATCTGAGACCTAAATGCTCATGATCTGGATAAACATATAGGGAGGAAAGCCATCAAATCAGGAGCCAGGAGGTGAGAGGCAACAAAGAAATCCAATCATCAAAAAAGTTTCCTCTTTGAAGAGGGTACAGAGGAGGAAGACTAAGTTAATGTCACACCTTTTACAGAAGAACAGTGGTAGAAAAAAGGGACACAAATAAAGGCAGTAATCGGAGACCACAAATGGATTTCCCAAAAGAAGGCAGATGTGGTTGAAGGCTAGACACCAACCACTGACTAACATTTAGACATTCTGGTTAGTGTCAATGAGGTATGTCCCTTCCTGCACTATGTCAAGAGTGTCCCGAAGATATTTATGTAATATTCTGAAATATTGTGAAAAAACTCAGAAAGTTTTTTGGGGGAGGGGGAAGGAATGGCAAGAGGTTACAATGTGACAAAAGAACGTTCTGAGAGTAGACGGTAGTAGCACATTTGCCTTAGCTTTCAAGAGGGTCTTGTGATGCCCATCATTCAAAAACCTCAACCTTTCAATCACAAAACAGGTAAAACAAAACAACAAGCATTTGCAATGCAATAGGTCTCGCATTTACGAGAGTTTGAGCTATTGGCATTGTAAATGACAATGCCTTTTATTTATGTGTTGTTTTTAAAAAAGATAAAATAAAAGGCATTGGCATTTACAATGCCAATAGCTTATACTCTTGCAAATGCGAGACCTATTGTATTGCAACTGCTTTCAGCACCAGTGCTATAAAGAATTTATTATAAAAAGTGTTAGGAGAGAGCGTGCCATGCCTGCAACAGCAGGCAGGACAAAGCTATATGAGAAATAGTGCTCAGAGGCTGTAATTAAAGCCTACCGAGTAACACACGTAACAGGGGGTGTCCTCATGGGAGGTTTGACACTAAAAAGCAGCTAAGAATGCAGGCCTTATGCCACAGCTTAAATTCCCAGTTCATCTCCAAGGAGAAGAGTGTGCTAGGCAAGAATTAAGTGAATATGGAATACATATAGGAACTCAACGGATTGAAACAGGAACACAGAAAAGAAGCTATGTTGAAAGTAAAAGTAGGGGCTATGAACATCTGGAAGAAAAACAATGTGCCTCAGCAGTAGGTTTTTGTTTGAAGAAAAGAAAGCAAGAGTTCCGAGAAAAAGTTTAACAGAAGTAAGACCATGGAATTTAAGCAAATCAAACGTTTTAAAATAGTTAGTTTTGAAAAAAGACATTTAAATATGAGAAAAAACACGCGTACACAGGAAACTCTGCAGTACCTATTCTGTAGTATGGAGAGGACCTCCTGACTCTTCGACTAGTTGAAGGGGAAAAGGGGGAAGAAAAAAAAAAAAAACCACACTTCCGTATTCCTCCTACCAATGGTACATGCTCCAAGATGGTAAATACAGATTTCTGCACCCTCAATGAGAAATGAGCCTGGCGCCTGGTTTGAGGGAGCTAAAGAAGTGGCAGGATTCAAGTTCAAACTATGCTTCTGTTTTTCTTGAATTCAGTCTGGCTTTCGCCACTCAAAGCGGCTAGATCCGTCGTATCTGTGGCAATCATAATACTAACATTTTCTAGTAACACTGTGTTGCCCTATTCAAACCCCGTTTGTAAATAGTGTAACATAAGGTCTTGCATTAAAGAGCAGGTCCATGAAATGGTCCTCAATGTCAGAATGCAGTTAAGATCTGCACAAGCAGGCACATCTTTGCATTTCAAACAGCCCATTCACCTCAGTGTCAATTCTGTTTTTAGGTCTCGACTAGCGTTGCAGCGCGCATGCGCTGTTCGCTCTGCAAGGCATATTGTAGTAGGGTAGGTTTTAGAAGTGGGGTGGAAGTCCCGCCCATCTTTTTCATTGGCTGGCTTCATCGTCCATGGTAAATGCAGGCTTCCGATTGATAATGAGGCTTCTTAGTCCCTCCTTGTTACCGCCCTGTCTCCTTTTGGGACCGCCCATCAGGACTGGATCTTTTACTTGCGGCGTTATACGGTCTCCTTCAATTAATCGGTGAGCACTTTTTTTTATTTTTATTTGCAGCGCGGTCGCTTTCACTTTAGCGGCCGCGCTCGTTTTTAATTGCATCCTGGGTTTCATACAAGTTTTACTTTCGGTAAATGAGTCTGACCGTATTAACTAGATCATGCCTTATTTGCATCAGGCTTACTGCAATAAGACGTCACAGCATTCACCTAAGGCACATCTATTTTCACAAACATGGAGTAAGCATGGCGCATGCGCCAGAAGACAGTGGGCTATCCAAGGGCTCTCGCTGAGGGCAGGGGGCCACGCACGCCATGTTTAGCGGCAGCCATTCACCCCGGAAGCTGGAGGAAGATCGGTGTATTTATGTACAAGTCTTCTAAAGTGCATAGAAATAACAGATGCACGCTTTCAAGCGCGTTATGAAATAACAGCATTATTAACAATAACAGCAACAACATTACTGTTATTAGTATTACTACCTAGCGTTCAGCAGCTGTTGCAGGCAGGAGCGGTTTTGGCGCGCACTGCGCATAAGGCCGCTAGGACAGGCACAGGCAGGCCGCGCCGAGCGGACGTCGAGACAGGGTTATCTGCACAGCTCTGACGCATAAAATGCTCCCTGTGAGCATCTGCGCTCGGTGACGGTTCACCATTATTGTGCAGCGACGAGTGCGAGGTCTGTTTAAGAGGGCGCACTGCACCTTGCGGGGGTCCCCTGCACCTGCACAAATGTGGCCGGTGAAGAGGGGCTCCGTTTAGTATAGTGAGACATGTCCACCCTTGTACCTCTGCTGCCCCCCACCACACACATACATACACACACGCTCACTTCTGCAGACAGAACAGGGCGCTGTCTGAGAAATATACACTTGTATGTACCACTGTACTGCTCTCAGCTCTGTCGGTTGCCTGACATTGTGAGACGTGTACATTTGTTCTGCAACATGGCACGCACATGGCCCCTGTAGGCAGAAGAGATGTTATGACTTGTTCACCTCTATGCTACACGGCCCACAGGAGAGAGGCGAGGGTGTCTGTATTCAACGATACCCGTCCCAGGTAGGCGACATGAGGAGTCTGAGACAATTACACCTCCGTGTGCCATGTCGGCCCTCCTCCTCTGTAGACATGCAAGGGTGCTTTCTGATACATGTCCATCCCTGTGTAGATGGCGCCCCTTTCAGACAGGTGTCTGAGATGTGTGCGCCTCTGTACCGAACTGCTCCGGTTGCACCATTTCAGACGCAAGTCGGGTACTGCCAGAGGTATATACACCCCTGTGTTTGTGTCCCACCGCATCACCCCCACCGACATGAGATCAATGGACGTCCAGGTGGGGCTGCAGGTACTAGTGCACCCTCCAGGCGCGTGCTCCTTCCTGCACGGAGGGTGCCACCCCCCCCCCCCCGCTTCCTCTACAGCGGATTGGACACCCTTGAAGTCTTTGTGCATATTTTACAGCAGTGCTCCGGTTTTTTCCCCCCTTAGATCTATATATCTCTGTCTACTTATGGACACACGTTTTTATATGGATATACATGTTATATTTGTCTCGGTCTATGCAAATCTCTAGTTAAAGCTGCCTGGCTTGCATTCAGCACCGTGGTCGTAAGCCTGCGTGCATTGTGCAGTTCACGCTGCTGGAACCTCCCCCCCCCCCCTTAACACACTCCTGTTTCTCACAGAGGCATCGCATAGTGCTGCAGAGATCAGAAGAGGGCACGGCCTCTTTTCAGGCAGAAGTAGAGATGTGACAGGTTTTGTTCAGGGCGCCACAGAGGGGGCTTTTGTGGGGCCGTCACTTTCTTCCCCAGTAAATGCCCCTGTCTGCAGCGTGACTGCCCCGGGCCGCTCTCTGGCCGCAGGGGCCTGGGCTGGTGTCCGGGCTTTATATTGTGAGGGTGGCCGCAGCCCTGGGCTCCCTGCCCCGGGCCGCAGCCCCAGCACCGGCGGACAATAGGTTTGTCCCTATTAAAAAATAGACATTTTCAGAAGAGTGCAGAGCCTCGAAGGCCGCTCTTCACAGAGAGAGCACCTCTATTGTTAGTGTGGCCCCGTTACCTTGAGAGGGTTGGCTTGTTCCACCTTCCCATGGCACCTCAATGCCGCCCTTGCACATGGGTAGGCAGAGTGCAGCACATTGTGGTGAAGCAGATAGATAGTTAGATAGATCGATAGATACACGGACAGGCAGATAGACGGATAAACGAGTCAATTCAGTGTTTAATCTCCCGAGAACGATGAATTGAATACTTTTACATCCTGTAATGCCGAAGTCTGTTCTATATTTAGAAACGCCAGTACCGCACTATGAGGTGCCATATACAATTCGCAGCTTTATTATTGTCGTCATTATTGCTAGATTTGGTAGTAGTATGATTGCGCGCAGGATGCGTGACTGTGCATCACGTGAGACGGCGCGGGGGTTCTTTAAGAGTGCGAGTTCCAGTGTGTGGTAGTGTGTGTATGGCAGAGTCTGTTTAAGGCTGCTGCAGTGTAGGTCATGACGCGTCTTGGCTCCTTTTAGATTAAGGCTGGCAAGCCCCACTAGTTCTACCGTTCACGGGCCGCTCCAGGGGCGCCTCTCCTCTCACAGTAAACTGCCTGCCCGTGCGCTGCAGACGCAGCCATTTATAGCAGGAGTCCCGGAGACTGACAGCAGTCCACCCAGACTCAATATCCCCCACAATTGGAACACTGTGGTGATGTCACTCCCAGCTATGAAGGCAAAGCTAGCTGCAAGGTGTGTGGGGAGCCAGCATGGGTGCCAACAAACGCAACTCACCCAGAAACTCCTGGGAGAAGGAGGAGGGGGGGTTCGTGCACAGCCGTTTCAACACCGCTCGGATACTTGCGTAAGATCCAGGGATGTCTGGGGTTAAGTAGCTTTTAAAACGCCAGTCCTACACAGCTTCCGTAATGAAGAGCTGCCTTTAAAATCTAACATTTGCTACAAATGCGCCGCGCGCAGGGAGCCCGTTCGGTCTGACACAGACCTGTGTTTTTTTATTTAACTAATCAGGGAGACATGCTTAAAGAGGACGCAGTTCGCACAGGCATCGTAGAAACCGGAATATCGTTTCATTACGTTTCCTTTAATGGCCACGTGCACGAGGAAGCCAAGGGGAGCATGTGCAGTCTTGAAGTGTTGTTGCGGGTGGCAGCAGTGCTTAATTTGTAACAAAATAAGTCCTCATTAGGAGGCCACTGCAGCTTGCACCACCCATTGCCACTGCCAGCGCTTCCAATTACACTCCCAACACAATAACTAACAACCACACTCCTACAAGTGTGACAATGTACGCTACTACAGTCCCCCGAAGCTAAAAGAATAACTCGTGAGGCAGGTATTGGTTATTTTTAGGTCTCGTCTAGTGTTGCAGCGCATGCAAGGGGCGTTGAAGGTAAAATACGTGTCCCCTTTTACTTAGCCTCATAGGATCCTATGTAAATTTTGAAGCGCTCGGACAGTACAGCAAAGGGGTTTGCTTCGCTTTATAACGCCGTTAAATACATGACGTGCCTCTATGGCACACTTATATTGGCAAATTAAAATGTGTAAACAGGACCGGCTTTAACACTGGTGGTGCCCTGTGCGAAAATATTTGTTGAAATCCCCCTCCCCCTCCCCCAATGACCACCTCTGATATGGATTCCCTCACTAGCACCCTTTAACAGTGCCCCTCAAGTCTCCATAACCACTGTCTCAGATTAATTTAGTTTTATAGTACCATTCATACCAGTGTAAGGTGTCAGAGCACTTTACATCACACACGCATTGCACAGAGACAATCATATGTGCGTAAATCAGTGTATATGAAATGTTACAGAGAGGACTACAAGGTGTAGTATAGGAGTGACATTTAAGAGTCATTCTTGTAAAACACATTCAGAATTTAAAACAAAAAACATCATTGTTAGGGGTTTTCTTTAATAAGATTCTTTTCTACCCAAATGAACCCTTTTGGCAAGATTAGGATAATGAAAGACTGGGCAAAAACATATAGCGCTAACATATACCTTGCAGTTTGCATGTAGCTCTTTGATGACTTAATAGCTCAATGTTCTATATTAGAATTTTGACTTACAAACAAGTAAAAAAGGAGCTCCCTTACAGAAGCAGTAACCCACTGACCCATTTCCATTATATGCACTTTCTTATCTGCATGGTACACGTTCTTAGCAGCAGGCATTTTAACCCTCTGCACTACCTTAGGATGAGTCAAAACTTTCACTACACAAACCTGCGGTCTTTCCAGGAAGAGAATTAATCAGGGGAGTTATCTGGACATTTTAATTGATGCCTAAAAATTGCTGAAGGCCGGGAACGCGGCAGCAGGTGCTTTTAAAATGAATATACTTGCAAAAATGACGCCCCCAACCCAAGTCAGCGCCCAGTGCGGTGGCACCGATCGCACCGCCCTGGAGCAGGCCCTGTGTGTAAAATGCACGACAAAAAACACTGGCAATCAGTTGACCACGCTCGCCAAAGCCCTTACTTTGCATTTTTAGGTCGAGCCTCGAGTAGCGCGCAAGTGCTGCTCTGGCAAGACTATGTTAGGGGTTTCAGAAAGCTGACCAGACGCTCGAGCGTCATGGCCTTTTCCGTGCGGTTACCCGCAGGGCCGACATCTGTTTTGCATTATCGTGCCCGATAATGCAAAACAGATGTCTCGCTGTGGCGCGCGCACACCACTTGTTTTTTGTCGCGCATCTCTGCCTGATGTAAACATGGCAGCGGCGCATGCGCAAGGCTGCGGCAGGAGCCGGTGTGCACGAGGGGTGGGCAGCGCATGCTGCTTGTTTTTTTTGCTTTTTCTTCTTGTTATACATTCTAAAAGTGTGTTTTTTACGGATCTTTCCTTTGTTGCACGTGCCCTTTTGCCTGCGCGCTGCCTGTGCCCGCATGCACGCCTAACAGCACACATCTCTCGTTCACACGTTTCTACTGCTCTTTGCCCGACTTTGCTTCTTTACTTTATCTCTGTGGCCAACCTTCGGGTGGCCATTCCCAGCCTGAGGTACGGTTAATATTTGATAGAGGGTGACGTAAACAAGATCAGGGTGTTAGTTCTGGGTGAGCTGGGATTTGCATGCACGAGGGTTTGATCCGGATGGTTTTCGCGGAGGTGAGCAGACTGTTGGGGATTGAAAGCCCCCCTCCCCCGGATGTTCATTTGCACACATCTTGCCACCTGCTGGTGCGTGGAGCAGTCTTCGGGGAGATGTGTGGATGGTAGAAAGCGCTGTCAGTGCACTCAATGGAAGAGACGGACACTGACGTCGGGAAGATTTCTAGGGAGGATTGAAGCCTTTGAAAAGCTCTGGGAAGGTTGAGACTTCGGCTGTCGTCCTCCCAGATGCCCCTTACCACCACCCCCGCCCCTTCCCTGCTGCCGACTTTGAAATAAATACAGCGAGAGCCCTTGCTCTCTTAGGCAATGTCCTGCCCGCCCTCATATTTTCTTTGTACGTATCTCTTCATTGCTCATCTTCTTCTTCCCCCCTATGTGTACTGTCTCCCTCACCCTTATTTCCCATCCCTCTTTTAAACTGGTTTTCTTTCGTCTCTTTATCATCTTTTATTTTTTGTACTGTTCTTTCCTCATCTTGTAGAGTGAAGTAGTAAAGGTAAAAAGAAAAACAAGCATTTGCAATGCAATAGGTCTCGCATTTACACAAGTTTGAGCTATTGACATTGCAAATAACAATGAATTTTATTTTTGTTTTCCTTTTTAGAACATAAATAAAAGGCTTTGTCATTTACAATGCCAATAGCTTAAACTCGCGTAAATGCTTGTTTTCTGTAGGTTTAAAATGTTCTGGGATCGTAACGTGATATGATGCACCTTAATAATGGGATGTACGCGCATTACTAAAGAAACGCATGCATGTTTAGCTAGGCCCTGCCATCCTGATAATCCTCTCTGCCAGACACACTTGTGTCCCCCACCCAGTCAGGCTAATGTTCAGCTTCCTTTTGACCGAAACGTTCCCCCTGAGGCAGATGCAGTGACTTATTCTCGGCCGTAGAGGTCTCATTTAGGCCCTGTGGTATCTTTGAACGAAGAGGCCTTTTTCTTCCAGTGTGACTGCATAGCTAGGCCTCGCTGATCCCTGTTTTTTAAGTCATTACGACTTCCAGGAAAAGCTTACTTCGGAATGCATGATGGACTATTTTACATCTTAAAAGAACACCCAATCACCCTGCTGTTATTCATTTATCACCTGTGCGCGTTAATCCTTTTTTATGTTTCTCAGAACTGGCAAAGCCAACAAGTGTAATTAACAACATTTGTAACAAGCATTTGCAATGCAATAGGTCTCTCATTTTAGAAACTTTGACCTATTGGTATTGTAAATGACAATGCCTTTTATTATTGCTGGTTTTTTAAACACATAAATAAAAGGCATTGTCATTTACAATGCCAATTGCTCAAAATCTCGCACTTGCGAGACCTATTGCATTGCAAATGCTTGTTAGATTGAAGCCTACCAGACAGCAAAGCTTGTTGCAAAGACATGTTGGGGACGTATGAAAAGCTTACCTAGGAATGTTCCACCCATCGCTTACCACTGGCTTTGTATTTTGTCGCTCACATCGGCTTGCTTTCTATCCAATGGCTGTTTTAGCCACTACATCTGGTCTTTGTCCCTCCTGTGGAACATAGCCTGTTTACCACCTCTCTGATCTGCTCCACTCATTCTTCCACGAGTGCTTGTTTTTCGGGAACTATTTTTTCTTTTTCATAAAACAATCGAGAGTGCATGTATTTCTAGCGGTCTTACTGGTGTGCTCCTCTGCACAGCCCAACACATGGTGTGCAAAGTAATGATGAATTGGGATGCGTCCAGAGTAATTACCAGTGGCTGAGATTAATTCAAGCATTCCATCTATCACTTTTTTGTATACTTTAGTTTATTTTTATTTGTAGGCACATGCATGAGTGTTGCCAAACGCGTACAAAATGATGCAGTGACCGCGTTATAGGTCTTTACCATGCTGCACAGCAACCACTGTGCTATATAGCAAGGCTAAAAGTCATTCTCAAAGCCAATAAGTCTTCTAGACACGACGTCTTGGCTTTACCGATGCTGGTTATTCTGTAATTGCCCCTTTGTTTCCACTAGCCAAATTAGTAACTGATCAACAGTATCTATAGAAGAAATACCAACAATTAAGCTATTAACCAATTCCGTATATTGTATGAGGCCATAACTGAAGCAATAAAAAGACTATATCCCGAGGCACTCAGCAGGGTTGCCCGCTCTCCCCACTACTATATGCCCTGGTCGCTGAGCCCTAAGCTTGCGCATTGCGTGAATACCATAGTCAGAGGCATTAGGTTCCCTGGGTACAATCTCATCATCTCCTCTTACGCGGATGATACCCTCCTATATGTACGTGACCCAGCCCAGAATGTGTCCCCCATCCTGCGTGAAATTGTGAGATTCGGTGAACTTACAGGACTAAAAATTAACTGGGCGAAGTCAGTTATATTCCCCCTCACCCCAGCGACGCTCCCTGAGGACTTGGACTTTTCCTTGAAGTGGTCTACTGACCCAGTGCACTATCTGGGAATTCAAGTACACACCGACTCCGAACTGGTGTTTAGAGAGAACTACGGCCGCGCCATAGCTAAACTCGAAGGGGACATTGCGAGGTGGATCCGACTACCTCCGACTACTGGGTAGAATATCGCTCATGAAAATGGTGGTCCTTCCCAGATTCCTTTTCTTGTTCCTTAACATCCCAATGATTTTACCGGCACACTTCTTCAAACAACTCAGAACACTGCAGATCAAATTTGCCTGGGCCGACAAACAGCCGCGAGCCAGTTGGGAACTCCTTATCCTACCATACTCTATGGGGGGGTTGGGAGCCCCAGACCTCGACCTTTACTACCGGGCTGCCCAAGCCTCACACGCGTATTACTGGCTACACCAACAGGCGCCTCCCCCTCATCTCCATATAGAACGTCTCGCACAGGCCCCTGCTCATTTAGCAACAGCATTGTTCCACGCGCCGCACCACTAGGATCCTTGACTCGATTAATGCCACCTCGCACGCCTGGCATAAACTCCTTAACCGACAAGCACTCTATACTATATACCCCCATAACCCCCATTCCTTGGTGCAAATGGCTCCCGATTCTCACCACACCAGACATGGTAGCGGCTTTACGCTCCCTGGGAATGGACACAATAGGCGATTTCTTCAGTGATGGGGTAGGTAAACCATGGGCTGACCTGTTGCTGACCGAACCTCCACCTTCCCCACTCACCACGTTCCACTATTATAGGGCTAGGGGTGCACTGCAGGACTTGCTGGGAGAAGAGTTACTGGAACCCCCGGAGGTCCCTTCCTTCACTACCCTGCTCCGTGCGGCATCCCCAAGGAGACTTCTCACTTATATACTCAAAAACGCAGGAGCTGAGCCGCAACCACTATGTCAAAGCCAGGCTTGAGTGGCAGGCGGGCCTAGAGCTTGATATAGATGACGAAATGTGGAAGTATTGCTGCGAAGCCACCAGTCGCATTTTGCTTAATGGTAGGCACCGCCTTATACAGTTCAAATTCCTTAATCGGATCAATCATACGCCAGTGCTGCTACTCAAATTCGGACTACGAGACACGGCCGGCTGTGAGATGCGGGGAGGGTGCGGCCGATTTCCTGCATCTGGCGTGGCTCTGCCCAGCGATTGCCAACTTCTGGCAGCAAGTCTTTGCAGAACCAAGTACAGCTACACAAGTGGAGCTACACCCCAACCCATTACTGGCCCTCCTCGGATACTCCAAAAAACTGTCGAAACCTATCAGACGCCTAGTGGATATGGCCCTCCTGGTCGCTAAACGTGTCCTAGCAATGCACTGGTCCCGCGGACCCCCTCCCTCCTTATCACAATGGGCTAGGGACATGCTGTACTGTAATACACAAACTGAAGCATATAGTGAACTACTCCCACCCCGGAACCGCCCGAAGAACTTCTGGAGCATATACACAACATACACTGTGACCCAAACACGAGAGCAACCCGCAGCACCCGCCCCCATTGAGGGGTCACAGCAGTCACGATAGACTTTCCAGGTATTGGAAAGCATACTGCCGGTCTAGATATCAGTCACTGCGTGAAACTGTCTCCACGTTATTGTGCTTATTGTTACCCTACTTGGAGAATCCATTTAACTATTGCGGTTTGTACTTATTTAATTTTTTTGCTTTCTGTTAATTGCTCACAATCCTGAAGGCAAGTTTTTTTTTTTTTTAAAGAGAATATTGTATTTTCAGTTTACTCTTGAGTCTTATCTTATGGATCTGTTATTTGTTTTATATTTTTGTTTGTATTGTATGGATAAAATGAAAAAATAAAAAAAACCTGAAGCAATTAAAAAAAAAAAAAAGGCAGGAGTTTGGTAAGTTAGTTTGCATATAAAGTCCAAAGCCTTCACATCTAGGTCCAAAACTGAGGAGGACAGAGAAGCTGTGCCTTTTCCCATGAGAGCATTTACTGCAGCTAATTTGGTAGGTTCTCTTCAGATTACTTTTCTCCCATTTCAAAGTGTTGCCTTTACACACAGTAGACATCTTGCTCACAGAGGCTAGTAGACACTGTGGCATATTTATAGTTGAAAAATACAGCTATTATTTTATGATTCAGAACACCGAACTCCTCATTGGCTACTGTAAGAATTGAGTTATTAGCTGCAAAACATGCAAGTCCTGCACAAGTAATAAGCACTCAATTGTCGTTTTATTGACAACTAACTACGCCATTGTTGCACTTGACTTTTGTGGTTGCATCACATGATATTTTGCAGCACATCCGCTTCATGGATCAAAGCCATAGGCCACTTACCCATTGTCAACTCCAGTTTTAATTTGCCCACAGTGACCAGAGCCAACCAAACCAATGAGCTGATTAGTTGCTATTACTGGTGCTATTAACAACCTTAATATTGCCTGCTCCTCCTTTTCAAATGCCCAAGCACCTACAGCAGTCTTTGCAGATGGCAAAGCTGGGAAACATTGCAAAGTCTTTGGTGCAAGGCTCTAATCTCCCAAGACGACAAATAAGACGACTGGCAATGATGGCAACTTCCCAATCTAAAGCCTACTAACAAGCGATGATTAAGTCAACCAATCAAGCCTTCACTTTTGTCCAAACCTTGCCTTCCAGTTCAGACCCAACCCTTGTAGCCTAGCAAGCTTTACAAGGATTACAAATTGACCAGTCAGAGCTCAGACACTGGATCTTTAAGAAATGGGTATTATTCACTTATGCTGCAAAGTTCATTTGTTGCAGGTTCTCCATGTCACTCAAAATGTCAGGTCAACAAATCAGTGCGCTTCGAGCGTCAAGCCACCATCTTGGATAACAAATACGCAACTCATGCGATCAAGCCGCACCCACTCATCTAATTACAATGAGCAGATTCCCGCAAGGCTGACAGGATTTGGCCTCTTGACGCCTCCAGCCCCTTGGTAAGATTCCTGGTTTGCACTGTGCAGGTGACAGATTGGAATACCTTTTACTTTACTACATAAGCAGTACAATGATGGTTTACTACATGTGTCAACCAATTGATCGCTTTTGGCACTAGGAGTCTGCTCTCATTTCGAAAAACGTTCTATGTACGTTGTTTGTTTTATGAGACAATGACTGATCCAACCGCGTTATAGTAAGACATACATTTAAACACTTTTCTTGTTGGGAAAACATTGCTCTTTATGAATGAGTGCATTACAATAAGAATAAATACATTATTTTTTTACTGTATAATCCAGTATATAATATTACCTCACCTCCCTTCACTTTTTCTAATTGTTTTAAAACTGGCTATACCTTGAAAAAAGTTGTTAAAATAAAGCATGCCAGGGAAATATTTTACAACCCTTTTAAGTTGGTGTGTTTAGTTCGTTTGCTGACAAGGAACTAGAATACTTGCATCTCTCGCTTTTTTAAATAGTTTGCTTATTTTATATTTGTGTTGAACTTCCTCTTTCAAATCAATGCAAAAGGAGAATGTGGTTTAATGAAAAACAAATGCTGACTTACTGCTACAAACTGACACCAATGGATACCAAAATAAAGGAATTGTTCCTCACGTATTAATCCTACATAGATTAAGAAAGGCACAGTACTTACTCGAAGTAATAAGACTGACATTGGCAACAGAAAACATGTTACACATTTTTGATTATGGAACAACTAGCCATAAAGTAAAGATATCCCTTGGAAGTATACAGGATAGGGATTTGCACGAAAGCCTCTCATGAAGTGCTTAATTTATAAAAGAATAAGAGCTGGGGCCTAAAGTTTCTCAGTAGCCCGAGGCTGGCGAACCTGTAGGTCAGTGTGCCAAATACCAAGGCTGCATAGTCTTGATTCCACCTCATGCCTCTTTAATCCACCACTTCTTCCCTTTTTATCTCACTCCTGCAGGTTCTTGCTTGCTCCTTTTTGTCACGTTTGTTTGCCTTTCTCCCCCGAACCCCGGTGGTCATTTCTTGGTCTTGCTCTGGGTTAAAATCTAATGGGGAAAAATAAGTGCCAGTCCCCAAAAAAGAGTGGGCCACACTTGCACCCACCAGATCGACATACACACCCTTAGGCTGGACAGAGGCCTGTGGAGAAGGTATCCAGTAGAGAACTTCAGCTTGGAGAATCAGCTCTCCTGATAAAGCCCTTGCAGTCCAGCATTTGGGTAGGAGAGCTCATGTCTTGGTGTGTAGGCATGGACTGATGGACTAAAGAACACCAGATTCCCTTGAAATGCTCCACCCAATCTGCCCTGGTGGAGCAGAATCCCTTACACACCTATAGATCTCCAAACCTCTTTCCTATTCACTGAACAAGGACAAGTCAAAGGAGCACATCCGAGCATCTTAGGGCAGTAGGGCGGAGCATAAGGCAACTCTGAGCACTGTAATCATACCCAAAGTCCTGGCACACCAGAAGGAAATTACTTGATGACTGGCTACCAACTACATACATCCCAGAATCAAGAGAGAAGTCTTGACAGTCAGATTTTGAGTAAAGGAGAGGGACAAGAGAGGTTGGGTACGTCGGCCTTTTAAAGAAAAACTGGGGAAAAAAACAAAAAACACAAGCTCCAGAACGCAAAGGGTGGAAATCACCCCAATACTAAATAATAACCATTACATCTAAAGGTCAGCTTTATCTCAGTGGCTGTCCCTCACTTTCTCACCTCTCATTGCTGAAGAAATGCTGGTGAAGTTGAAAAGTGGTCCCTTTTTAAACCATGCTTGGTGTATTACTCGGTTGTCTACAACCATCTTTTAGAGCCTTCCTAGGTCATGAGCAACATTTCAAGAGAGCTCTGTATGGTGGAGCCACCAGGATACTGCGTCAAACAGTATAAACTTCAAAAGACTATAGAAGTGAGGAGTCACAGCAGTGGTGAGCAGTAGGCCAGCACTTTTGAGGGCAAAAAGGTATATCGAACAACTACACCTCCTTTGGGAGCCAGAGGCACAGCAACTTGGAGGGAGGTTTATTTCCCCACACAGTAAAAATGCACATTCGGCAGGTATGCGGTCATATAGTACATCTGTTGTCCTGGCATCTCGGAGACTAATTTTATCAATGTCTGAAGGATAAAAGGTTCAGTTTGCCCCAGTGGAGTCTGAAATGGTTACATGCAGATTGTATACGTATGCTGCCACAGCCACCTTATCTCATGGAGAAGTCATACTTGTTTTTTTCTAGTGTAATGACTTAGACATATACTTGTAGTTTAATTTAGGTCTTCACCATGTTACCACTTTTAGACTATATAGTTTTATGGGCAAGTACTTACCCCTCATCAACCTCCCCCATCACAACATCTAAATGACACTTCTCCCTCAATAAGATGGTCAAAATTGAAGTAAAGGGGGTTCTAGCTTAAGTAAAAGAGCAACGATTTATAAAAGAAAAACCTTTAGTTTCAATTGTTCGAGCTTAGCTTTCGCTTAAGCAATAAAGACTTGAGTACAAATGCAGGGACAGATTAAATTATACAAGAAAAAAAATACTTGTCCTGGGTGTGCCTACACTTGGGCCACTTTACGCAGAAAAGACAACTACATTTAAAATATTCGCTGATGCATTTTAAATATTTGGTGAACTGATTTAGCAGCCTAGAGGACCAGCGTTTCTACGTGTTCGTTTCAAACCAGAGTTTAGATTCGTTTACATTTGTGGACCCACAGGAAAGACCATTTTCTTTCCAGGATATCCTCAAACCAAACACTCCAATTACAGTGTCGAAATAGCCATTAAATGAAGCCCAGGATTTGCGATCGTTAATTCATACAAGTTTTTAGTCCTACAACTTTTAGCAGCCTGTTGTAGGCAATGCAAGATTTACAGAGGACTAAGCCAGCCCATTGCGAATACTGGCTGGTTGAATGGTTCGCTCTTAATGGTTTGGCTTTTAAGTTTCTACTGCACACTGCTTTAAGAGGGGCTTAAAGCCGCCCAATACTTATCTTTACTTATCATTCGTTAATTCCAACGTCACTCTAATTTACTTGCTCTTGACTGGTCAGCACGTCGTCTGCTTTCACTTTCCAGGCTTCCTGCTCTGCTTTGCCTGTCCATGTCGTGGAGATTGACTCAAGTACAACTTTCGGTCACTGGCCATTGGCTAGTGGCCAGTGTCCTTCCACTGGCTACGCACTTTGGAGGTACTTTTTAGGTCTCGCATGCGCTGCTTAGGAGGAGACCTCTTGAAATCGATTCGGTTTTTTGCCCAAAAACGTGCACGCTTTGCATTGCTTTCAAAGGCAGCGCGTGCACGTTTGGAGATTCCCTTGCGGGAGCGATCGGCACCATCTGTTAGCAATTATCACGCTTGCTCCCGCAAGGTAAACGCTGCGCGTCCCTGCTCTCGGCCGCACCCCCCCCCCCCCCCCCCCCCACCTCACCCACTTGTTTTCATTGCTGCTTGTTTTCCTTGCTGGAAGTCGGCTGCTGGAAGTCGGCTGCTGCGAGCCTTGCTGTTCCCGAGATCCCACCCGTGCCCCCAGGCAGCGCCGTTTGATCCCTCCGAGACCGTGTATCTTCCGAGACGGAAGGAGGAGGACTACAATGTTCAACTTCTGGGATGTCTCTTCCCTACCTCTTTTTGGAACGTCAGCCAACGCTTGTTTTTAATGCACTTCGACCACTAATTCTATCAACTTTGAGAATCATGTGGCCAGTCCCCGAATGTGACAGAGCATTTAAGCAGACGCATTTATTTGTGGACCTTCCTTAATTATTTTAATTGCCGTTACGAGAACGTTAATTGGTCGCAAGCGATATCACATTTTTCAACAAGGACAAAGCTGACAAATAAATAAAAATATATATCAATTTAGGAGTTGTCAATGGATAGATTGTTGTGTTTTTTGAGCCGTGGGAAGGGGGGGTGCCGGGTCGCAGTATGCAGAACCTGCGCTTTGCACAGGCGGAAGCTGCGGAGGGAAAAAGCGTGCACTGTGTTTGAACTCTAGTTTGTTTGCTGTGTCTGTTCCAGTCTGTTCTTTAAAGCATAATTCGTTGTCACAGTGTGTCGAAAAAGACGGTAAGCGCGCCCTCTGCTGGCTACAAATAAGTCATTCACCATTGCAGTGCCCGGTATTGGCATTTACACTAAGCAACTTCGTATAATCTTGTTAAATGCTTATCTTGTAGTATTTGTAGCATGTTTAACGTAGTGCCGCTATGTCCTGGAGCTGTAGGGGACAGCTAAGGAGACGGACCTTTCTTAGTCCAAACATGGAGTAACTAGAACAATTTTAACACGTTTCTACTCGTATACAAAGCCTATCTTCAAATTAGCCCGGATTTACCGGGGGCGGTGGTGTGATGGGGCTGTTCTCGTGCAATGCAAAGCAACAGTACCCAAGGGTGCCCATCACATACAAATGTCATTCAAGATTACACCTGATTAGGACCTTATTAGCCCCCTCTCACAAAGCTAAATTCGGCATATTGGTATGCGCGCAAAGTGCTTTTTTCCTCGCAAATGATATCAATACACAAAGAACCGTAAATATGATGCTGCACTTTTCGCACAACTCTGCTGATTTTTCACAATTTAATATGTAGCATTATTTTTTAGGAAATCTGGACTCACATTTGGTAAATCATCTCCCCTAACGCATGTCTCTGGTCACTGTCATGCAAGTCTTAATGAAGACGCATTATTAGGGACAAGAGTGGCTCACTGCATGGTCAAGCCACAGAAGCCAACACTACTGAAGCCAATTGTTTAAGTAGAGGTGTCCAACATAGGTCCAGGAGGACTGGATGCATGCTGTCATGAAGCATGCTGGAGGTGCCATTACCGTTAATTCTGGTTTGAGTGTGTGGAAGCAGTAACTTAAAGCAATTCACGCTGCATGCCTGTGAGCAAAAGAAAGGCTGGCAGTTTTTACAGAGTGCTGGTGCTGACTGGATTCGGGCTGCGCACACAAAGGAACACGCTGCATGACAGAACTGCAGTGAACTACATTTACCAGAAGGCCACAAACTTTTGCATGTCAAGCGAGACAGTGGCCATTTTGGATCTACAGATATAACTTTTCTCCTGGTGTACAGCATCCTTGGTAGTCAATCGTGCTACAATATTGCTACACACAGGACCAGATTACTTGGATTTTGTCCTCGTTTTCAAGTGTCAAAATCTTTTGCTTCCTAAAGGATCGCTGTTTTTAATTACAAAGCTAGACAAGGGTCCTCCCTTGGACTTTACAAAGGGCACTGCTTGGCACCAGCTGCTCCGAGCTGACCAGGCTGCATCTGATAGGAAGAGGCGCCTTCCAACACTCGCACGACACTCGGCGGTACCTCACCTGTCGGAAACCCTTCAAGGACATTGTTCGGAGTCGGATCTAGTGTTAGTGAAGGAGCCCGGGAGAGTTAAATGCATTCCAGGTGGCGCTGTAGCATGAGAGTGGCTGCAACGCGGGTGACATCTGGTGCACAGATCACAGTGCCACGCGGAGTCCTGCGGTGTGCAACTCTGGTTCACTGGGGACCAGCAGCAGTAACCAGGCGGCAATGATGACACGCTCAACAGGGCAGCACGTGACACGGCGGCACTAATATTAATACATCCTGCAGCCCACTATTTAATCTCCAGCTTAATCCAGTCCGGATTTGCTTCCAAATAAAATTGCCACAACATGTGCACATTTAGAGTTTTAAAATGATAATACATCAAAACAAGCATTGGCATAGCCAATAGGTCTTGCCTTTGGGACCTTATAAGTATTTAATTATGCAGCACAATATCCTTGGTGCAACATCAACTGTCCCAAAGGCGAGACCTATTGGCTATGCCAATGCTTGTTTTTATTTCATTGGTCATCGATAACCCCTGACCTTGACTGGTAGGTCGCTCCCCCACCACACAGCTCCGTCTGTGTGCCCTGCTGCTGCCCCGGATTGTGCTCGTTTTTCCTTTGTGCCCCCCTTGCTGCCCCTGATTGTGCTCGTTTTTCCTTTCTGTGCCCCCTTGCTGCCCCTGATTGTGCTCGTTTTTCCTTTCTGTGCCCCCCCTTGCTGCCCCCGATTGTGCTCGTTTTTTCCTTTCTGTGCCCCCTTGCTGCCCCTGATTGTGCTCGTTTTTTTCTCCTTTCTGTGCCCCCTTGATGCCCTGATTGTGCTCGTTTTCCCTTCTGTGCCTGTTTCCCGCCGCTGCGCCCCTGCGGCCCTGCCCCCTCACTGCCCATTCGCTGCCCCATTCCCTGCTCCTCCCTCCCACCTCCCCATTTATGGCAGCCGCTGCGCGGCCGCGCCGAAAGGCGCGCCTAAGGCAAGCCCGTCTGCGCCCGTCCGCGCCGTGACCGCGCCCAGCGCCAGACCCCCTGGTCCGGGCATCCCCCGCGCCCGCCACATCAACAGACGCCAATACGACGCCAGCACCCTCCACGCACTCAACCCCGGAAAAGATCACGCCTGCTACCAGGCCACCCCGAAGCGCACCCAAGGGCCCTTCACCTGCCGGAACTGCAGCTTCGCCAGCACCCGCCCCGCCAAACCACCGCCCAGGAAAGAACCCAACTACCTCAGATGCATCCTCCTCAACACCCGCTCCGTCCGCAAACACGCCATCGAACTCTGGGACCTTCTCGACTCAACCTCCCCAGACGTCGCATTCCTGACGGAGACCTGGCTGAATCCCGCTTCAGCCCCCGACATCGCCATTGCCATCCCGGATGGATACAAGATCACCCGCAGGGACCGCACCAACGGAGTCGGAGGAGGCATCGCCATCGTCCACAGGAACACCCTCAGAGTCTCAACCAACACCGACGACACCCTCAGCACCGCCGAACACATGCACTTCCAGATCCACACCGATCCCAACACCACCCTCAGAGGAACCCTCATCTACAGACCCCCCGGACCCTGACCACAGTTCAGCGATTCCATCGCTGACTTCGTCAGCACACACGCCATCGCCTCCACGGACTACATCCTCCTCGGGGACCTGAACTTCCACCTCGAGAACAACAAGAACACCAACTCCACCACCCTGATCGACAACCTCGCCACCCTCGGACTCAGACAGCTCGTGACTTCACCCACCCACGCCGCCGGCCACACGATAGACTCCATCTTTTCCGCAAGCCCACACGTCTCCTTCAACCACACCTCCGAACCCCACTGGACTGACCACCACTGCATCCACTTCACCTACAGGAAGCCCACCACGCACCACCGCACCGAACAAATGCCTCGCCGCTGCTGGAGCAGAGTCACGGAAGACCAGCTAACCACAACCCTCGCCCTGAGCCCACCCGCCGAACCCTCCGACCCCGACACCGCCGCCCGCAACCTCAGACAGTGGATCAACGACTGCGCCAACACCTCGCCCCGCTCAAGAATCCGCCCAACACCCACACCAGCAAGAAAGCCACCTGGTTCACCGAAGACCTCCAGGCCTCCAAACGAACATGCCGAAAACTGGAGAAGATCTGGCTCCACGAACGGACAGCGGACAGCTACGCCGCCCACAAGAGCGCCACCCGCAGTCACCATCACCTCATCAGATCCGCCAAAAGGGCCTCACTCAAAGACCGCCTAGACAACAACGCACACAACAGCAAAGAGCTCTTCAACATCGTGAAGGAACTCTCCAACCCCAGCTCCAACACCAACGACATCCAGCCGTCGCAAGACCTGTGCGACTCACTGGCCACCTTCTTCCACCGCAAAAATCGCCGACATCCACGACAGCTTCAACACCACGACCGCCCCGGCAACCACCGAGACCACTGCCCCCACAACCACCAACCGCCTGCTCTCCTGGACCAACATCAACGACGAGGACACCAGCAAGATCATGAACACCATCCACTCCGGTTCACCGCTAGACCCGTGCCCTCACCACATCTTCAACAAAGCCAGTACAGCCATCGCGCCCCATCTCCAGAAAATAATCAACATCTCCTTCGAGACAGCAACCTTCCCGGAAAGCTGGAAGCACGCCGAGATCACCGCCTTACTCAAGAAACCCAAGGCAGACCCCAAGGACCTCAAGAACTTCCGACCCATCTCTCTGCTCCCGTTCCCCGCGAAGGTCACCGAGAAAATCGTCAACAAACAACTGACCCGCTACCTCGAGGAGAACAACATCCTGGACCCTTCCCAGTCCGGCTTCCGCAGCAACCACAGCACCGAAACCGCCCTCATCGCCGCCACCGATGACATCAGGACCCTGCTAGACAACGGAGAAACAGCAGCCCTCATCCTCCTGGACCTATCAGCCGCCTTCGACACGGTCTGCCACCACACACTACGAACACGCCTTCACGACGCCGGGATCCAAGAGAAGGCCCTGGACTGGACCACATCCTTCCTTTCCGGCAGAACACAAAGCGTCCGCCTCGCCCCTTCCGATCCAAGGCCACCAAGATCACCTGCGGCGTACCCCAAGGCTCCTCCCTCAGCCCAACGCTGTTCAACATCTACATGGCACCCCTCGCCCACGTCGCCCGACAGCACAACCTCAACATCATCTCCTACGCCGACACCCAGCTGATCCTCTCCCTCACCAAAGACCCTCACACCGCCAAAGCCCACCTCCACGAAGGAATGAAGGCCGTCGCCGAATGGATGAGGACCAGCCGCCTGAAGCTGAACTCGGACAAGACGGAGGTCCTCATCCTTGGTTCCAACCCTTCAGCCTGGGACGACTCCTGGTGGCCAACATCACTGGGAACAGCCCCGCCACCCACCGACCACGTACGCAACCTAGGGGTCATCCTCGACCCCACCCTCTCCATGACTAAGCAGGTCAACGCCGTTTCCTCATCCTGCTTCAACATCCTCCGAATGCTCCGCAGGATCTTCAAGTGGATCCCCCACCGAAACAAGAAAAACAGTCACCCAGGCCCTCGTCACCAGCAGGCTGGACTACGGAAACGCCCTCTACGCAGGAACGACGGCTAAGCTCCTGAGACGGCTGCAACGCATCCAGAACGCCTCTGCACGTCTTATCCTCGACATCCCCCGACGCAGCCACATCACACCCCACCTGAGAGACCTGCACTGGCTCCCTGTCAACAAGAGGATAACCTTCAAGCTCCTCACCCACGCACACAAAGCACTCCACAACTCCGGACCAGCCTACCTCAACAGACGACTCAGCTTCTACACCCCCACCCGCCAGCTCCGCTCGACCAGCCTCGCCCTCGCCACAGTCCCCCGCATCCGGAAAACGACCGCCGGCGGCAGAACCTTCTCCCACCTCGCCGCCAAGACCTGGAACACCCTCCCCACCAACCTCCGACAGACCCAAGACCTACTGGCCTTCAGAAGACTCCTCAAGACCTGGCTCTTCGATCAGTAGCAGCACCACCCCCCTCTTCCCCCAGCGCCTTGAGACCCTCGCGGGTATGTAGTGCGCTTTATAAGTGACATGATTGATAACTCCATACGAGTGAATCTGCAGTCAATCTCTCCTCCCCGGCTTGTTAACCCACCACCCCTCGCTGTATTTAACAAACCCTTGCTTTTAACCCACCACGTCCTCCTCCCTGCTCTCTTGTTTTACCCATCCTCCTGCTTCAGCCATCTTCCGTGCCCACTATTTACATTACACGTAGACACTTTCATTCTGAGTAGTTCTTTTTTCTATTACACACTGGGGATAGCGTAATTTGCCCAGGATCACAGGATGTTGAGCCGACGCCGAGACTCAACCCCGCTTCTGCATGTCCAAGGAGGAGGCATGAATAAGAACCACCCAAAAAGAAAGAGGTCCGTTTTCTTTTAATACCTTTTCCATGTGTAGTATGTCCGTTCCCATCCCAAAATTGTTACATTTACCCACAACTACCTCGCTCGTTTGTCCTGGACTGTGACTGAGCATGAAGAGGACATTCCCACAACCATTGTCCCTTTTAATCCTGCCACTTTTTATCCTGTATGCATTTTGTGGCAGTTTGCATTTACTCCATTGCTTTTGGCTACTGCGATATCTGCATGAAACACTAATTTAATTTGCTCTTTTGGATAACCATTTCCTATATTGAATGTTGAGAGGTTAAATACATTACATTTTAACCAACCACTGGCAGTAAGCATAGTCTGTCTTGAGACATTTTACGGAAGTAATGCAAATGTTAATTGTCTAAACCATGTTTAAAAGGATTGCACAGCACATTGATATGTTTATTCAGTAAGTAGCATTTTAAAAAACAAAGAGATTAGAAGAGGGTTTAAGGCATGCACTCTGCTTTGCTGCCTAGACGTACAGTCCTTTCTCAAGTGGAGTGGAGTGTATCATCATTATCCTTCATCGATGAACTTTGCAGCCGGTGCCTCAGATTCCAACCTTCCTGTTTTTGGACGTGAATACAGGTGGTTTTACTACCATGCTCAAGGCAATGTAGAGGTGTCGTCTCCAAGTTGCAAATATTTATTTCTCTTTTCATAATGAAGCCACCAAAACATGGTCATGGTGTTGAGTTAAAGCATCCAGTTTATTTTTTCTTCGTACAATTTAAGAGAAGAGTTTTTTTTTAGTATTGGCTGAAACCTTCTGAAGCCATTGCTTTAGTCCCTTCCATCAGGAATATTGTTAGGAGTATTTCATTGTGCGAGTTCAGCTTGAGGAAATGCCTCTTAGCAAAACAGTGTTCCCTTCTGTAAAGCAACCGGATACATTCTGTACCAGCAAAAGCACCACCACCTGATCTACCAGAGCCTGCTCACAACTGAAGAGTTCCAGGCCGGCAGCTCTGCCTTCAACATGCATTTGCTGTGTTAAGCCCCCCTCCCCCCCCACCCATCGCCATGGTTTTAACCCCTTCCTAATTTTGAAACACCACCACCCCCCTCTGTGGATTTACCCACCCCTCATCTCCAAACAGAAAAAAACATGTATAAGTAATAGAAAAGTGGTTAATCGCATAAGCCAAAATTCCCTGAATACTCTAAAACGATATCAATACAAGCCTTGACAAAGGCAAGAGATCTTGCATAAGCGAAACCTACTGGCTTTGCCAATGCTTGTTATTCGATAGCTTTCCTTCCTCTTCTTGTATTTGTCCCTTCCCTATAGCAGAGCACTTTTACCATTCTTCAGAACGGATAACTTGCATATTTCTATTGCTTAAACTCAGAACTACTTTATTTTAAATTCAGCACTACATGGAAGTGCCTGTGCTTTCTTGCTCTATTCTTCATGTGCTGCTCCCCCACCCAAATACATGCAACCCGTGCACTATGCCTTTCCCCCACCATGTTAATTGGTTCCACCATCCCTTACTGGCTTTTATTTATTTTTTTGCTTCGTATTTACATTTGTTTATTACTTGCCGCTTCAAGCTTCTTTCTCTGTTGCTCCCTTGCGGACTCCCCGTTGGTTCCACCTTTTAGTGTTTCCATCTCCCACATCAATTCTGTGTCAATGGTTCTTTTTTAAATAATAAAAAAAAAGTTTTGAGTGGACCTGGAAGCTGTCATTTGCTGCCAGGCCGTCACGCACTTTAAAATTATTTGTTTTGCTCTAAAATTGGCATCTGGCCCCTTCATACAGTATACACACACACATGCATAGTAATGCATGTGTACGCATCTGTGATCAGAATGGGCCACCGTAGCATCAAGAGGCAGAGGTGCGCATGCAGGCAATTACAATGCAGGCTCTTCTTTCGCTTTTTTTTTGCCGATGCAGCATCGATAAACTGCATTTATTTTTTGTAATGCTAGCCGCCAATAGGTCTGCACTAGCAGCCAAAAGGCAAGATCTATTGGCTTGGTCAATGTTTGTTCGGAAGACTGAATGTATGTATGCCTTGAGGGGAGACCAAGATCAAAATATTTCTTTATTATACAACCTAAAGTATTTTTTTTTTTTTTTTTAAAGTGCGACAGCAAATAAACTGAGGTGTGTGTATTTGTGTTGCTTGGAGAATAAACAAGCATTTGCAATGCAATAGGTCTCGCATTTACGAGAGTTTGAGCTATTGGCATTGTAAATGACAATGCCTTTTATTTATGTGTGGTTTTTAAAACTGATAAATAAAAGGCAGTCATATACAATGACAATAGCTTAAACTCTCGCAAATGCAAGACCTATTGCATTGCGTTTGGTGTTAGGAGAGAGCGTGTCCTGCCTTTTCCTGCTAACAGCAGGCAGGACAAAGCTATTTGAGAAAATAGTGCTCAGAGACTAATTAAAGCCTACTGAGCTACAACACAGGTAACAGGGGGTGTCGTTATGGGAGTTTACAATCTGGGTAAAGGTGGTACTAAGGAGGGACTGCTAAGCCTATTAACTAAAGGAAAGCCACAGTTTCAAATGGACAGTGGCACAAGCCAATGAAAAATATGGGCGAAGAGTGGGCAAAGTTTCACATCCATACCTAAACACCGAATGCCTCGCAGAGCAGCCCATGGCTGCCCAGGCTCGACCTAAAGATAACAAGGAGCCAGCCCACCACAGTGGGTGTGAGGTGCTTAGGACTGTGACAATGGAGAGAATGCCCCTACGTTTATCTTAGTCATTATAGTCCTAACACATGCGAATTTAGCAGGCCCAGAGTCGGTGTAGAAATTAGGCTGCACCAGCCAAGACATGTGACACGCCTAAGTAATGGATTAATGTACGAAACTCGCACCAAACCCATAAACACAGGGGCCCATCTAAGTAGTCGGATCTGCATCGTCTGGCAAGTAGATGGAATAAAGGCACCACAGCACGTTACACAAATAATCGTTTCAGGGGTGAGTGGAACAAAACATTTCTCACTGGTATTTGGATAGATTAGTATGGTGGAAAGACTAGCCTGCCTCCGGATGATGAAATGTTGTAACAACAACCCACCAGGATCCAGAGGGAACCCCAGATACAGAAGGAATTGTAACTTAAGATGCTGGCAGAAAGCAGCGCACAATAGCAGATACAAGAACTAACTGAACCCACACCCAAGGTAACCGAAAGAGAAAGAAAGCAACAAAGATGTGGGAATGTGAAGCGGTGTAATGAGCTATTCAGGAGTGAAATGCTGAGAGCAACTCACCAAGCGTTGCCAGACAAAGGTGGACTGAGCGAACTTCCTTTTTTGTGCTAGCACTGACTACTCTGCTCAGGAAGTGATGTAATGTGACACAGATGTACCGGCTAGCAGCCCATTCGCCCCAATCTCCAGGTTCCCCAGCAGGCAGCTCGGAACAACAGCTACAGGATGCGAGAGCGCGCGTTGTGCTGAACGCGCGAGCCGGACGCGTGCACATCGCCTGTCCGGGCGCGCACATGTCCTGTCCCCCTTCAGCAAAGAAACCGACAACAATAGATCTCGCCAAGGCGAGCAGCGCGCATGCGCTGCGTCGCTAGGCGAGACCTAAAAATTAGCTAGCATTCGTGCCAAGAATTTTCAATTCTATTAAGGACACGGAGGCGAGGATTATGCTTCTCTTTCTATTTATTTGCTACTCACAGCAGCCAATGAAAACGTTTTTGTATGCAAATAAATTACATTTCCCATGATGCTTAGCTTGTACATCACATCCTTTATGACCCTATAAGAGCCACCATATCTTGTAGCTGAGCCTCTTTCTTTGCTTGAACATTTTAGTCCAATAACACTAACTGAAGTCCAACAACCATCCTCCAACGTGGAAGAAACCGAACCAACTGGAAAGTAAACTTTTTCTTAACCAGAAGTACTTCTTATTCCATCTTCTTTTCAGAACCTGAAAGGAATGAAACAGGAAAAAACCCGTAACTTCTGCTTAAACAGAATATAAAATACATACGGGTGGGTAAGCATTACAAACATTGTAATATAACCGGGTGGGATAATCCTCGCCTCCGTGTCCTTAATAGAATTGAAAATTCTTGACTCGAATGCTAGCTAATTTTTTATTCTATTACAGGACCGGAGGCTTCTGATTATGCTAGTTTAACGCTTATCAAACACAACTGAAGCTATATCACCCACCGGTTTATAATAAAATTGTTTAAATGTAGACTCAGAAGACCAGTCAGCAGATCTCATAATATCTTGGATGGTAGAACCCAACATGAAGGTTTTAGATGCCATGGCACCACGAACAGAATGTGCCCCAAACATCTGGGTATCAATACCAGCTTCTTGCATGACTGATTTTAACCATCTGGCTATGGTAGCAGCAAACACCGGCTTATAGGGTGTTTGTAACGCAATCAACAATTGAACTGAACCATCAGGTCGAATAGACCTAGTACAATCTTCATAGGCCTTAAGGCATTGAACCACACATAACTTTGCATTAGTGGGAAAAGCATGATAATCAATACTTCTTGAGAAGGTTTTAGTTCTGGCAGTAATATTAAAGGAAACTCCTTCCGGAGTAAATACTCTACCTGTAAGATCCAGAGCTTTGACGTCACATGAGCGTCGGCAGGCAGAGAGACATAGCAACATAGCGAGCTTAGACGATAGTGGTTTCCTAGTTAAATTATTATCTGGCCATCTGTCAAATAAGGAAATAACTAAGGAAACATCCCACAAAGAAGAATACTTTGACTTTGGAGGATTCGCAACGCGGATACCTTTTAACAATTTACAAATAACTGGATGCATGCCCACAGGCTTGCCATCTACTTGGGAATGACCAGCAGAAATGGCGGACCTAAAATAGTTAACGGAACGGTACGCCAAACCCTCGGACGCTTTCTCCGATAAGAAGTTCACAACATGGGATAACTCGGCCCCCACGGGATCCACATGTTGTTCCACGCACCAATGAACCCAGCCCTTCCAGGCTGAAGAATATCGCTTCCTGGTGGAAGGACCCCAGGCTTGGTTAATGAAGGCCGCAGCCTGTTCCGAAAAACCTGCCATTTCCCATTGTTGCCTGAAAGACTCCAGGCCATCAGAGACAACTGACCCGACACTACCATCGGATGCACCTCTCCATGAGGGCCCTGGAGCATAGTCGATGACCATGGAATCATCCTGGGGAACTCGCAGCTCATCTCCAATAGTATTGGGAACCAGGGCTGCGACTTCCACAGTGGGGTTATCAGAATTACCTCCGCCCGTTGACAGGTCACATGTGTAGTCACCCTGGGAATCAAGATGAAGGGGGGAAAGGCATAATTCAGACCTTTGGACCAGTCCTGGGAGAACGCATCCGTCGCTTGTGCTGACGGATCCGGCCTCCAGCTGAAAAACGTCTGCAATTGACGGTTCAGTCTGGACGCAAAAAGGTCTATCGCGCATGTGCCCCACACAGCTTGTAACCAACTGAATATCCGGGGCTGGAGTGGCCAGTCACTAATCTTTGAGGTACCGTGAGTTCCAATCCACTACTATGTTGGATTGACCCGGAAGGTACTCTGCTACGACCGAGATCTGATGACTCAGGCAGTAGTGCCATAAGTCCTTTGCTATCTCTGCCAGTAATGACTACCTCGTGCCTCCCAACTTGTTGATATACTTCACTGCTGATATATTGTCCATCCGCAGAAGGATACAACAGGAGACTTGTTTGGGAGAGAGTGTCCGGATCGCGAACGACCCCGCCAACAGTTCTAGGCAATTGATGTGCAACTCGAGCTCGCGCAGGGACCACCGATGGCGATATCTCCGCAGCGCGCTCCCCAGCCCCACCGGCTGGCATCTGACTATGACCACTTCTGGTTGAGAGTCGAAGATGGCTCTGCCATTCCACGCATCCAAGTGGCCCAGCCACCACTGTATTTCCTCTCGCACTTCGTTGGAAAGTGGAACCCGGTCCGTGTAGGACAGACCCTTCCGAAGGGGTTGAATCTTCAATCTCTGAAGGGCCCTGTAGTGAAGAGGGCCCGGAAATATCGCTTGTATCGAGGATGCCAGAAGACCCACGATTCTGGCAATTACCCGCAATGAGACCGTCTGTTGGGACAATAGAGTGGAAAGCTCCTACTTGATATCTTTCAATTTGGAGCGGGGAAGGCTCCACTGGCCCATTTGCGAATCTATGACGAACCCCAGAAAGTCCATAGTCTGAGAGGGACATAGAGCCGATTTGGGTTCGTTGATCACAAAACCCAAGTTTTGAAGAATAGACATGGTCATGCGCAAATGCTGAGCAGCTAAAGCCGGAGTTTGTGCCATGAGTATATCGTCCAGATACACCACCATGCGGACGCCCTGTTCTCGTAAGTGCGCTACCACCGGTTATCACCTTGGTGAAGCACCACGGTGCCGAGGAAAGTCCAAAAGGAAGGACCAAATATTCGAACCGCCCGTTCCTCCACTAACTGTAGGAAACGGCGGTGAGGAGGCAATATAGGAATCGACAGGTAGGCGTCTTTCAGATCCAACCGGACCATCCAGTCTCCTTCCTTCAGCAAATCTGCTAAGAGATGGATGCCCTTCATCTTGAAATGGTTGTAGGTCATGAAATGGTTGAACTCCTTTAGATTCAGTACTAACCTGTGACCTCCGCCTTTCTTCTGAACCAAGAAAATATTGCTGCAAAAACCGCAAGGACCATCGTTGCAATATGCAATCGCGTGTTTCTGCAGCAATGCGTAGAGTTCGGCATCTATAAAATCGCACTCTAGTTGGGAAAAAGAATTGCCGGGGTGGAATATCCTGAAAAGGAGTCTGATAAAATTCTAGGTGAAAACCCTGAATTGTCTGTAGAACCCATGCATCTTGTGATATCAGAGCCCAATTGTGATAGAAAAACTGAGTACGACCCCCCCCAAGGGTAACAGAAAGTTGTCCGTAACTCTTACCTGCAGACTCTGGGGCTTGGAAGCCCGCTCGATGTCCACCTCTATTGAAGCGTCTTCTGTTGAAGCGCTGTCTGGTGGGGTAGAAGGTACCCCCACGAGTGGAATCCCACTCGCCTCGACCACGGCCGTTGTCTCCTCACTGAGGACCTTGATGGTACTGACGGGCGTCCCCTGCCTCGCCCGGCCCAGTTAAAAAGGCCAGTCTGGAAAACCCACTTTATGCCAGATTGGGCCTTGTCAAGGGACGTGAATGTACCTACATATTTGGAAACGTCCTTCACGAAGCATTCACCGAAGAGATTACCCTCTGCCAAAGGGCCCGGTTCTGCCGCTGCAAGCTCGGTCAAGTTAGAGTCCATCCACATGAGGAGCGATTTTCGTCTCTCAGTGGAGATAGCACAGTTGGCGTTTCCCAACAAAACAGATCACCCTTTGGGTCCACCCCGCCAAGACGTCGGGATCTACGGGAGCACCAGACTCCTTCGCCTCCAGGGCCATCTCCAAGATTTTGGCCAGTGGCCCCGCCACATCCAGGAGTTTGTCCTGGCAACCCCGCCAGGCACGATCAATTCCCTTTTTGGGGTCTTTAGCGAACTTCTTTAGAAATGTAAGGAGGCTGACGTCTATGTCCATGTTCGGCGTGTCCGCCACTTTATCGCGAATATCGGGCCTAGGGCACTCTGAATGCAACCTGTTACGCACTTCTTTATCGAAGCTTCTGCGCAGGTTGTCGTGAAGATACGCTGCCACCTCTGGGGCCGGAGCCCAATCCGACGACCTAGGGTGCACAATGTCGGCCGGATTGAAGGTAAAGGGTGTGCTCAAGGTTTGAGGTGGATCCTGTTCCACATTCTTTGACTTTCGGGACCGCTTCTTGGGAGAGGCCTCCTCCTCGGGGGTGTCAGTCCCCGTAGTATCCGTATCAGTGTCAGTGTCTTGGCGCTTAACCTCAACTCCCATGCTGGGTGGAGTCCCAGGGTTAGGTAGTGTTGCCAACGCACCCGCATGGGGCCACGACTTCGCCTTAGGTGCGGCCGATGCCTCGCCCTTTTGAGGATCAACTGGTGCCGAATAACCATGCTGCTTAGCAAACATCTTCAACTGTTTAGTAACGGGTTTCAACGCAGCAGCCAGAGCCTGCTGCACAGTACCGGGCACTGCCTTTTCTATGGCCCGGTTGACGGACTCTTGGACAGAAGCGTCCAAAGCCTCAACAATATTGTCCTCCAAAGAAGTTGTTTGCACTTCCTCTTGGTACACATCATCCTCTTCATACCTGACCCAGTCATCCATTGCGGAGAAATATGTAAATAGCCTTAACCGAATGAGGACCAACACAGAGGAGTACAAGGGGGAGCCAACCCACAGCACACCGACAGAATCAGGCACCTAGCTCCTCAGCAAAGCTGTATATGCACTGTTACAGCCCACAGGGCGTAGGGAGAGCCAAAACCAATATTTGGAGCGTGTGCTCACTCCAGGGGGCCAGACGCTTATTGCAGCCAAGTCAGGCGCAAAATACAACTGCTCAGAGTAAATTCCCTGCTCAATTGAGCTATGGAGCACTCCGAGGCGCGCGCGCGATGTGCGTAGCCCAAAAACCACCAAAAGGTAGCCCAATTGGGCTACGCACGTCGGAGCCATGCAAGCTCTCAATTGACCGCACCGGCAAACTAGGGAAGCCGTCAGCGGGAAGCGCGAGGAGCGCGCAGTAAATCAATAATAACGCTGCCGGTGACAGCGCAGTACCTGCTCCCAGCGGGAGCCTAATAAATGCGTTGCCCGCTCGGGCGAAAAGTCAATTATCAGGTCTGAGCTCCCGGCGGGAGTCCGTCAATAACAGTGTTGAAGCGTGTTTAATCCAGAACGTGTAATAGCGCGTGGCATACAATCAAGGCTGAAAACATTAAAGTCCATTCAACAGTAAGCGCAATAAGCACATGCAGCAAATATTGTATGATAATGAAAGCCACTTAACTCTGCGTGAGCAGCAAAGAAAGAGTCTCAGCTACAAGATATGGTGGCTCTTATAGGGTCGTACAGGATGTGATGTACAAGCTAAGCATCATGGGAAATGTAGTTTATTTGCATACAAAAACGTTTATTAGCTTCTGTGAGTAGCAAATAAATAGAAAGAAGCATAATCAGAAGCCTCCGGTCCTGTAATAGAATCTGAAGGTTTCAGTTTTACTCTATGATGGGACAACTGCTTCATCGCACCAAGTGGTGCGCATTTCACATGGAGAAACACTGACTTACACTAAAGAGAAACCCCATGCTCACACAAAAGCACACCAGCAAAGGTAGCACTCCACGCCGAAGTAAAACCTATGTAGATTCCTCTAAACTGCTGTTACATAGCCAATTTTATTCATTACAAAGGTTTTCCACTACCACCAACGTCAAAAAATAATTTAAAGTCGCTTTATTAACTTATTCTGTGACAGTCAAGGCTTTACTTGAAAATGCCTAGAATGAAAATCAGCAAGTCTGAACTTTCAGGCGTTTTGGTCCTTCAGCTTTTCTACTATCCACAGTTTATTTTTTTATTCTATAGAAAGTAATAGCAAAGTTACAAATATATATACAAATATATATATATTTGCACATTTGCTCCAAATGGTTGCCCTCCACTCGGGCTCAGCTTTCCACACGTTTACCAGGGCAAAATGAAGCACAGCACTTACAGGAACTGACTTCAAAAGGGCTTTATTAAAATATAACAAAGAGCCTCTTCATACGAAGCCTTCACAAGCTAAGTGCAGGGGTGCATACAAAACGATGACCTACGCGTTTCGGCTTGCGCCTTCTACTGGGTCCAAAATGTGCTAACAACGTGTCCATTTAAAGGGGAAGCATAGTTCATTTCCCCCCACCACCAATTAAAAAACAAGGTCAATTTCTTAAAGGAGCCACGTTCAAAATTGGAATCATGTATAGTTTAGACATAAACAAAATAGCTTTATCTTACTTTACATTCTCTATTTTTCAAAGTGACATGAATAAATACATATTATCAATTTGTGAAGTACACCATCTAATCCTTCATATTTATGTCATTTTCTTATTAATAATCAATAGAGCCCCAGACTTCCAGTATTATGTCGATTATGTGTAATGGTTCGATCTCTCCCAAAACATCATGCTACTCTTAATTCAATCTCTAATAACACCCCTTACATTGCTTCAAGTTTATTTATATGTTCTTACTTCTAGATTCAAATTTATATACTAATAAAAATGACAAACACTGCCGAAAGGTGCTATGTGCATATTTCCTGGGCTCCAGGGAAGAATCTGCTAGAAGTGCCAGGAAGGTCTAAAGTGCCTGTGTTTATACAAGTACAAAGTGCAAATGTCCTCTATCAACAAGTGAAAAAATCTAAAAAGATCTAAAACGAGGAGGTCACTAAAAGCATATTCAAAAAGATGGGTTCTATAAAACCCGCTCTTAACTTACTATACCTTTCAGTACTATATATTTACACCATAAATATAAAGTGCTTATTCGTAGAAACTTTTCCGTATTCTACTCTGTATAATATTACCTCAACTGACCTCCATACAGTATTCCAAACAATTTTCCACTGGACCATTCAAATCCACATTTTCAGATGTATACATTGCTGATCGATATATGATGGAGTAAAACTCCATCATTAATGTCTGTTAGTGGAAAAAATTATGTTCAGATATACTTCATCATTATTCACTTGAAAATATAAGCCCTTAAATGATCAACTTACTCGCCATTTCAAGGAATAATACCTAATGCAACAATTGCACATATGCGGTGCTCAATAAGGTGATAAAAAGTTATAAAAAGAGAGATTGTCAAAAGGAGGGAGATAAGACAGAATAACTGGGCCCATTGATTAAAATTGCGGTACACTTAAAACCCAAGGATACCAAGTTTTAAGACATGTCTGAGGCAGGTTAAATGATAAACATTATTACAAGAAGGTGTATAGTTCCGCATCCGCATTCAGGCCCCACGGCATCTCTGTACCCAAATTGACAATCCATCTTGATTCTGCACGTCTCAATAACAACTGTCTCCCCCTCTGATATTCGTTGTTATATGTTCAATACCAGAGTACGAGAGTGTGTTTTTATCTAAAATCCCTTCATGCTCTCTCCAGATATGTTTGGCCATCACATACGCAAAGTCCTTGTTCAATATGGCTCGCAAATGTTGGAGGATGCGCAATTTTAGTTTATTCACTGTACTTCCGATATATCTTTGGCCGCATTTACATTCCAAAAGGTAAACCACGTGGGTGGTTTCACACGTGATCCTTTCCTTAATTGTTTTTTTCAAACCTTGAATGGTCATAACTTCTGTCATATTGCGGCCATAGTTACAGGCTTTACATCTTGCGCATTTCACAAAGCCCTTCTGTGATAACCAAGTTGTTTTTTGTAGATATACAGGTTTGTTGGAGAAGTAGCTTTGTGTCAATAGTCCCCCTAGTGAGGGTACTTTTCTGTAGGTGACATTGGCCTGTTTGATGAAGGGTTTTAATTCCTGATCTTTCTTAAGGACACCCCAATGTTTATTGAGCGTCTGTTTCACCTTCTGATTCGAGCTGTTAAAATCTGTGATGAATCTCACTGGTTCCACATTCAACTCAGACGACATTTTCATGTTCTTGGGTAACAATAAGTTCTCTCTTATGGCATTGGTTGCTCTTTCCCGTGCATTCTCTAAGACCATCAAAGGATACCCTCTTCTTTGGAAACGAACCATCATTATAGACATCTGTTTAATAAACTCCTCCTCCTCAGAGCAGTTCCTACGCGCCCGCAGGAACTCTCCATAGGGGATACTCCACTTAAGGGCTTTTGGATGTGCGCTGTTAGCGTGCAGAATGCTGTTGCATGATGTGGTCTTTCGGAAGAGGGTGGTGCAAATTCTCTCATTCTCAATGTAGACCCTTATGTCCAAATAATCCACCACGGTTCTACTGTATATATACGTGAATTGAAGGTTGAGTGAGTTGATGTTCAAAGATGACAAAAAACATTTTAACTCTTCCTCCTCTCCTTCCCAAATGAGAAACAGGTCATCTATATAACGGACCCAGAGCACCACCCTCTCCAGGTTGATGTTGTTATTTTCTGACCACAAGCATTCTGTCTCCCAGAAGCCCATGGTGAGATTGGCATATGTAGGCGCAAATGATGTCCCCATGGCAGTCCCTTGGTTTTGCCTATAGAATTTTCCATCAAATACAAAGATATTATTGTTCAAACAAAAGGACATCATTTCGAGGAGCATGTTGGTATGGCTCAATAAACTCAATGATCTCGATCTCAGAAAATACTCACATGCCTTAAGACCGTCTGTGTGAATGATGGAGGTATATAATGAAACCACATCAATTGTGGCCATGATGTAATTAGGTTTCCAATGGGTGTTATTAATTCTATTGAGGAAATCCATTGAGTCTCGTAAGTACGATGGAAGATCAGCAACATAGGGGAAGAGGAAAATATCAATGAACCTCGAGGTGTTTGAGTAATGAGCCACATGAACTCACAATTGGTCGCCCAGGAGGATTTTCTAAGCTCTTGTGTACTTTGGGCAGTACATACAGAGTCGGCAGGATTGGGTGCTCCGTCTTCAGATAACGCAATTCATCATCATCATCAATTACGCCTATTCCATGCCATTGTTTTAATTTCTCATGGAAGATCACTTTAATGTCGTTGGTGGGATTAGATTTCAACTTTTCATACTTGGTGGCATCTCCCAACTGTCTTCTGACCTCTAGAAGATATTTATTCCGGTCCATCACAACAACATTGCCACCCTTGTCGGATTGTTTGATGATTATACTTATATCTTGTCGGAGATCTGACAGTGCCCACCAGTCATCCCTTGACATGTTGGTATTTGTCGGATTATTATGCTCTTTTTCTTTAACATAGATGTCCCTCAGGTCTTCTGCCACAAGTTCCTGAAAGACATCTACCCTGTTCCCTGGTGGTAACTGTGGGCAAAACTTTGATTTTCCTTTACATCCACTCCTGGCGGACATGTTAGTCTCAATGCCTAGAGCCACACATACATCAGTTGCTGTTGCATTATCTGGCATAGATTCTTGCTGAGTTTCCTCATTCATCAGATCCTGTATGGTTCTCAGGGACTCAATGTCTTCACTTGTAAGATTCGTGAGTGATGTTCCAAGCTCTGTTTTTGAGAGACGGGTAGATCTGTTCATAAAGTATTTTTTTAATTTTAATTTTCTACAAAATTTATAAAGATCTACACGCGTAGATGCCAAATCCATGCCAGAGTTAGGACAAAACGTTAATCCTTTATTAAGTAGGTTCATGTGTTTGATGTTCAGTTTTTTGCTGGAAAGATTGATCACAAGGTTGTCTTCCATTGCTGATTCTTTATTTGTTATTTCCCCTTCTTTCCTTTTCCTCTTCCCCTGCCTCTTCCTACTGCGCCTTGTTCTGTTCGTTCTTCCAGTGCGGTTGGGGGTGATGGAGCTCATCTTCCCCTTGTCGTCATGCGCAACAGTCGCATCTCCCCGGGAAAACCCATCCTTGATCTTCCCAGTGCTGCTCCTTCATCCCCCGAGCTCACTTCAGAGCTTTCCGCACTGGACATTCTTGTTTGGTCTTGCTGCTGAATTTGCTCCGTGGATTGTTTTTTGTAATTGGAGTCAAAGCGACGTGCGAAGGTGTAGACTCTACCTGAGGCATAATCAATCCTGTCTCTGTTAAACTTCTTTACTTTTTTTAGCTGCATTTCATTCTCATGCTTCTCAAGTCTTTTTTCCAGTTCTTCCAGAGATTTTTTACCCTCCGCTGTTTCCCAAAACTTCACGGGATTTCTCTAGTGCGGCAATTTTCTCCATTGCCTCTTTAAGTCTCCTTTCAGCATGTATTATTAAGGTCTCCAATAGTTTCATGGAACAGTCTGTGGTATCACTCTGCCATTTAAGTAAGAGGTCAGTATCAAGATCACTTAAGGTGGGTGGCACAAACCTTCTCAAACCCCTTGGAATAAGTTTGCAATCAATATATTTCTTAAGTGTCACGCTTTCCCACCATTTATTGACTTCCATCACCCTGGCTTGTTCCAACTCTTTCATTTGTACTCGTGGTGTATTTGATGTGCTTGGTGTTTGACTAGATCTTAGTCCTTCTGTTAGATCCCCACTGTCATTAAACAAATCCTTGAGTGCAGATTCGCGTTTGCTCCATCTATCTGCCATGTTATTAAAGACTGGATTACTGGTTCCTCGGTTTTAATCACAAGGAGATAAGAGTCAAGTCACTTAAATTTTGAAAAATGTTGTTCGTCTCCCACGCTGACCTTGCATTTCAATGTATGCACCCCTATAAAATTACTGCAGTTTACAATATGCCCTTCGTGAAATGTCAGTTACTGAAAAAACACAAGCAGAATTCCCTTTCGGTTTCGTACCGTCTGCTTTGTCCGCCGGAAAACAATCCTGAGCCTCGGATTCACCAAGGATACAATGTTACGAGATCAGCGAAGGGAGAGATCAACAAAGCAAGCGTCGGGTGCCGGGCGTCCGCAAAGACCTCACCAGCCTACGCAGGCGTTCCAGTTACCTCCCGCTTTCAAGTTTCTCATCTCACCTTCACAATAAGTCTCGATGCGAGTTTCCTTCTGTACCTCCGCCATCCACCGAGGCTCACAGGTTGGAGCGCGCTCCGATTCTCGCTGCCACGCCACTCACCGTCGGTAATTCAGAGCCGCTTCACTTCCGGGTGCTCGTCACTCGTAGACCGACTCTACGTATCCAATTGCACATTTGCTCCAAATGGATGCCCTCCACTCGGGCTCAGCTTTCCACACGTTTACCAGGGCAAAATGAAGCACAGCACTTACAGGAACTGACTTCAAAAGGGCTTTATTAAAATAACAAAGAGCCTCTTCATACGAAGCCTTCACAAGCTAAGTGCAGGGGGTGCATACAAAACGATGACCTACGCGTTTCGGCTTGCGCCTTCTACTGGGTCCAAAATGTGCTAACAACGTGTCCATTTAAAGGGGAAGCATAGTTCATTTCCCCCCACCACCAATTAAAAAACAAGGTCAATTTCTTAAAGGAGCCACGTTCAAAATTGGAATCATGTATAGTTTAGACATAAACAAAATAGCTTTATCTTACTTTACATTCTCTCTATTTTTCAAAGTGACATGAATATATATATACACACACACACACACACACACTTTTGAGGCCACATTAAATAATTCGGATACAAATTATATAAATTAGTAAAACCGTGCACTTTGTCATGAAGCGGGAAATATGGGCTGCCATTTGAATTCACATTATGAGAGTGAGCAAATGAGGTTTAAATAAAGTACATTACTCCAGTTTCAATTGCTGTCTAAAAGTGGGAGCACTCCTGTAAGGATATAAAAGAAAAACCTCTGCACAGTGTGCTCATTTACAGTTAACCAGCCACATCCCCCCATGATAATACCAGCTTTTCAGAGGCCGGATTTAGATTTAAAATTACTAGGTATAACCTTGATCACTGACCAATTGTTTGTGAACTAATTCGCACAAGGTTCAGAGCAGGGCCTTGCGGTTTACAAACCCAGTTTTATAAATTTGATGTAGGCTTTAGTGCTGCTCCTAATGAGTCCCAGGTATAAGCAGAGTGCCTGATCAGAAAGACTTTGCTGAAGGTCAAGAAAACAAAACTTCTAAATTCTTTCTGCCACTCTTAGAGTTCCAATATTCCCAAGGGGACACTCTCGACCCCCATATAGGGGCGATTGAACGGGAGGTGGGACTTTAGCCTTATATGACACACGAGAGAGAGAGAGAGAGAGAGAGAGAGAGAGAGAGAGAGAGAGAGAGAGAGAGAGAGAGAGAGAGAGAGAGAGAGAGTGAGAGAGAGTGAGAGAGATCCGATCACAAGTCCATCATGTGTGAGATGGCCAGGTTTTCGATGTGAGCTTTTGGAGATTCATTCTATAGCACCAAGCTTCCAGTGATATCTAGATAATGGAATTAAATTAGTGACTCATATGTAGCGGCGCTGCACATACAGCTCGTGTTGATTTGAACTTTGCTGAAGACCTATGAGGGGTGAAATTGAAAACGATTATGTTTGCTGCATAAAGGAACAAAGAAATATTTTACTTCCACAACATAGGGAGGAACATTCTTGGGCTAGAGAAGTAAGGCCATTGCTCAAATATCAGAAGAGTAGGAGAGCCAGTATACTCCTTTATCTGGGGTAATGGGGTTGGGGAGGGTTTGAGACATTATTTGACACTGCCCTGTCAAATTTAGTCATTGTTTGGATTCAAATACCGTAATAGAGGGTAATTAATCATGTGAACAAGTCTCGTAGGATTCCGAGATGGTTCATTTTTTGCCTTTACACAGTGCAGGTAATATTTTCAAAGGCAGACAAGAAGCCTACACATTTAGTATATGCAATCGTCCGATTCCTCTCCACATATTTTCTTATACCAACTGTTGAATCAAGAGGTTACTTATTCTAGTCCACAAAAGTTTAAATGGGATTTGGTTTGCTCTGAAAAGTACTATCGCATTTCCCTCAGCCTAGGACCACAGAAACCTAGCTGATGCTTCATGAATAGCTTCCCAGGCGCATCCACAATTTTGATCCGTCTCGAGTTACATGGGTCATCAGTTGTGGCCTTCTTGTGAAAAGCAACTGAAATGCTACCACATGCTAAGCAATGTGCATGGTGGGGTTCTGAAGATAGCGACACATTTTTCCAGGGTCTTTATAATTATTGCTTCTGCCACCCCTTCGAGGTCTGCCACCTCTGAAGTTATTGCAGAAGATATTAAGCCATGTAGTGAATACATATCTGCAAATGAGGTTGAAGATAGTTTTCTGGATGATTCTCTAGTGGCACAAACGATTTTCCAGAAACCTTTGGAGTCTTTATTTTTGATGGTATAGGTTAGGGAGGACCAGAGTTTATCTTCCTTGTTCTTATGGAATTGTAACCAATTTCTTGTAATCACAAATGGATTTGTGTTCAAATGACACTGAATAAGGTGATCCTTCAGCATTATGTCTAACATCTGCTAAAGGCACTCGTTTTGCAATGCCATCAGAACTGCACCTTTTCCCAAAGTTTTATAATGACTTTTTTTAATCTCGTAGTCTTGGAGGCGGCAATGGATTCTACAAAACATTCAAACCATTTTATCATGTTTGCTGGCGAGCCTGTATTTAAATATTTTAGCCCTTCAAGGAGCTCTGTCAGTAAAGCTATTTTGCCACCAGACTAATTCAGCTTCCCGTCAAGGTCAGCTGTTCTGTTCACCAGTAACTAGGTTCCGTCTAAGGGTCTGTGCATCTCCCATGTCAATACAGCATTTTAATTAGTAGGGACTACCCAGATCTCCTGCCATTACTTCCTTACGCATAACTCTGGAAAAATTCGAAGTCAACCATTATGTTAACCATTATGAGGATTCTGAAGGTTGGATCATTGTGTGGGAAGTCCCCCAAAACATCTCCTTTCACTATTTTGTTCATCATAGGATATCTTGATTTGGACAGGGCATTCAATAAGAGCCCCACCTCCCTTAAGGTTTTATGGATTTCTAATGACTACTGTTAGTAACAGCAGCTCAGGTGCTAAAACTACCTCCGTATTAGGCATGAATCAGGATTAGGTTTTAAAGCTGCTAGTAACCAATTCAAGGACTAGTGAAGTCTGCCACTGTTTGCGAAGGACTTCACGATCATAGTGACCGGTTTGTCAGCACCAGTTTGCCTGCTCTGAAAGTTAATTTAAAATTATTTGCACCCAGACGAGCTTTGATACAGTGATTAATGCCCATTAGGGCAAAAGGCATCACATTATTTCCCTTCTACGGAGTAAAAGTGTAGACTTGAGGGGGAATTGGAGCATGATACGTCTATCTCTATATAGGGCATAATTATAAAAGTAGTAATAACAAATTACTAGCATCAACATAGTCAAAAAGCTAAAATTGTTGTTAATACTGTCCTTCCCCCCCAACCCCCCATAGTGTAACAAAGAGATCCTGGAGAGCTCATCCACTACCTTAGGGACCATAGATTCACAACTTACAAACCTTGGGTCCAAGGGGTTGGGGGAACCGAGACTCCCTAAATGTGATACTCCTAATTAGGAACCAGATCGGAGTGTTCAGTGTTATTAGATTCCTTACGTTTATTTTCCCATTTTGTGATGCTTATGTTCAACCTAGACTTTTTTTTTTTTATTAACCTTTCTCCCTCCATCTCTCATCTGCTTGTTGTTGTGAAGCTAGGCCAGGGTTCAATTATAGGATTAGTATTTTACTATTGATCCTTTTAACACAGAACTGCTTTTCTGGCTGTACCAGGTACATATACGCAAATTCTCCTTGAGAAACCGATCCAAGGAAAAATACTACATCTACAGACTCTTTATGTACGGCATATGGTCCCAGCGTCTGGTTTGCACATAGGTTCTTATTTGGACAGTTTTTTTCTACAAGCCCTCCTCACTTACACCCTTACCGCCCCTGCATCCTTTGGTTTCCTTGCACACTTTCTCCAAGAGCAGACTCAGACCTACTTGGTTGGCATGGGCCATGCCATCTGGATTGTTCGGTGTGAAGGCGACATTCAAGAATCCAATCTTGGCTCAAGTGTCGAGGAGTGACTAATGCTTGCAATCAGGCAAACTATAAAAAGAGGATAGCGAAGTGAGAAAGGTTACAATAGGAGACACTCAGTCCTCCAGTAATAAGCAATATGGCAGCAGGTCTGTGCAGCAATTTTGGCACTGCACGTTTCAAATCCTATTCAACTGACAGGTGTTCTGCGGCAATAAACTGTATCCTGTAGCGTTAAACAGAGGTGGGGGTTAGTAAACTCTGGAAGCTTTCATACACACGTGCACCAAACATCACTTTTACCTGGGGGCGTGGCCAAGCCGTCAACCGAGATGGCCGTGCGGCACTGAAGCCGCGAAGGCCGGCACAGCTACACAGCCCTATCCCCCGCGTGGCATGCAGCGATCTCCCCAGATCCGAGACCGCTGAGCTCCTGCAGTCCCGCTGCACATGGCGTGCTGATCGGATTACGGAGCGGTGCCCCCATACCGACAATCTGGGTGTCTGCGGCCGAAGGGCGGCCCACATGATGACAGCGGCCTGCTCCTAAGTCCGGGATCCAGCGGTTGAGTGCGTTGTGCGGCAGCAGAGGCCTGAGCGGTTCCGGGACATCAGACGGCCGTGAGTACACCGGGTGCAGTTTGGGCTCGCCGTCTCGCTCTCCCCACTTCTGAGCTATTTTAGCCAGAACTGGGCGCTGCCCCGACCGACTGCCCCCAGAGTATAGCTCGTGCTCCCGCCTCGTCCCCAAGGCCCCGCAGGGACAGGGCCCGCGGCAGAGCCCAGGAGGCAGCAGACGGGCCGTTATGGGGCGTGGAGCGGGGGGAGTAGCGTGGAGCGGCCTATTGCCTCCTGCGCCCGGTTGTCTCTCGCCGTGTCCCCGCCACTGCATGGCCATTTACACCGTGGCCTGCTGCCGTCTTGCCTCGCATCCTGCCTCCTCCCGCTGTCAGTGCCCAGCTGTGCTCCTACTGCCCAGTCCGCCACCCAGACGCCAGCTGCTCTTCACATTCAGACTGAGACCACTCCTTACTGGCAACACCTCACTCCATGCTCGTTGCTGGCCTCCGCCTACGCCTGTGGCCTGTCTGGTTGTCCCCGGTTGCTGGCGTCTGACCCTCCTCACTACACCTGCCTGGGACAGAGGACCCAGCATGCCCACCTATAAGGATCGTATAGTGGTGCCTTGAGGCGGGGCCCCCCGGGTCCCACGCACATCGCTTTAGCAGCGCCATCGCCCCACAGTGCCACTCCTGGGGCCAGCCCTATGAACTGGAGCACGTAGCCTGGATTGGCGTCCTCGCCCCCCCTGGTCCTCTTGAGGGGGAAAACAAACACCTGCCACACTGCACACTGGGATTCCACGTACCGGCTGCCTAGCCCTCCATATTCCAGATTCTTGGTCGGGCCCGCTCACTACCCTATATCCCAGATTGGGTTCGCTCCTGGGGGGCCCAGCTTTCCTCTCCGCCCTGCGGCATGGGCCGCAAAGATCCCAAACAGAAGACCGTCCCTTTTGAGAAACTAGCGGAGAAGGCGGCCGATGACGGCTCCAGTATGGCGGAGGGCGGGGTTCGGACCACACTGATGATCCTTCTGCCCCATCATCTTCATGGCTGCAAGAGATGAGCGGGCTTTCGGTCACTAGATGGGCGGTTCGACGCCCTCGACAAGAGCCTTGAATCTTTGGGGGCTAAAATACAAGTCCACGACAGGCGGCTGGATGTTGCAGAGACATGCATCTCTGACATCGAAGATGGCACCGCGCAATCTACTAAAAGACTGGAACGGGTGGAGCGCATTCTCAAAGAGGTGGCAATGAAAAACGAGGACCTGGAGGCACGCAGCCGGCGCAACAACCTTCGCATCCTGGGGGTTCCGGAATCCACCGCCAAGGGCCGCCTTGACCTATTTGTCGAGACTGTTGACTGACATGTTTGGGAAGGAGTCCTTCACCCCCGGCTTTGTGGTGGAACATGCCCACCGCACCTTGGGACCCCGGCCCAATCCTGGCTGCCCGCCACGCCCTATCATTGCCCGAATCATGAACTTTCAAGACCGTGACACGGCATTTCGCCTCGCTAGGGAGCGCGGATATACCTCCTGGCAGGGCTCCAAACTTGCCTTTTATCCAGACTTTACCATCATGGTACAGGAGGCCCGGCGCAAATATAACGGGGTTAAGGCTACCCTTCGGAACTTAGGATTGAAATATGGCTTGCTATACCCCGCCAGATTGAAAAATCGACGTGAATGGTCGGACCCGTATTTTTGAGAATCCTACTGACGCCCAGGACTTTTGCCGCGCCTATAAGCAAAACAATCAGGCGGTTGCGAACGGGGGCAGGCCCTCTCCTCCGCATAGTGGTTCCGAAGCGAGCATGGAACTCTTTTCTGGTTCCAGGACTGGTTGATTCTGCTGCACTGCTCTTCTGATGCTTTAGTTCTAATATATGGGGATAACACTACTCATCACTCTGATATGTCCCTCATAGCTGGCCGACTGCCGTGGCGTTGCCACCCCCCTTGGTGTACATCTTGGGTTTGTTTATGGTTTCCCGGTTGTACCATTTCAGGGCTAACACCGTCCACTGTCAAGTCAATTGGTACTCTAAGTATTGCTATCTGTTGTGGGTTTGCCTTGCTCTTTTTGCAGTAAGGTTGGGAGGGGAGGTGGGGGGCGGGTAACCGCCATTGCATAACAGTTGGTTTGTTATTGGTATTGTTCACTGACACAGTCTGCTTTTATCTGTTGGTATTCGTATCTGTCCTACATTTCACAACTATTTGATGGCTCAGCTAGGAACGACTGATGGCCCCTCCAGCCTGTCCTTGATGTCCTGGAACGTCCGGGGCCTCAATGATACCCGTAAGAGGAGACCGGTTCTTCACTATTTACTCCGGCATAATGTAGACATTGCCTTTCTGCAAGAAACGCGTTTGCCTAAATCCGACCCTGCCCGCTTTGCCGCAAGCAGGGGCGCCCACAGGTATTTCGCTAACTTTAGTAATTATGCTAGGGGCACAGCCATTCTCATTCACAAGAGGGTTCCTTTCAGTCTCCATTCGGTCTCAACTGATTGCGAGGGTAGATACACCATCGTAGTGGGGTCACTACTGGGCCACAGCGTTGCCTCGATTTGTGTATATGCACCAAACATTGACTCACTGAAATGCTCATTCCCTCCATGCCCAACTCCTAAAGCTAGACCCCATCTTACTGTTGATGGGCGGGGATTTTAATCTACTTCTTAACCGCGAGCTGGATGGTACCGCCAACTCTCCGGACACTAAACCTCGTGCGCGCCGCGCTCTCTCCGACCTGTGCGACCAATTCGCTCTTCTTGATGTTTGGCGCACGCACAACCCTTCCCACACTGATTTCACACACTATGCGGGCTACCATAATACATGGACTAGACTTGATTACTGGCTTCTCACTCCAGGTGTCACTTGCTGGTACCATTCTCTTGAGACACTCCCGAGAACGTATTCCGACCATTCCCCTGTTAAGCTCCTACTACGAGTTCCACGACCTAAAGGGTTTGAGCGGCAGTGGCGTTTCCCTGGACGGGCCCTCCTTGATGATATTTTTCATTCTGAAGTACACGAGGCCATTGAGGACTACTTTGACATCAACACTGGCTCGGTTGACACCTGGGCGGTTCTATGGGAGGGATTTAAGGCATACATAAGAGGTGTTTGCATTGCGAAGCATTCGGGGGTGCTTAAGGCTCTCCGTACTACACTCACGCGATTGGAGCGGGACCTCACGGACCTTGACAATGCAACACGACATACCCCCAGCCCGGGGGTGGCGGGTCAGCGCTCAACTCTTCTCACTGAATACAGAGACGCTGCTGACCGCGAGATCCTCTTCCTGGGTAAATATCAAACCGCTCGGCGATACGGTGAGGGCGAGCGTGCCGGTCGGGTACTGGCCCAGATGCTACGGCCTCCCTACAGTAAGGCCTATGTTACCGAGCTACACTCTTCCACTAACCTGACTCAGGGGCACCACGGAAATCAGATGAATTCCTGGCCTACTTTACCTCTCTCTACACTTCTAAACTGGGGCGAGATCTTACGGCACAGGAGTCCTATCTACCGCGCTAGTTTATCTAGAGAAAGATATGCAGGATTTCCTGGCGGAGCCGATCTCCGAGGCCGAAGTACTTGGAGCCATCGACTCTCTCCGCTGCTACTCCGCCCCCGGGCTGGATGGCTTTACAGGGGAATTCTACAAGGCCTATAAAGACTTGTTGGCGCCGCAACTAATTGAGGTGTACGTAGAGGCCCTAGAGAATCAGATGCTGCCCCCCACACTTCGCGAAGCTGTTATACTCCTCCCCAAGCCCGGCAAAGACCTGTCCTTCTGCGGTTCCTACAGACCTCTGTCCCTACTTAATTTGGACTATAAAATCCTCGCTAAAATTGTTGCCAATCGCTTATCCCAATTGATGAAATTCATTATTCCTCCGTCCCAATCTGGCTTTGTCCCCCACCGTTCTACTTCTCTGAACCTTCGGACACTGTTCAGTCCTTCACAGGATTAGCCCAGAGGTTCCCGCCGCTGCAATTCTTCTGGACACTGAGAAGGCTTTTGACACCTTAGAATGGCCTTTCTTCCTGTCAGTCATGCGCCGCATGGGTATGCCAATGGGATTTATAGCCACCACTGCATTGCTTTATAGCCGCCCCACGGCGAGACTTCGCCTAAACGTCACACTTTCCCGACCTATTCCTCTCTCTCGCAGCACGCGCCAGGGGTGCCCTCTGTCACCTTTATTATTTATTCTCGCCATGGACCCTTTAATTCGGCACTTCCAGGAAGAGCTTCTGCAGCGGGAACTACAATTTAATACCGGCCCCCTCCTGGTCTCACTATATGCGGATGACACTATCTTGTACGTACGCCAACCCCAGGTGAATTTGGAGCCGCTCATTAGAGAGATTCTCCGTTTTGGGCAGCACCGTGGCCTGGGCATCAACTGGCGCAAGTCGGTCATCTTCCCCTTAACCCCCAGTACAGTCCAATGGACATGTGAGTTCCCTCTCGAATGGTGTGCTGACTCCGTCAAATATTTGGGCATCCACGTCCACTTGGACACCGACCAGATTCTCCGCCTCAACTATGGCCAGGCAGTCGGGACACTTAAGGCCCAGGTGGAAAGATGGCTGCGACTGCCATTGTCTATCGCTGGCAGGGTTGCCATTATCAAAATGGTAGCGCTCCCCAAATTTTTATACCTATTTAATAACATCCCCATTCCTCTCCCGAACAGTTTCTTTTTAAAGCTACAATCGCACCTCACTCGATTGGTCCAGGGGGGGGAGGGGGGTAAACAGGCACGAGTTCGCTGTCAGGTTCTCACTTTACCCTATGAAAGGGGTGGGTATGGAGTGCCGAATTTTCAACTATATTATCTCGTCGCTCAATGCAGCTATGCCTTCGCATGGTATCATCCTGACGCCAGAATCCAGTTCCTTCGCCTGGAAGCGGATTTCGTTCTCCCGGAGCGGCTGTCCACCGTCTTGCCTAAAGGAGTGCCCAGATATTCTAAGGACATACAGACTGTCTCCACTACCAGCTGGGCATGGGATAAACTTAAACGTTATACTGGTTCGCTGACAGTTTACTCCTCAGCTCTCCCTCTCCCCAATGCCCGCAGGCGGTCCATAATGGGCGAAAGACTTGTACAGCGTACTCTGTCTAAGTTAGCCATTACAAAACTCGGGAACCTATCCCGACGGCCATATCTTTTCCGTAACGGAAGATGACCGTTTCCGTGACGCTACATTCATGGACAGCTTCATTCTCAGACGGATCCATTTGGCCTTACGGGCCACGCTTCCTGGATTTCCCATTGAGCCAGACTCGTTTACTCCACTCTCTCTAATCATTGAGAATATAAGCGGTGTACACCTCATATCTAAGCTTTAAAGGGCATGCGCCGGTATGCTACTGGCCCGCGACGACAAGATCCGCAAGGATTTGGAGGGTGACTTGGGCAGCCCCATCACTGATGACCAATGAGCGAAATGCTGTTTAGTCGCGAAAGACTTCACTCAACAGTAGGCATAAATTGCTACACTTTAAATTTCTACGTAGAATTTACATCACACCTGCCAAAGCTCATAGGTTGGATCCGACCAGACCTCACACCTGCCGCAAATGCGAAGCCCCGCACGCATATTTTGCACACCTTACCTGGACCTGCCCCGCATTACAACCTTATTGGGAGAATGTGCATAAAACACTAGGCGACATGATCAAACTGCCCCTCATCCCCACACCGGAGATTGCGCTGATGGGTTATGTTGTAAACTTCCCCAAAACCGTTAGGAAACTCTCATCCCTCAGCCTTCTACTAGCCAAAAGGGAAATCGCCATTCACTGGGGTCGTAGATCAGTTCCCACTACAGAGTTGGCTGACTAGTCTGGCTCATTGTAATACCAATAGTGAAGTGTATTCCAGTACACTGCCTAGCACCTCCCGTCCCAGGGACATCTGGGGTCCCTACAGGTCCTATGTGGCATCCATTCAGCGCGCCTGATTCATTGCTGGAACAGGGCATTGTCCCTGCCGGGGTCGGATAGGAGGTTACGGGGTCCACTACTGCCAGATACTCAGAGCACCTACTTGCCATGTTGAGTCGGATCCCCGCCTGCGGTAAGGCGGCTCCTCTACTTGCTGGGTTTGGATGGGTACATATTTCCACTGATATTCAATGTACGATATTGTTGATGGATAGGGGAGGGGCCATGGGACTGTTTTTTCTTGACCTTTATTCCACTAGCTGTTGCTATTCTTCTCATTGATATGAGCCATAACAGAATGGATATTGATGTTTGACATTGTACTGCATTCGCATCAATTGTAATCTTAAAAAAGTGAACTATACTCATGTTGCTATGATGTGTTAAAATGGAAATTGGTAAATAAAGTTTTTTTTTAAAAACTTGATTAAAAAAAAAACATCACTTTTACCTAGATGGATACATTAATATTTCGTGGACAATACATTTATTTGGGATGGATGAAGGATTTACCGCTAACGTTTATGTAAGCTTCCTATTTTTTTCACACCCACATGGAATGATCCCACCTGTAGTCAGTGGCAAAGTTGTTGGTAAGAATCTCATAGCATCCATTTACATTTCGCAATTTAAAAATTCAATTTATTAGGCTGATGCTATTGTAATGTGGATACCGGACTTTTGAGCTAAAAGCCGCCCCGTTGACGAGAGGGAAGAAACCCTATACTCCCGGTACAATGGCTAACCTCCACACATCATGCATTACACTTGCAGTCCCCCCTCACAGGGTGTACAACTTTGCATGTCTGATACAAATTTGGTGTTCCATTTCCAGTAGATATGGGACGAATGTTACTAATGAAGCCTTCAAGCCACAGAAGGTACGCCAACGGGACCAGACGGCACTGCCTTGGTGACTCTGGCTCACCCACGGTCCTGTCCATACAGGAGGAAGGGGTGTGCCCGAAACACCTGGCAAAGCTTACCTTGGCACTTGGTGGAAGGCCAGCGTGTGGGACACTCACGCTCTGGTAGCATCAGCCTGACCCAGGGAGGCCAGGGACATTACAAGGTCAGGCACAGAGGAGATCGTCAACGGTGGATCGGTAACAACGCACCATAGACTCCTTGGTGGGATAGTCCCAGGTGTTAGATGTAGACATTGCACTCTAGTCAACTGCAATATTGGTTGTTGAGGAAAGCTAGGAAAAAGGCACATTATATTCTGCTGTAAACCCACAGGCTGTGATGGAGTGTTAAGCAGTGTTTGACGGTAGCGAGGAGAGCAAGCATTTAAAAAGTAAATAGGTTTGGCTCTTTGCTGGTCATTAAAATGCTTGGGTATACGATCGCAACAGTGCGTTTGTGTGCAGGACGATGAATGTGCATAGTAGTTATTTGCAAAGAATAATATTGGTCTAGGTAATTTATACTAGACACATGTAGGACGGGACGGATGGGGGTTAAGTTAGCACATGGCAACGGGTTTAAAAAAAAAAAAAATCATAGTCACATTTTAGAGAGAGATATAGATGTATATTACCTACTGGCAGTCGCCAGTAGGTAGTTATGGTTAGAACCTAGTTTCCATAGGAAAAGCATTTTTTGATTTACTAATAACTTTGGCGTCGTTTGACGAATCTTCCTGAAATTCTCCCCCAAAAAAAGTCTATCCAGGTCAGCTCCTATCCTGAAAGTTTGGGGGTGATTCCTCAAGCGAGGGCTGAGAGAAAAAGGGGGGACCCAAAACTCGTTTTCTCCATGTTAATTTCCATAGGAAATTTTGCAACGAGCTACAGCCCGAACTGCTGAATAGAATTACCCCAAATTTGGCAAAAAGGTAGAGCTTGGTTCAGAAAGCGACCTTTTTTTTTTTAAATGGTGTAAATCCGTTCAGTAGTTTGAGAATTTCAAAACATGAGTCAAAAAATCAATTTCCCCATAGGAAACTTTGTGCATGGCTACAGCCGAAACTACTGAACGGAATTACTCCAAATTTGGCAGAAAGGTAGTGCTTGGGTCAGAAAGCGACCTGTTTAAAAATGGTGTAAATCCGTTCAGTAGTTGCTGAGGAATTAGAAAAATAAAAGTTTCAATATCTGGGCGGAGCCTAAGTCGTGTCCTTCATTGTGATTGGCTGCTAGTAGTCCAAACCAGGAAGTGTTGGCAGCCATCTTGTGGCTCGGTAGAAGCGAGTTACCCGAAAACGGAGAAACAAAGGTATAAAACAAGAGAAGGGGGCAGGGTAGAAAAACCCTGAACCCCTAGGCCTGCTCAAGGGGTCCCAGAAGGAGCCCCAGGGCCCAAAAAAAAAAAAAAAAAAAAAAGGCAAAAATTCGCGCTGGGGTCGCAGGTTCTCGAGTTTCATTTTAATGAGGCCCTTGGGTGGGCTAGGTTCTGGGGGGTATTTCTTAAAAAATAATAGCAGGGGCTCGCAGGGGTTGCGCCGGGGTCCGCGCAGCCCCGGGGCTTCACTTCTGTTGGGAGGGGGGTTGCGCGGCCCCCCTTCTGGAGCCTTCTATGTGCTTGTAACTTTGGCGTCGTTTGACGAATCTTTATGAAATTATCCAAAAAGTTTCTCTTTTTTTGATTATCTCTTATATTGAAAGGTTGGGGGTGAATGGTGAAGGAGGGACTGAGAGAAAAAAAAAAAGGGTCCTAAAACGTGTTTTCTGCATGCAATTTCCATACGAAAGTTTACAGAAGACTACAGGTGAAACTGCTGAACGGAATTACGCCAAATTTGGCAGGGAGAAAGGTGATGGTCCAGAAAGCACGCTTTTGTTTAAATGGTGTAAATCCGTTTAGTAGTTTGAGAAATATAAAATTTTACAGATAGATATTTGAGAATTCTGACATGTGATTGGCTGAGGGGTTACAAGCACCAGCTTGCGGCTTATTGGCTGTGAATGGTTGAAACCAGGAAGTGATGGCAGCTATTTTGGGATTTACTCCGTCAGCTCGCATCTCTCCGTGTAGAAGCCATCGGGTTCATAGTTTTACCTATGCGAGGCAACACTGGCATCTGTGTCTGTGTGAGATATGCCTTTCACGCTGCCTCTCTTCATATCACCAGGTCGCGGCTATGCCTTTAGAAGCTCGTCCGTCGGCTCGGAGCTCTGTGAGTCAATCTGTCGGTACGATCCCCTACACTACCCAAACACCACTGCACTGTCGTAAACTCTAAAACACTACCCCAGCACGATCCCCTACACTACCCAAACACCACTGCACTACCCTAAACCCTAAATCTACCCCCAGCACGACCCCATACACTACCCAAACACCACTGCATTGTCGTAAACCCTAAAACACTACCCGTAGCAGGACTCCCTACACTACGCAACCACCACTGCAGTACCCCAAATCCTAAAACACTATCCCCAGCACGACCCCCTACACTACCCAAACACCACTAGACTACCCTAAACCCTAAAACACTACTCCCAACATGACTCCCTACACTACAGAAACACCACTGTTCTACCCTAAACCCTAAAAGACTACCCCAGCACGACCCCCTACAGTACACAAACACCACTGTTCTACCCTAAACCCTAAGACTACCCCAGCACGACCCCTACAGTACACAAACACCACTGCAGTACCGTAAACACTAAAACACTACTCCGAGGACGACCCCCTACACTACACAAACACCACTGCATTTTCGTAAACCCTAAAACACTACCCGTAGCAGGACTCCCTACACTACGCAACCACCACTGCAGTACCCCAAATCCTAAAACACTATCCCCAGCACGACCCCCTACACTACCCAAACACCACTGTTCTACCCTAAACCCTAAAACACTACTCCCAACATGACTCCCTACACTACAGAAACACCACTGTTCTACCCTAAACCCTAAAAGACTACCCCAGCACGACCCCCTACACTACACAAACACCACTGCACTACTCCAAAACACTACTGCCAGCATGACCCCTTACACTACCCAAACACCACTGCATTTTCGTAAACCCTAAAACACTACCCGTAGCAGGACTCCCTACACTACGCAACCACCACTGCAGTACCCCAAATCCTAAAACACTATCCCCAGCACGACCCCCTACACTACCCAAACACCACTAGACTACCCTAAACCCTAAAACACTACCCCAGCACGACCCCCTACAGTACACAAACACCACTGTTCTACCCTAAACCCTAAGACTACCCCAGCACGACCCCCTACAGTACACAAACACCACTGCACTACTCTAAATCCAAACAGTACTCGCTCCATGACTTCCCACACTACAGAAACACCACTGTGCTACCCTAAATCCTAAAACACTACTCAGCACGACCCCCTACACTACCCAAACACCACTGCACTGCCGTAAACCCTAAAACACGACTCCCAGCATGACCCCCTACACTACCCAAACACCACTGCACTGCCGTAAACCCTAAAACACTACTCCCAGCATGACCCACGACACTACCCAAACACCACTGCACTGCCGTAAACCCTAAAACACTAATCCCAGCATGACCCACGACACAACCACCACTGCACTACCCTAAACCCCAAAACAGTACTCCCAGCATGACCCCCTTACACTACCCAAACTTTACTGCATTGTCGTAAACTCTAAAACACTACCTACAGCACCATTCTTACACTACCCAAACAGCAGTGCACTACCTTAAACCCTAAAACGCTACCTCCAGCACGAACACCCTACAGTACACAAACACCACTGTACTACCCTAAAGCATAAAACAGTACCAGTCCGTCGGTTCGCAGGTCTGCAAGCCGTCGTGTCCCTAGCTGTACATGTGCGAGCCAGTCCGTTAGGTGATAGGTGTGTCTCTGATAGCAGGGCCGTTGGTGTCCCCTTGCGAGTTAGACCAGAGCTCTCCCTCTGCGAGCCAGCACGCTGGTGTGCGTTTGCGAGCCGACGGCCCGTAGCTCTCCCTGTGAGAGCCGAGCCGACGGCCCGCAGCTCTCCCTCTGCGAGCCTGCCGGACGGCCCGCAGGTCTCCCTGTGCTAGCCGGATCGCAGCTGTCACTCTGCGAACCGATGTTGGGAATATAAGGCGGCTCTAAAAAGAGCCCTTGTGTTTATTAGTTGGAGCTACATACAAGTGCGGATGCACAGCTTCAGGTTATTCAGAAAAACTCGATTTCCCTGCTCTGTGAAGTGTACTCCATCACTTCTGTAGATATCAGCCATATCAAAACGTATGTTGTTGTTGATCGACCCCATTCTATGGTCTCTGAGGTATGCAGACAGCTTTGTTTACATTCTTCCTAGATTTTTCAATCGGAGGACAAAATTGGTTTGACCATTTCCACTGCTGTCTTTGGCATATATTGGAATATACAAAGACAGTTTGAGGCAAAAGCAACATCAATTGTCAAAAGGTGTCTTTCATTAGCATTTCCAAACCTACACCAGTCTGTGCCTAGGTCGTTTCCACCACAGTGCACAATCATGAGGTCAGGGTGTTGTAGATGCAAACAGGTTTTATCCAAAGGCAACAATTGGTGCCACTTCAATCCTCTGTCCAAACCATTTAATGTCCACATTTTGTAAACCTAGGTCTAAGTCAATACGTCTCTGTACTGCATACCTCTTGCACCAGAAAACATAGCTATGTCCTACGATCCACACTAGCATTTTGAAGGTATGGCTGGGAAGTATGAATAGATGTCTGTAGCTCATGCAGTCCGTTCATAGAATAAGAGATATGTTTAAAGGTGGGGAACTACTTTTTTTCTCATTCAAAACGATAACTGATTGGGAGATGAAAAGCATTGTTTTTTAAAAGTAGGGTGCACATTCGTTTTGTGGAAAAGCATCTTTGTGATTGGTTAAGAAAAAGCAGTTTAAACGTGGAGTACATATGATAGGATAAAATTTGGTCAACTCAACCACACCTGCTACTTGCATTTGGAAGGCACTGTTCGAACTTAAAACAATCGTGAACTTTTAACCTGCACGTGCCGTTAAATGTTCGAGAAAATGTTGCAAAAAATATCGTTAGGTTTAAAAAAATTGATGAACTTTTAACCTGCACGTGTTGTAGAATGTTCTAGAAAGTGTGTTGATAGAATACGTTGCACTTCTGCCTTCTATGTGTCCTTGAATATTAAAAAAACTGTTTATATGGAAAATTCAAAAATAACCAATAGAGAGAAGTTTTGCAATCTAAAAGAATCAAGGAACTATTCTAATTTGTTCTTTACATGGATTTATGTGTGGAGTAACAAATTTACAGACACAACAGCACCAGGAAGAGGAACAAGCAGGGAGTGCGGGGGGAGATGGGCACAAATGCACAATTAAGTACAGCACAAGTACAGACAAACCATGGCTAAAATGAAACACCAACAAGGAGCACAACCCGTCAAAATCACACCACTGAACAAGCACAGAAGTGAAAACCACACTGCCTGAACGGGAGAAGGGTGAACAATACCTCACATGAAGGGACATCTCACACAGAATGCAGCACACACACACACACACACACACACAGGAAGCAGAGCACACCAACATCCAACACAATGTTGTCCAAACACAAACATTCGCACAATCGAACACAGGACACAAATGCACTCGCCTGTGGCGGATAAACGTCCAAAAGCGTCAGTACGAAACAGGCACATGAGAACGCATAAGTACAAACCCACAGTCCGGATGGGGTAGCAATTCACGTATGGCAGGCAGCCAGAGAGTCCGTGACACACACATTGGCATACAAATGAAGACAACACATTTGGAGACAAGTGAAAATGTGGAAACTTTATTTTAAAAAAAGTGCGTGTCAGTACGGCCAAGAGTAGTGCCACGATATGCAGACAAATGCAGCAGCGTGCCTGAATAAGGAACGTAGGAAAACGTCCATGTTCACCTCGGGGTAGTCCATCACCAACACACGTCAGTGTCAAGCAGCGTTGGTTGTCCGCGCCTCAGACATGAGTTGATACCAATGCAGCCATGTCCACTGTAGTCTTGGGACATGTGACCAGATGCACAACGTGCAATGATGCGGCAGGACACGTGCAATGTGGCACATCGAGTCGTGGTTGCAGGTACCTGGTCACTCGTCCATGAACGCGAGTGCAGCTGCGTAAGCCACTATCTGAGTGATGGTTGGCCACAATATTTGACATGTCGTCGACGTAATCCATCAGCTGACCGGGACAGATGTGCTGACTCCAACCACTGTACCCAATGTGCACCAAAGCAGAATCGGGAAGTGGGTCAATTTGCTCACTGCATACGAGACGTGCAATGTCCCAGTTCCCAACATGCATGCCAAACATCCATGCATGCCATAAATGGGCACTCCTGGTCGTGGGCCAACAGGGGGGCGCGCACACACCCGTCGTAATCCATGTCAGCTACGCACACGTTGGAGAGGCACACGTCCATGCACCACCCGGATAGGCACGTGCGACATTGCAATACAGGTTGAACGCAGGTGACGTCCGCAATGCTGAAGCTCAGCCGGTAAGTGATCCGCAGCACTGCCAAAGGCAGTGCACCCAGGACATGCAGCAGACGTGCAAGGTATAGGTGGACTTGAATGGAGTCGACCATGTGTTCGGGATGCCCTGCCATTGCGTCAGTGGCTCTGCTTGTAGCTGCACTGGCTTGCCGTGTGCCAGTCTTGTGGATGAAATGGCACAGCTTGGTGCAATGAGCCGGGTCTGTGTGCAATGGGTGCAGGGCAGGGGTGTGGTGGGAGTACGTGTGAAGGCCATTTCACGCACGCTAACTACGACGAAGGACTTGAGTGTGGGATGTGTACTCGTTCTCAAATTGGGCAGTGCGTAGTGTGGGAGACGGATGCAAATATTATCGTATCCGTCAGGGGGGGCTGGCCACTTGCAAGTTCCTTCTCGGAGCAGCAGATGTGTTAGCGCAAGATAGCTCAGACAAAGAACCTTTCATCCCTACAGTAACTTCTCCAGCTGCATTCATACAGGATGTGTACAAAGGCCGGTCGTGGGTGTTGTGGGATGTCTGCGACCCTGGTCATCATGGATGAGATGCCCAGCACGTGGCACATGGGCGGGTTCACTGTGTGTTACATTGCCAAACAGCTGCTCCTCCCCGCCACGAGCCCCCACACTTTTGTGCGCTGCGCTGTTGTATCCCGTGCACTCCTACGGCACACCATTGTAATGCCTATTCGCGCATGTCCTGCGGCATTCCAACCACACCGTGACACTGCCGTTTGGAGGTGGTGCATGCCACTTTACAACATCGACTGCTGCGGCCCTTGTGGTGGCCACACCAGAACACAGACACTTACCGCACTTCTTGCACACGGACATGTCCGAGACACCCAGTTCCCCCTTGCCGGATAGGCACACCACTGCGCTGACCTGTGTACGCCGGACCAGCACACGCCGCTTGTGCATGCAGGAGGATGCGTGCGTAGCTACATGTCCAGGCTCACTGCCAACGCTGAGGTGACATGGTAACGTCCGCTGAAGCCAACACACTGTGATGTTGCAGGGCCCGTGCCCATCATGCTAACACAATGACCACACGGAGACACTTGCTCAGATGCAAGTTTGGGGGGCGTTGGCGGTCCTGGGGTTGTTGCGATGAGTGTTGTGGCCCTCATGGGTATCCGTGCATCATGCTCATTGACTCTATGGCACCTGTGGGTGTTCCGGTGTGGCTCTTGGCTGTGTTCCCTTTCAAGCTGCAGGTAGTCGTCCTGCTTAACACCAGCAGAAAGCAGGTGTAAAATCCCTGGTGCTAACGCGGCTTATCGCCGGAATTTGTTTCGCATCGCAATTTTTGCCTTTTGTTGTGAAAGTTGTGATGTGGTTTTTTCGTGTACAGAAAAATAAATGAACTGGGCAGTGTATCCCGTCAAGATTCAGCACCTGACCCACTATTCCCAATCAATATAAATACAATGAGATTTCTTCATTGATTGTGTGCACACTGTAAATGCACTCACTACCACAGTGCAATTCAATACAGTATTTTAGTATTTAGAATAAATCGCAAAGGTGCACCTCGTGTGTTTTTGCATGGGAACGCCTACTCTGCATCTCATTATCAGCACTTTAATGCAACTAAAGTTGAGATAAATCTAACACACTATTCAGAAGCTGGTACAAACTGCAGACATCACCAGTATTCCCGCGATAACTGCCCCAAAATTTAACACCATGGTGGACACCACTAAATAACAGTAATAAGAACGAGAAAGAGTCACACAGCACTTAACAACCAAAAACTTTATTGAATTTTTTTTTCAAAACATTTTTCCGTACATATAGAGAATAAACTAAATTTAACAAACTGAACACAAAACAACAAGGCGGAAGACTCCTGTCGGGTCCATTAATGTCGACGACACAGCCTGGAAAATAAAGCACAAAATAAGGACGTGTGTAATGTGCATATCAAAGGAGTGAAGAGTGAAGAGAAAGAGAAGGAAAAAAAAGCCAGAGAGAAAAAGAGTGAAGAGTGAAGAGTGAAGGAAAAAAAAAGCCAGAGAGAAAAAGAGTGAAGAGAAAGAGAGAAGGAAAAAAAAAGCCAGAGAGAAAAAGAGTGAAGAGTGAAGCGAAAGAGAGAAGGAAAAAAAAGCCAGAGAGAGAAAGAAGGAAAAAAAAAGCCAGAGAGAAAAAGAGTGAAGAGAAAGAAGGAAAAAAAAAGCCAGAGAGAAAAAGAGTGAAGAGAAAGAAGGAAAAAAAAAGCCAGAGAGAGAAAGAAGGAAAAAAAAGCCAAAGAGAAAAAGAGTGAAGAGTGAAGCGAAAGAGAAGGAAAAAAAAAGCGAGAGGGAGAGTGAGAGAGTGAGAGAGACGGCCGCCCCTGCGCATCCATGACCAAATAATTACCTGCTGCCACCGGAGTGTCTACCAGTGGGCACTCCACGTGCCCGTGAAAGCTCCAGGGCCCGGTCCCGCCACCATGGCTTGGTGGACATTATGTGGACCCGCTCCGCGGCCCAGCAGATCCCACACGTCGCTGAGTCCTGAGTCATCAATGGCGGAGACCACATCAGCTTTTGGTGCCGCTAACCCTGTGCAACGCAAGTCAGCGCCACGTGGTGGTAGGCCGCTGAAGGCCATACAACTTAGGGTGCGACTAACCCTGTGCAACTCAGGTCCGCGCCACGTGGTGGTAGGCCCCTAACGGCCACATCAGCTTCAGGTGGCAGTAACCCTGTGCAACTCAGGTCCGCGCCACGTGGTAGTAGGCCCCCGACGGCCATACAGCTCAGGGTGCAACTAACCCTCTGCGCAAGTTTTCATGGACTCTTTATGATTGAGACCCGTGGAGCGTCCGCCATCCAGTCACCACCGGCAATAAAGGATGCGACGTTGTCGATCCATTATATTTGTGTGGTCACATGGCCTGTGACGCATGTGCCGGATGGGTGTGGTGTGTGTGCAAACCTGCCCTCAGGGAGTGGCCGTGACATGTTGACAACTAGACCACTGACCTGCACACCAACAGCGAGTACGCCTGCGACAGGTAGCTATGTGGGGGGGGTGAAAACGGGTTCTCAATGGATTTTCCATAGGAAACTTTAGACAAGGCTACAGGTCAAACTGCTGAACGGAATTACGCCAAATTTGGTAGGGAGAAAGGTCTTGGTCCAGAAAGCGCGCTCTCTCGCATCGAGTGAAAATATAAAAGAAAGGTCCCGGGGGCAATTTAATATACCAGAGCTCTGTCTGTGCGAGAACCTCTTCACGCTCCCTCTGCCCAACATCACCACTTCGCAGCTATGCCGTTAGAAGCCAGTCCGTCGGCTCGCAGCGGTCTACCTTTGCGAGCTAGTACGCTGCTGTGCCTGTACCTCTGCGAGCTACTACGCTGCTGTTCCTTTGGGAGCGGACGGCTCGTAGTACTGTGTCTGAGTCGAGCGGACGGGCCGCAGTTGTCCCTCTGCAAGCCTGGGTGCGAACTGTTCATAAGTCACACTACATAAGCATTGAAAAGCCATTTTGTGATTCAGTCCGTCAGCTGGCATCTGTCCGAGGCATTTCTGAAAACATAGCGGAGTTCTTTCTGTGAGAGATACCCCTTTCACGCTGCCTCTCCCCACATCAGCAGGTAACGCACCCTCTTCCCACATTAGCAACACACACCACCCCCGCGCCCACCCCCAACAACCTTCTTGGGCCCGGAATTGTCCGTGTGCGGTTGGACAAACAAGAATCTTAGTCATGTATAGATTTACATATAAAACATTTTATTTAAACAAAACAAATAAAACTGGAGTCTGGTGCTGTGGTCGCTGCCACGAAGATGGGGTCACTGCAATTCAGGGCTCAGGACACAGTTCCACATGTGGGATCGGCTTGTATTGAACAGGGTTAGTGGCACCACGTGTCGCCGGCTTGTGTTGAACAGGGTTAGTGGCACCACGTGTCGCGGCTTGTGTTGAACAGGGTTAGTGGCACCACGCGTCGCCGGCCTTGCATATGGAAATATGCCTCACTGATCGAAGGGAGTCTGGTGCTGTGGTCGCTGCCACGGACTTGGGGTCACTGCCATTCAGGACTCAGGACACAGTTCCACATGTGGGATCGGCTTGTGTTGAACAGGGTTAGTGGCACCACGTGTCGCGGCTTGTGTTGAACAGGGTTAGTGGCACCACGTGTCCAAAATTCGAATTACGAGCTCTGCTGCCCGCAGTGTAGACTGCTAATGAGTCTTCGTTTGCACTGGAGGATGAATTTGTTGATTGTACTAAAGCTATAACTGATATAAAAAAAGTTCTTGAAGCAAGGATACTAAAAGGATATTATGTAGATTTTAGGCCTGTGATAGTTACTTGCCTACTGGACTCTGTAATTAATGAATCAAGACTTAATTTTAATTGTGATCCCTGATGACCGCAGTGTAGGCCAGAGGTTGCGGTCAGCAAGGCCCCACGGCCACGTGGCGTTGACTTGAGCTGCAGAGTTAGTGGTACTTGAAGCACTTAGCGTGTGCACAGTCAGCGATGATGCGTGGTCTGGGCTGGCCGCACTGGTAGCAATGGCTGTTGCCTACTGGACTTCGTCCTCTGCAATCGCGAGTCGCTCTGAATTGTGAGCCCTACTCACCGCAGTGTAGGCCGGAGGCAGCGGTCAGGAAGGGCCCACAGACTATTATTTTCGAAACAATAAACATACCAGTTAGTACATACCCACTCTCTAATTCCTAGGTCTACACACACATCCACTCATTCACCCATACAGTCACTCATACATACAGTCAGCCATCAATACGGCATTATCATATGCACTCACATATCTATAGACACTCACACACCGCCACTCATTCATAGAGTTACTCACACACCTAGTCAGTCATGCAAAGAATCAATCACACTCCCACTTACTCACCTGTACAGTTATACACACACCACCTCACTTATTTAAACATATACTAACACATACTTACACTCTTCTACAATGACTAATACAAGCACACACTGATCCATACAGCCACTCTCACAATCACTCTCTCACATATAGTCATTTATACACTCCAACACTCACATATACTGCCTTTCACATATGCAGTTACTCACACATGTACCACTGAGGCATCCATTCACTCACCAACATACCCATACACACACTCACCCACCCATACAGCTCTTCACAGATGCACTCTTGAACCCATACACCCAGTGAATCATCCACTCACTCATCTATGCACAGAGTTACACCCCCCCCACCCACACAGACACCCATACAGATACTCAGACAACCAATCAATAACCCATATAGATCCTCATTTAGCTACTCACCAACCCATGCAACCGCTTACACACCAACTGACAAACTAAACTGTGTGAATGTCTGTATCAGTCACTAACATGCATTCAGTAAGAGACAATTAATCACACTTATACAGTCAGTCACACCTACTAAATCATCCATCCAGACACTTATACACCCATTCATTCTTCAATACACCTTGATATATATATATATATATATATATATATATATATAATACATATTTAAACTTTAAAAGAAACAGTCACGTGGATGATGTCATCAGTGATGACATTTGAGATGTCATCAGTGATGTCACTGACAATGTCATGAATGATGTAATATGTGATGTCATCAGCAGTGCATTGCGGGGGCACGAGTTATAGTTAGCTGAACTAACTATAACGGTGGAATTTCTATGGTTTTGTATGAGTGAAATGTCCAACTAACTAATGTCCCTGAAACCTATGGTTTTTTCAGTGAATATATATCTCTCTCTCTCTCTCTCTCGTGTCATAGCAAAAAGAATGCAGGCCACGAGTTTACATTGTAGCAATGGGCATGGACAATATTTGAAGCTAGAGCCCTATTCTACCATCAGTGTCTAATTTCAAAATGTAAAACTGCATTCTACAAACTTTCTACCAGAAGTGTTCTTCACAAGTAACCTGTTTTACAAACTGGGTAGTGTAGGGCTACCGTGAATAATGTACTAGTCAACGTCACAAAACAACGAAACCTAGACAAGACACTATTGTGGCGGTGCCTGATCACCCAGGAATCGGTTCATGAGCCCATAAGCCATTATATGCGAGTTACAACCTAGTGACCTCAGGTTCAGTCAACATATGCTGGAAGGGACAGTCTCCTCGGAGAAACTTTGTATTTGGTACAGCTCTGAATACATGAGTACCTCTAGTAATGACCAGTTCCGTCTCTAGCACACAGGAGTCAGCTACACTTCATATATTTTTTTTTTTTTTTTTTTTTAGAAAGAGCAGGTTCCATTTCAAACTATGAATGATCCAGCAGCGGTCAGCCTTGTAGCCTTCAGATGTGCACAGGGAGGGCAAAATCAGTTGTGTTGGTCCAGTAATAAGGAGATTTCCCATAACAGTGTATGTTTATGGAATATCCTTGTCGTGAAATCTGAAAAATTACTATGTTATGGGACAAATAGATGACTCTACCTGTATAAGATGTCACACTGAGGAAGGTACCTTCTACCATACCATCAAGTGCCTCATTATATGAGTTAATCTTTTTTGGAATAAGAGAATTCAGAACTCTCAATTCACTTGGGAGTGGCGCAGAGTTCAGTGGCAGAGCGTGCAGAATTTCAGAATAGAGTATCGTGGAGTGCAGTAGTGTGGAGTGCATTGATGTAAAGTGCTGAGACAGTGTTGCAGTGTAGAGTATAGTGGTGTACAGTGCAGTGGTGCAGATTATATTGATGTAGAGTGCATTGGTTTTGAGTAAAGTGGTGTAGAGTGCAGCGGTGTAGAACAGAGGAGTGACTTGCACAGGAAAGTTTGCAGTGACGTAGAGAGGAGTGGTGCAGGGTGGAATAGAGTGGCCTAGAGTGCAGTGGAATAGAGAAGTGTCAGAGTGCAGTGTAAATTAGAGGGGCTTAGAGTGGATTGGTGTAGTGCAGTGACAGTGCAGTAGAGTGGCGCAGAGTAGAGTGCAGTGGCGCAGAGTGCAGTGGCGCAGAGTGTAGTTACATAGAGTACATTGGCATAGAGTGCTGTAGAGTGCAGTGGCAAAGTGCAGTGTTGCAGAGCAGACTGTAGTAGAGTGCGTTGGTGTATAGTATAGTGGTGGAGAGAGCATTAGCATGAAGTGCAGTAGCGTAGAGTGGTGCAAAGTAGAGTGGCGTAGAGTACAATAGCATAGAGTGCAGTTGGCTTAGAGTGTTGCAGAGTAGAGTATCGTGGCATAGAGTGCAGTGCTGCAGAGTAGATTGGCGTAGATTGCAGTGAGGTACATTAGTTTTGAGTAAAGTGGTGTAGAGAGCATTGACGTAGAGTGCAGTGGTTAGAGTACAGTGCAGTGGCGTAGAGCAGTGCAGAGAAGAAAGCCCTGGCACGGAGTTGATTTTTTCAGTATAGAGTGGTGCATGGCAGAGTAGAGTGGCATAGATTGCAGTGGTGCAGAGTAGATTACAGTGGCATATAATGGATTGGCATAGTGTGCACTATTGTGAAGTGGAGTGGTACAGAGTAGAGTGCAGTGTTGCAGAGTAGAGTGGCGCAGAATGGAGTGGTTTAGAGTACAGAGGAGAAGAGTGCAGTGGTTCATAGTAGAGTAATGAGGAGTAGAGTGCACTGGCGTAGTGGTATAGAGTACAGGGGCTTGGAGTGGAGTAGAGTGCAGTTATGCAGTGTGGAGTGGTGCAGAGTAGAGTGCAGTGGCGTGGCGTAGTGTAAAGTGGAGAATGCATGGTGTGGTGGCCTACTGCCATTACAGACAACACATCTTCAAATGAAATGACCATTACAATATTATAGGCATACAGTTTTATTGATGAAAGTATACAGCGTTCAAAAGATAATGTGTGGAAATCTCATCACCTAGTGCATTTATTTGTTTTGATCGTATTGAAATTTGTTTTCAACACACTTCAGAATTACCAGAACATGTGCTTCATTTGTGCTGTCCTAATTCTGATATATTCTGAACTACTTGTACAGTTCATTTACAGACATTTAAATTTTGTTGTGTGCTAGGAAAAAACATAGTACAGACTTCCGCCCTGCACACCCCCTTTAGCCAGCATGATCATCACATAAATCCTCTCGCTTTGAAAATCAGAGAAGGAAAAATAAACCCCAAGTAACCTGGAAAACGGAGCCCGACAATTGACCTCGGTCTTTGAATGCACAGCCAAAGCGACAACATAAGAACAAGATTTAAAGGCCCGTTTAAAGAAATTCTGGTAGTGGGGGAAAAAATACAGTGAATAAGGTTTGGGCAAGGGAAGGGATGAACTCATGCTGGACAGCTTAAAACTAATAAAGCCAGCAAACTGAAACCAAGCAAATGTGAGTTACAAACCATAAAACCAATGGTAAGCAATGGGTGGAATGCATGCCCAGGGAAGCTTTCCGAATGTCCAAGATGTCGTTAGCAAACCAGACAGCAGCGCCATCTGGTTGGCTTCAATCTAAACAAGCATTTGCAATGCAATAGGTCTCGCATTTGCGAGAGTTTGAGCTATTGGCATTGTAAATGACAATGGCTTTTATTCATGTGGTTTGAAAACCTGCAAGCGGTGCGTAAACTCGGACTTTGTACTTATAGTCCTTGTTTGAAAAGCAAGGCTGGCAGCAAAAGAGGCACAGTTACTGCCAGCCTTGCTTCTCAAGCAAGGACTATGGGCCAGATGTATCAAAGGGTTTTACCCATTCTGTGTCTATGGGAAAATGTGTTCATACATATGGCCCTACAAGTACAAAGTAAGTGTTTACGCACCGCTTGCAGGTTTTCAAAACACATAAATAAAAGCCATTGTCATTTACAATGCCAATAGCTCAAACTCTTGCAAATGCGAGATCTCATGCATTGGAAATGCTAGTTTCTTTTCCACTGCACATAGTAGGCAGGTCCTGGCCCTCTTAGAGCAGAAGCTACAATTCACTGTCACAAAGATCGAGGCTCAAGAGGCACATGTGTGATATTTGTGGGCTGTGGACCAAAAACTAATGTTTGAAGAGGAAGCTCTATATCTCAAAGTCACAGAAATCACTACAGACCACGGAGACTGCCCTGGAATAAGACTGTGCCCTTGGGCGCGAGATGTGCATTTTATGTGGCTGGTTAGGTTTGTGATGCTTTCAATAGAATTGGCTGAAGTCCATCATTAATGAATGAATGACTCCTGTCAATGTCTTTATGCTGTGTAGGACGACATTGTGTTTCCTTAAGCTGCTGTCTTCTAACGAGACTGTGCTGTGTTACAAGGAGCTCCACGCCGGTCAGTCAGCTGTCTTTAGTTAAAAATGAGGCTATAATTCTTCATTTCTAAGTTTCCTTCTAAGGGGAATCAGGTCTAAATGTGTGATTCTTAGGACATGACTCACACTGGCAGCATAAGTTAAAACTTACCAGGCCCATTTTTTTGCAGAAGATTTGTGCCCAAAAGCATCCCTCCTGGACGAAAGCTAATAAAAGAAGCAGGTTTGGATCCTACATTAACAAGCATTGGCATAGCCAATAGGTCTCGCTTTTGGGACCTTATAAGTATTTAGTTATGCAACTGTTGCATGGCTAAACACTTATAAGGTCCCAAAAGCAAGACCTATTGGCTATGCCAATGCTTGTTTTGATTGGCTACATTGTCATTTTTTTAAATGTAATTACTGGTTTGACACAGCATAAGAGTGCATGTCTTTGTTTCCAGAGTGCGCCGTTTGCTTTACTTTAATCTCCAAGACTCCCTCCTGAAGCTCCTCTGCAGCACACCAGGCACTGGACGACAGCCTTGGTGATGCCCGGGGTGTTCTAGTCGAGAAATCATTAGATTTTCAAAAGCGTCTTTGCCTTTCAGTGCAGGAGGTAGTGGAGACTTGCTCTTTGCGGGTTTGACTCAGGCAGGCCAACAGGCCCTCAGAGAAGGGTGAACAGCATGGGGGAGCCATGTTGGCAAGTATGGAGGGTGCCTGGTGGTGCACGTTCACGGCACGCTGCACATAGGGTCCCCAAAGTTGGAATGTGGGGCTCAATAAATGGTACTAAACCAACTTGGCAATGGCTGCCCCCTGTCTGGGTTTAGACAGAACCAGTGGTGTAGCTAGCCCTACTGCCACCCGTGGCGGACCCCAGGTTTGCCACCCGGTGCAGGTAAGAGCAGGAGGTGGAGGGGGGGGGAAAGAGGTGAGTCTGGCGGCCGATGGCCGACTTGTTCTCGGGGTCAGGGGGGATGGTGGTAAACAGCCATGACTTGCCCCCCAAAAAAGTGCTGCCCCCCCCAGCTACGCCACTGGACAGTACGGAGCTAAATATGAAAGAAAGCATTACACTAAATTCAATGCCACCCAATCCAAACATGGACATTACATCATGGACGTCAATTCAGGATAGCAGTAGCAACCACTGGCCTGCCGTTTCTTACCCCTGGTAAACAGAAGTCACAAGGGTCAAAAAGAGACTTGCTTACTTTCTGTAATTTCTACATCTCTCCCTTCCCCTGGCCAATCGAGAGCTAAACAGGAGGACCTTGTGGGCGGGGCAGTGGGAAGAGCAGGGGCAGTGTTAGGGGCAGTGTTTAAGACCGCGACAAAGGTTCTGAGGAGTGAGCGGCAGAGTATGTTGTTGCTTACGCTATTCCCGCCATTTTGGGAAATCATTGTTCACCAGTCTTCAAAATATACCCTCAGAATACACAAATCCTGCTTTCTGTGGTCAAACCCCTTCTTTCAGAGCGCTGTCCTCTTTATGTGCATTTAATCTGCTACGAAGTACCGTTTTGTCTTCTCTGGCTTTCAGTAAGTAATACCCATCTTTACCTAACCAGACGCATACATGAGAACCTAAATCGCTTCTAGGCGCTGAGCCGGTGTGGCTTCTAGACTCGGCACTGAATCCGTGTTTTGAATATATTTAGCTTATAGTTGGCATTTTTTGTGGCCGTTTGTGTTTCAATGTAGACGCAAATTTGAAAGGGCCGCTGTGTATAAGCAGTGATCTATCTCCCTTTGTCGGGAAGAGATGTGGCCTAACAGCCAGAGCTCCAAAGATGCCGACTTCAGACCTAGGGAAGCAGATTCGAATCCAGACGATCAACGCCATATGATTCTGGGCAATTCACTTAATGTCCCCCGCCTAAAAATGGAACGGACTTTGTGTAATGTGTGGTGCTCATGTAAAACGCTCAAAAGCCTTTGAGACGACTAAGCTTATATACAATTGCAAGAAAAAAAAATATATATATATTCTTATCTGGGAAAATGATCACAGGGAACCACTTCCAATCTTGAATAAATCACAAATTGTTTTTTTTCACTAAAACTTAAATCTGTGAAAACCTCCGCTGTGAATTAACAGAACAGCATTGTGATCCTTAAAAACAAACATTTTAGACAAGTTGTATTTTGTTTTATTAAGAAAAATTTGTTATATAGCAGTCTCACGAAGTAAATTTCAGGTGTCCGGTAGGGGGAGCCCTGGCGTAACATTTCAGACGTCAAATTCGGCACATTTGGAAGCTAGATGAAGGACGCCCAAGGAGCCTCACTGACCGTTTGAGGCTCACAATGCTAACCATTCCTACCGATCCACCTTTGGGACAAATTCAGTGTCCAAAACTGTTACCTCAAAAAATGGGTAGCCATCCGGCTTGATTGCCTCAGTGGCTCAATAATTTGTCACACGGCACCTGGTGTGGTCAGTTAACGGAAGTATAACAAGCCATCAAATTAGCGTTAATACACATTTTTACAAACACCTTACTTACCATTGTCTTATACTTTTATATTCTTGAACACAAGCGACACCCCCCTTTCGAGTTGGTGTGTGTAGCCTCGTTTCCTGATGGAAACCAATTAAATGAGAAGATTTGCACATACCAAGCGTCCTAAGGAAGGGCTCCTACAAGGAAGGTTTTTATTTGGTGCTGGATTCAAGAATATGTTAAATATACAACTGTTGTGCGGAAATAGCATTCTTCACAGCTGACCTGCGAGTTTGAACTAGTGTTGCAGCTGAAAGTGGGCATGGAAGAATTAACAGCCGAGTTCGGATGAACACAGTCTCATTAAAATGTAACAAGCGTGAGGGAGCGTGGCGCGGCCCCGCAGCCGCGAAAGAGCAGGCAAATGCACTCGTGCTGGCATCCGCCTTGCGGGAGCGAGCAGCGGCGGCGCGAGAGCCATATGTTTTCAATTACCACACACGCCGCTGCTCGCTCCCGCAAGGTGGATGCCAGCACAAGCACGAGTGTGCTTGAAAAGGAGCAGACCGATGGCTAAAGGCCCTCCTAGAGCAGCGCATGCGCGCTGCCTAGGCGAGACCTAAAAAAAGATATAAAAACAAATACGTAGTGAAGGACGAGCTTGTGGACACTGAACAGCACTCCGAATGTTCAGTAGTCACAGTGTTAAACATTGAAGAGGTTTGGTCATTTTTAAAATACATTTTCTACAAATGCAAAGCGCGGCGGACGTAAAGCATGGGTGGCGCCGAGGCAGGGAAACACAAGAAGATGGAAAGTAGTCCCCAAAGGAAGACAAACACGTGAAGCGTAACAATATAGTACTTGGTCGGTGTTGCATTGAGAAAACCGGAAACGAGAAGGAGGGACAAAGACTGCGGATTGTCCATTGGCAAGCACGTATTTGTAAAGGACACTAACTTAAACCAATAAAAAGCTGCCGGCAAGGGAAGGGTGGAGTTCAACTCCTAAACAAACACAATAGGTCGCTTAGCACAGCGCAAGCGCTGTACACTCGACCTAAAAAGGGCAATGGAAACTGGTGATATGAATTTTTAATCTTTGAAGTCAAAAAGTGCATACAAAATGTAAAGCGCCATTAAAAAACAGTTTGAGGTTCTATAAACTATAGAGCGGCGGGGCCAGATACACAAAGTGAGTCTCTAAAATGGAAGTTAAAATCCTACAGCAGGGCATGGTCCAAGGCGGAGGACAGGGAGGTCCCTTGAAGCCTGATACATCGTTGTCAAGCACCCGCTGAAGTGATTGGTTTTGGTGTCAAATGCTCCAAATGGGACAAAGCTGGATTTTGTCGTCAGACATTGATTGCTATGTGGGTCAGATCGATTTGCCGCCTAGCATCGGTCCAAGGCTTTAATATCAGACTAAGTCACTTCTTTGGTTCTCAAAATTCTTCAGCAGAGCAAGAAGAGAAAATTCAGCTTGGCACAAAGCCGGATAACATTACCGTGAGGTCTTGCGGAATCACGTTTCAGCACAGCAAAACGCTCCGATCGGGATGAAGATTGTTTTCGTTCAACGCTCTCTCCCACCCAAAAGCACCCAGCCTATCCTTTTACCTAAATGAGCATCTCCATCGAATGGGTGGAGGTTGTATACTAGTGCCTGATCTCAGGGCCTTGAGCCACTTTCATGGCTGCTTCAAGACCGAAGACATGAGGCGTGCAGTGTACTCAAATAATGGGAGTGGAGGAGTAATAAGCAATATAAGACCTCTCCAGCTCGGGCTGCATTATAGGACTTGAATCCTTTATAAAAAAAATAAAAAAAATTAAAAACCCACCTTTTCATCTAAGTTTAAGTTGTCCAACCCAGAAAGTTGAAGAAAAAGTAGAATTAGCATAATGAAGCCTGTGCTAATAAAATCATAACATTAAAAAAACTTGTCACGGAAAAACTGAAAGCAACATGGCTTTAGCTTCTGCCGGAGGCCTCAGTCCCATTGCTGACCTCCCCCTCCCCTCGGTTAACGTTTTATATGCCTTCTCTTTGAAACAGGCTTTCTAAAACATTCTTGGAATTCAAAAAAAATATATATCTTTGACATCTTCGAAAGCAAGGCGAACGTTAAAGGAATAAATCTTCGACAGTTCTTTGGTTTGCTTCATCTTGAGGTTTGTATGCTGTCTTGGGCCACTATATTGGTATACGGCGGCGATCGATTAGAGGCCCATTTAAAGGGGTATTTAAAACAGGATGTTTTACATCTTTCTGCATACTCAGTGTACTTATTGAAGCATTATCTGCTCGGAGGCTCTGGTCATCACTGTACAGATAGTAGAGTAAGAAAATAATTCGAATGTAAAAAAACATTTAGTGTTGCTCAGACCACCTGTTCCATCAGCAGCAAAGCAACTTCCGATTGTATGTGCAGATTTCACCGATTACACGCACGATAAAGCTTCATAAATGGATCACACAGCAGACTGTCAGTGCTCAGCATGTAGCTGGGAGTCGGAGTGACATTCGGTGTTGTAGAATCCCGTGATATTTTTCTTTTGAGGGTCAGGACTGGCAGAAGGTAGTGGGCTCTGGGTCCCATACCTGCAAGTCAGTCATCGAGGAAATGCGCTCACCAACAACTAGAGTTTCCAAGCCTCCTCTCGAAGCCTCAGCCAAAAGGCTTTACAATAAAAAAATTATAATTTCCGTTCTTTCAAAAATAGAAGCATAATACGAGCTTAAAAGGCCCCTTAACACCCCGAATCCAAAACTCAGATCTCCTGAACATCAAAAACAAGGTACCCCATCCTTCCAGCACATGGCTGAGGAAGGAGGGGCGATCCAGAAACAGTCATTGCTCACATGCACAGGCTAAAAAGATGCTATGTACGAGGAACAGTAAGCGCTAGATCGGTTCTCGCTACAGAAGTTAGTCAAGTACTGCGTGGAGCATCTGGGACTCTGAGCAGATTTGCTCCTGTGCGGCTCACTTTTCTGCAATATCGTCCAACATACCCTGCCTTGACCGATCATTTGTATCCCAGGAATGCGCACAACATTATACAACTCCTCTCAAATCTCAAAAAGATAGCTATCTACTTTTGAATAAAATGCCTATGGCAAAGAAAGTGACCGTCCTGAATCTGAATGATGGCTCCCTCCGATGCATCACAGCTAAACCAATTCTGTCCTTTTCTCAGAATCACAGGCATACCACTCTCCTGGACATTACCACCCTCTGCAGAATCAAGGAAAAAGCTTGTAACAGCACATTTTTAAGTAAATCAATAATGAGCTGCATAACTAGGCAGTCAAAATGTCAAATCAAAGACATTCTGCACCATGCTCAAGCCCCAAGTACATGTAGAAAATGGCTCCACACTACATATCAGCCAGGAACGTTTGGTCGGTCACTAAACACACGATTCACCAACAAACCTTTAATCACCTAAAACATGTATGCAGGCACTCATGGGTCCATAGTTCTAGACTACGGACTGTCCCAAACCCAAATCTGAAGCCAGAACCTAGTAATATGTGCTTCAGGAGACTTGAAAGCCAAGCATTTCAGTGGAGCTTTCTACAGAATATGTCTAATGAAAAGGCAGCGACTGAAGAGTATTGTTGGTGGGAGGAAGGCTCTCTGGCATTCGGGTAGAATTCAACGAGCTATGAAACATTCTGCTATAAACCTGGTGTTCAGCTAACTGCTCTAGCGTGTCAATAAAGCATCTTGTGATCCTTTGTTCAACTCCACAATAAATAATTAACAAATACCACCTTTTGTACCTTTAATGAGTCCAAGCAAAAGCTCTGGATAATGTCAATCTATAAGCAGTACTCCGGTTCTATGTAGATGTAAACATTATTCAATGCTTTTGTCTATTTGTTTCAGAACAAAATTGTGATATCATCAACGAGGATCACAGTACTCACACAGTGATGTGCAGCTATTCAAAGAGAATTTATTTTCGACTCCACCAGGATGTTGACCCCTTGCTCAACAGGCGTAACTAGCATGCTGGACTGTCGAATTTCTGTCAGAAGTCATTTGTTGTGCGGTCTGACATTTAAAAGGCTCTTGTACAGATTCCGTAATGTCAATGACACGTGAGGTATCATTTTACTCGGGACACTAAGGAGAACGCTGTGGGGTAGGACATTTGTGCCGCCACGGTGATTCCACACAAAAATGTGGAAAATGTGTTTTCAGCTAAAGTTGAGGTTTGCAGGGGAATCGGGGGTTGGGAAACGTTGGGGGATCCACGCAAGCCATACCTCATTGGACTCCCCAGGGCGTCTAGTTTTCAGAAATGTGTGGGTTTGGTAGGTTTCCCTAGATGGCGGCGAGCCCGGGGCCAAAACCCCAGGTGCTTCCCCCCCCCCCAAAGCGGGTAGTTTTGTTATAGGTAATTTTGAAGTCTCCACAGTACGATTTGGGCCATTTCCTGTTGCAGCCACTACGCCTACCCACACAAATGAGGTACCATTTTTAATCGGGAGACCTGGGGGAACGCTGGGTGGTAGGAAATTTGTGTCAGCCCGGTGATCCTACAACTTTCCCACACTGAAATGTGAGAAAAAATAGATTTTTTCAACAAAATGAGGTTTGCAGGGGATTCTGGGTAGGGAAATGTTGGGGGACCCACGCAAGCCATACCTTGCTGGACTCCCCCGGGTCCATAGTTTTCAGAAATGTGTGGGTTTTGTAGGTTTCCCTAGGTGGCCGCCGAACCCGGGGCCAAAAACTCATGGGACCGCGCCTCAATAAGTTTTGGGCCCTTGCCTGTCGCGGGTACTTGACCCACCCACACAAGTGAGGTACCATTTTTCTCGGAAGACTTTGGGGAATGCGGGCTGGGTGGAATTTTGTGGATCCACACAGATTCCAGAACTTTCCACCACAGAAATGAGGAAAATGTTTTTTTTTTTTTTCCTTTCAAAGTTGAGGTTTGGGAGGGATTCTGGGGAACAGAACCTGGTGAGAGCCAAAGTCACCCCATCCTGGATTCCCCTGGGTGTCTAGTTTTCAAAAATGTATAGGTTTGCTAGGTTTCCCTATGCGCCGGCAGAGCTAGGGTTCAAAATCTACAGCTAGACACTTTGCAAAAAAAGGGTCAGTTTTCACTGTGAAAATGTGGTGTCCACATTGCGTTTTGGGCCGTTTCCTGTCGCGGGCACTAGGCCTACCCACACAAGTGTGGTACCATTTTTCTCGGAAGACTTAGGGTAACACAGAATTGTAGAGCAACTGTTATTACCTATTGACTTTCGATGCATTTCTGCCTTCCAAATGAAAGTGTAAAAAAGAAGTCATTTTGAAAGACCTATAATTCTCATGCTAGTATGGGTACTAACAATTTCGGAAATGTGCAAATATCTACTGTTTCTAAACTATATATTTTGTTAAAATTTCAGAAATACATAGGTGTCTTTCATACCGATTTTTCCATGTATATATTTTCCCAAATTAATTGCTATATACCCGGTACATCATAAAAAACCATTGCAAGACGCTGCTCAGTTATTGGCTCTGGGTTCGTCGGGTTCTTGGTGAACCTACAAGTCCTCTATATCCCCACAACCAGAAAGGTCCAGCGGATGTAACGGTATATTGCTTTCAAACAGCGGTCAAGAAGTTACAGGTGAAAACGTGGACTCAAATGGCACACACTACGCACACGCCTCCACGACGCTGGAATCCAAGAGAAGGCCCTGGACTGGACCACCTCCTTCCTCTCCGGCAGAACACAGAGCGTCCACCTCCCCCCCCTTCCGCTCCGAGGCCACCGAGATCATCTGCGGCGTACCCCAGGGCTCATCCCTCAGCCCAACATCTACATGGCACCACTCGCCCACGTCGCCCGACCTCAACATCATCTTACGCCGATGACACCCAGCTGATTCTCTCCCTCACCAAAGACCCCCACACCGCCAAAACAAACCTCCACGAAGGAATGAAGGCCGTCGCCGAATGGATGAGGAACAGCCGACTGAAGCTGAACTCTGACAAGACGGAGGTCCTCATCCTCGGATCCACCCCCTCGGCCGGGGACGACTTCTGGTGGCCGACCGCACTGGGAGCAGCCCCAATAACCACCGACCACGCACGCAACCTAGGAGTCATCCTCGACTCTACCCTCTCCATGACTAAGCAGGTCAACGCAGTCTCTTCCACCTGCTTCAACACATGCTCCGCAAGATCTACAAGTGGATCCCCACCGAAACGAGAAGAACGGTCACCCAGGCCCTCGTCAGCAGCAGGCTGGACTACAGAAACGCCCTCTACGCTGGAGCCTCTGCCAAACTCCTGACACGGCTGCAACGCATCCAGAACGCCTCTGCACGCCTGATCCTCGACATCAGTCGCCGCAGCCACATCACCCTTCACCTGAGAAACCTGCAATGGCTCCCCGTCAACAAAAGGATAACCTTCAAGCTCCTCACCCACGCACACAAGGCACTGCACAACACTGGACCTGCGTACAACAGACTCAGCCTCTACACCCCCGCCCGCTTCGCTCCATCGACCTCGCCACAATACCCCGCATCCGAAGAGCGACCTCCGGCGGCAGATCCTTCTCCCACCTCGCCGCCAAAACCTGAAACACCCTCCCCATCCGCCTACGGCAGACCCAAGACCTGCTGACCTTCAGAAGACTCCTAAAGACCTGGCTCTTCGAGCAGTAGCGGCACCCCCCTCAGCGCCTTGAGACCCTCACAGGTTTGTAGACCGCTCTACAAATCCTATGATTGATTTTTTTCAACTAATTTTCAATTTTTCCTATATTCAACAGTTAGTTTCTATAAAGAAACCTTGAAGGATCTACACAAATGACCCCTTGCTAAATTCAGAATGGTCTGCTTTTTTAAAATGTATAGCTTTCCAGGATCCATTATTGCTTTCATACCCATTTCTACCATTAACTGGAAAGAAGTTGAAAGCACAAAAAAAATAGCCTATTTTTGCTATGTCCCAGAAAAATGCCAAAACTGTAAAAAAGTGGTTTTTTGACAAAAGTCTGCTTGTCCCTGAAAGCTGGGAAGATGGTGATTTCAGCACCACAACCCTTTTTGATACCATTTGCAGGGGGGGAAAAAAAACCAGACGCTTTCATCTGTAGCCCTTTTTTCCCATTTTTCCAAAAAAACAAACAAAATTTAGCTGTATTTTGGCTAATTTCTGGGTCCCCTCTAGGGGAATCCACAAACCCTGGGTACCTTTAGAATCCCCATGATGTTGGAAAAAAAGGACGCAAATTTGGCGTGGATACCTAGTGGTCAAAAAGTTACAGGGGCCCAAGCACGAACTACCCCAAATAGCCAAAAAAAGGCTTAGCACAGGGGGGGAAAAAGGCCTAGCAGCGAAGGGGTTAAAGGAAGTACCTATGACTGTCCTGTCTAGATCGGCACCAGGGGGGACAACTGGGCCTTCGACGCCATGGCATATCCAGCATATACACCCACGGAGATAAACAAAATCATTTTTAAAAAATCTCGGTCCGATTGCGCCCCTGGCCCAAATGGGATACCACAAACACTTTTTAAACACTCAACTTAGAGATGCGTCATCTTTCTGGCCAGGATGTTTGACTATTTTGGCAAAAGAAGTCACCCCAAGAAGTTGGTGCGGCTCAATCATTCACCCCATCTTTAAGGGATGTGCTGCATCCTCACCAAGCACGTACCTATTAATCGAGCTTTTGGACGCAAATCTTAAGTATTTCTCTACACTGCTATTCCATGACCTGGAAGCATGGGCATCAGATACTAGCAGACTCCCATTCAACCAAACCGGGTTTACAAAGAGCCAAGGCACATTAACAAATATTTTGGCAGTGGGGCTGATCCTCAGGAAAACAAAGCCCACAGGTACCCAGCCCCCCTCTTTTTTATATGTGCTTCATTGACTTCAAGGCAACATTTAACTGTGTCCCACGCGGCAGGTTTTTGGCAAAATTCCAACAGTGGGGAATCCTGCCCAACATCTGGAAGGCCATATTCCGACACGTGGGTTAAGATGAAGATCGGGAATGGTACTCACCTGTCAAGGGAAGTGAAAACATCAACCAGACTAAAACGAGGTTGCATTTTAGCACCCCTTCTCTTTAACATATAAACAGCAGACCTCGCCTCGGAATTAGATGGCCAGGTATCTCATGCCCGAGCCTTGGTGGCCAGCTACAGTCAAATATCTTGTGCGCAGACGATCTGATACTGCTTGGTAACACCAGAACAGGCCAGCAGATATTACAGAATTGCCTTGGATCGTATTCAGAGGACAATTGGCTTGTAATACATTCCAAAAAGGTGAAAGTCATCTCACTTAATCCCAGTATTTTAAAATAAACTCAAATGGTACCTTAGTGGAGACACAATTGATGAAACCCCTGCATACAAGTCTATTTAGGTGTCAAGATGGATGCAAGGGCTACATTTGCACCCCAAAGAGGCGATTAAGGGAAAGTGCAGGTTCTCAATGATGCCTTTACAATGCTAGCAAAATCTATTTGGGGACACTATCTCCAGCCACTGGCCGCAGTAATGAAGGCTAAACTGTTACCTGCTCTCTCATATGGAACAGAAAATTACTAGGCACAGAGGCCAGCCTCCTTGACAAAATCGCATAAAGATCTTATAAACAAGTCTTCTGGCTACCGAGATCTGCATCCCCTCCACAAGTCAGGCTGGAGTTTACTGATATAGCAGTCACTTGCCAGGCCTGTGGAGTTTGTTAAATGCTGCAGCAAACTGCTGTTAGCCGCAGAGGGTTCACTGGCTAATCTACTCTGGTCTGAAATCAACCTTCAAAGGGAGAACAGTGAATATAAAAAGTACCTTGAAAAAAAAGAGTCGCAAAGCTAGAGCTGGGCCAACTATGGAACCTTAATACATCCGGCCAAGCTTTTGGAAGAGCAGCAAATACATCCATTGAATTGCAAAGTTGGCTGGACGATAAAAAAAAGTGGCCAAGCAGTCGCATGGGTGGCTGGTACTGAAATCTTACGATGCCCAAAGAAAGCCTCCCCTCCCGGAAGCCACTTACTCCCTGAAGATTACACAGAAATTACTGACATTGAGATTGGAAAAAAAGTCTAAGGTTGGAATGTCACCCAAAGTGGAGGGACCAGAAATGCGGTTTATGTCATTAGGCAGGTAAAATAGTGAAGCATGTCCTCTATCTGCCCTGCTCTGGGCCAACAGCGAAGAAGCAGATTGAAAAAATAATTTAATGCATTAGGGTTCAGGTCCTGTAGATTAGCATTAATTAAGTCATTAGATCCAAGGAATACAATGCTTAACATTCGATTGGTACAGTTCTTGGACATCTTTAAATGACATGCCAAAGCAGAGCCTCAAACTCAAGGGGAGGTGGGGGGAGGGGGGTTGGGTCAAGACAGACAGTGAAGAAGGCCCCTGATAAGAACCCATCAAATCCACTTTCCCCAACTGTTCTTATGATCAAATATTAGCATTGCTGCACATTTTGTGCATATTGTATAGCCTCTGCCAGCTTCACATATCAAATATTATTATTTCTGCACTTTGGGCATTTTTGCACATTGCACAGGTCTCGCCATTTCTGTATTAGTTAGTACAGGTTGCTATGGAATGATGGATAGAATTAGGGATATTTGGCTCCACTTTCTGGCTACTGACCAAATAAGAAAGATCCGCACGGTTGCACTATTTGCACATGCTGGTAACATTAGAACTAGCCAAATTGCACTTGTGCATATTGATTGCATATGATTGACTATTCTCCCAATACATTTGTCAATTGACTAAAACGAATATTACTACTACTAAAATATTTGATTGACCATTTTAATTACATTCTTTCACGTGCACTCACACATAACAAGCTCTTCGCTGGGTGTCACTATAAATTGAGTAGGTTGCTTGAGATATTACATATAAAGTGTTGCTAACGGTTATAAACAATATATAGTGCAACTGCGTAGGTGTACAATCATTGTGTGTGTTAATCAATTTCTAGGTTAGAACTGTTGTGTAGCCTCCGTTATTAGTTTTTTAAAACTAAAAATAATTTGATATGAAACAAGCATAGCTGTATGTAATCACACTTTACTTCCACTATTACATACTTTATCAAAGTCACTCAATTCTAGTTACCTCTGATTATACAGCACTTCTCACCAGAGTGTATATCCTCAAAATGTCATACAGTGAGTGGCAAATTAAGCCAACATATCAAAGAAGCAATCAAATGATACAGGATCTTATCCTGCAATCAATCCATTAATTTATATTAAAAAACATAATTCATATGACATTGAATGTCCCCTTCGAGCACAAGCTCACAAACCTATTCAGGCTAGTGTAACTATTAGCACCGACAAATTAAAAGTCACAAAACTACTCTATTAGCCTAAGATCTAAACCTCAATGTTTAGTTTCGATAAACACGAACAAAAAATCAAGGGTTACCTGTGCGCATCTTATGTATACATTGGGATCCTTCTAGGAATTATAGTATTACACAAACAAATCATATACAAATTGTTTTATGTGGTATAACTGATACAACCGGATCAATGCCCCCGGTATATTATAGACAACAGGGTCAATTGCTAGTGTTATATTTCTTGTCAGCCGTTCCAAGAATGTCCAATATGTATCGCTGATATAAGGCTTATTCGAAATTGTAAGACTTCTTTGAAGATGTAAGAACGTATCCCTGTTATACTAGGTATAACCGGCCCAATGATCTTGTAATGCAACATCCATACCTAATCCATGTTAAGATCATATATCTGTATACCAAATCAGGAATATTCACAGGATGAGATACACATGCTTTTATGTATATGTGTGAAAGTACATGTAAAGAAGAGATCCTATCAATCTCTGTATAATGATTCATGTCATGCAGTCTTTCCCTCCCCCACCTCAATGTAACCCGCCTTTCAGAGTATTGTATTACTCTGTGTATTTATTTCTTTTGCCACCGTCTTGCTCCTGTTTGCAGAAAACAATAAAATTAATTGAATAAAAAAAAAAAACACAAACAAAAAAAAAAAACACAAGGGTTCAACTTAGTTGATTGAAGGGACTGGCTACAAACAGACCTAATGAAAGTAAGAGGAAGTAGTTTAACATGTATTCCCATGTAGGTATCACTAATAACTTTGGCCCCTTCCATGTGCACTAAAGTTTGGAAAAGAAAAGCTAAAGGAGACTTACTTTGATAAGATTTTGACACAGACTGACCCCGCCATATGCCTCCTGCAGGGGTGTCAGCGGAAGTGCTTTCGCTGCCACCCCCAACTCCTTCCCCAGTGATCTGATGACCTAAGAACGCACATGGTGCACAGTTATCTTTAGGCACTGGGGACACGCTAGAAGCCATTTGCTTTCAGAGCGTCCAGGGAGGAGGATATGTTTGGGGTAAGTCCTCTCTCCCTGGAGGGATCAGTAGGGCAGAGAGACAGAGGAAAGGAAACCCTTGACCATGGGTCGCTCCCCAATTCTGGGAAATATGTTTTGGCTGGTTTTCACCCCTCCCCCATGCGTCAGCCATATTTAAAGCTGATCTGCTCCATTGGGGGTGGCGGAAAACCAGTAGACAAGGGATTTTTATTTAGGTAAATCAGGGAGCGGTCCCTTGGACAAGGGTCGCGCTCCATAAAACAATTACACCTATTTTGGTTGCTTTCGGGGTGGGGGGAGGGAGAACCACTACACACCAGGGATTTGTTTTATGTGTGCATGTTTGGGAGTAGCCCCTTGGGCAAGGGTTGCTTTACAGAAATAATGGGACATATTTTGGCCATTCAGTCCCCCTGGTGACAAAGTGGCCATTTTTTAGGCTGATGTGTCCACAAGGGAGTCAGAAAACCATTAGACAACAGGGGTTTTGTATTTATGCACGTTTGGTTGCTGCCCCTTCAGCAAGGGCTGCTTCCCAAAACTTGTGACATATTTTGGTTTGGCTATTTCTGCGCCCCCACCCCCGGCATATTGGCCATTTGTCAGGCCAATCTGCCCCCACGGGGAGCTGAAAACCACTAGAAACCAAATGTATTTGTATTTATAGAGGTTAGGGAAGGAGCCCCTTGGGCAAGGGGTACTTCCCAGTAATTCCCACATATGTCCTTTGTTTTCGGCTCCCAACAGATATCAGATGTTTTGTAGGCCTATCTGACCACAGGGGTGGCGGAAAACCACTAGACACCAGCGAAACACTTATGGTGAATTGACATTTGGCTGGCGGTTTGAGTGAACTAGCATTTTGCTGGTGGTTTATGTGGACTGGAGTGTCCGGCTGTTTGGCTGTTGGTGTGTGAGAACTGGGTTTGGCTTGCTTTTGGCTGGCAGCTGGAATACGGGTCACTCCCCTCTGGAGTACCAATTTGATGCCTTTGTTTTGTGCCCCTAATTAGGGGCAGATCGGACGGTTGCAACGCTGATCTGCACCCAGGCACAGACTTTTTTGTATATTTTAGAATGTTAACTGTTCTATTTCTTGTCATCATTAGCCTACTTAATATTTTATTTCTTCTTTTTATTGTAGTTCAAAGCTTTTTATTTCCAACTCCTACTTGCAAGTTTAGCATGGATAGATCTAGTTTAGCATTGATGGATCTGCAATTTGTGTAATTGCATGAGTTTAGCAAGATACCTTTTTTTGCAATGTTTACTTCAAATGATTATGATTGCCCAGCATGAATGTGTTTTTTAAACTGTTGTAATAATTGCAGCCCATTTAGCTTCTGTTTTATTGTGTGTCAAATTCAGTTTGGATTTGTGCAAGATGTGTATGGTGTGGTCTTGTGTGCAATTCTTTTGCTTTTCCTTTCTAGTGGGATATCGTTGATGCTTGCTAGATCTGTGCAAAGTAGGTGCAGTTTCTTATAAGTCTAGCTGTCTGTGGCAAATTAGGTATTTTTTTTTTTTTAGTATAAAGATCATTGGGTGGTTTGTATTCTAGATCATTGTATGTCAATAGTTATATTTACCGTAAGATATATCCACAGTTTGCTGAGTTGGAATTGGACACAGTGTTGTTTATTGTTGCTTTGTCACCTGTGACCAGCTCCTCTGCTCGGGAAGACTCTTGGTAGCCCACCACATTAGGACCCCCCCCCCCCCTCCTCCTCCAGATGCATTGATAAAGCCTCAGCATCATACTGGACTCCTCGCTCAGTATGAACTGCCAGATCAATGCCGTCCCCTCATGCTTCCACACATTCTTGGCCTGCTTCGAAAGACCTTCAGATGGAGCCCCACTGAGGCCAGAAAGACAGTTACCCACACACTCATAAGAGCAGACTCGACTACGGCAACGCACTCTATGCAGGAGTCACCCAGAAACTGCTCAGGAAACTACAGAACGCTACAGCCAGACTGGTCCTCATCATCCCCCACCGCAGCTACATCTCCGAACACCTACGAGAATTTCTGCTCTGTGTGAGTTCCTGAAACGGACTTTCAGTTTCAGTGTTTCTCTCCAAGTAACACGGCACATGCGCTGGGCGCACATAACTGCCAACCACCCATCGTCTATTGTGGAGGGTAGTGGCACCCCTTGCTGTTTCCCAGTGCAGTGCACTGCAGCAGCAAGACCCATTGACATCAACTTTAATCCTACCTCGGGCGCAGAGCGCCGCAGCCCGGAGTTAAAAATATGAGGCAGACGCAGGTTCCTTTTTCCCCTCTTCCGATACACCCTTTCCTCTCACGTCACAGGATGGTGTTGGATTTGTGACCGCTGTAATGCCGACTTAAAATGAGGGCTAGCACTTTCTAAATATCCTCTTCCCCTGCATGTGGTTTTCAGCTCGTGCCTCCCAACTGCGTCATAACATTCTAGCCAGCTGTGCAGGGCAAGAGTTAACGACTGCAAGGTGAGATGTGTTTGTGTGCATTTGTGAGGCATGGCTAGGTAGGAACAGCAAGGAACAAAAGCATTTTTCTATTTTATTGCATTGTGTGCGAAAGATTCCGTTTGTGTGTTATTAGAGATTTCATTTCCTTGAGATCTCTGGTGAAATTCTATTGTTAATTATCTCAAACTTTCTGCTGCCAAGACGCACAAAAATTAAAATATAGTTTGAGTTTTAATCATTTGAATTGTGTCTTAAGAAGGACAGTGGCATGTTCAGGGCCAAAACGAACACAGCTTGCGATACAGTGCTGTTTCTAATTATGCAACTTTGTTTTTAGCGAGACTTTGCTAAAGGAAAGCAACGTGGCTCATATAACCAAGCAACCCGTATTTATGCCTTGCTCGAAACCCGGGCCTACTGATCACTTCAGAGTACTTTATTTCATGATCGAGTTAGAATGACACGATTACCTTTTTAAAAAACGCACTCCTCCAACAACAGTATATTAGCAATACATTCTGGATTCACAATGCTACTGACAAGGTTCTTCATGTGCCAGGGAAGCTTGCTTACTTGCTGACCATACTATGTGTGTTATATTTTGTGTGATATTGCCCGTGCCAAACATTGTGTGTGCTTGAGGGACGATGTTCTGTGTAACTAAAACTCTTGCAGCCTGCACTGTTTGTGTGTTATATAAGCTTTCACTGTTGCTGCGTGTGCTGAGCATATGTGCATCACTGATGATAGCACTTCGCTACCTTTGGTGAACTCATTCATTCCATGTGAGAGTGATGGAGCAAGGTTTCATAAATGAAACTTGCTTGTAGTCAATCCTCCTCACAGTATTAATTTATTAAACTTGTATTGTTAATACTAACCTTTGCATTCACGACACAAAAGAAAAAGATGCTTGCCTATGTGTTTTACTAATGAATAACGCTTGTCTGTAATCCAAAATGGCCGCTATGCGCGGGAAAGCTCAATGCGCATGTCGCAACCATATCACATGGTGTGACGTCTTTCTTTGCTTGGTGGGAAACTTCTGCTTCTGCGCAGTGTGCATTAAAATGGATGCTTGATGTTTTCACATGCTTCAGCTTGCCCTCATGTCATTATTAAATTGTCGTTTCCTAACGCTACTAACGCGGGATAGTATATATATTTAATTGGGAATAGAATAGAAATAGTGGGTATACAGTGAAACATTTTATTTGTGATTCTAATATTTTCTTCTTGCACTTCTATTAGTTCGTAAACTTGGGCCTGGGTTGGTGACCTGAAACTCGAGAGGCAAATGGTTCTGCGCATGTGCCTGCCAAATGAAGTCAACCTGGACGAAGTCCAAGGCCGTAACCTGATGGCCGAAGATGTTGTACTAGCACTTTCCTGTCACACATTGATACAATGTCTATGAAAATTGGTTTACATTTGTCATGAGACAGGTGGGAAATAAAGCGAATGTATTAATTTGAAGGGGTGGGAACGTAAAAACAATAGGCTTTACAATTTAGGCCAAATCAACTTGGTGCGAGAATCCACCTCCTGTCCTTGTCCAATCAGAAGTAGTGGTCCCATATTTTAGCAACATTAAGGGGAGGTACATGGGCGTAGAAGGGTATAACAGATATAGAATTAGCTAATTAGCTAGAGCTGACTCTCAGAACACACAGAAGAGCCCCAGACTGCCAAGCTGATCGGTTGCTGACTGAATCCCTGTCCAGAAGAGGTCCTGAAGAGGGGGCGGCGGAGTCCATTAGAAGGAAGGCACAGGAGAATCGAGAGAAGTCGAGTATCAGAGAGGAGAACGACGCAGGCGTCGTTGTAGAGAGATCACCGGTCCTGTCCTGATCCTGGAGGAGGTCTTTGCTCTTCTTCCTTCCTGGGTCTTATTCTTTCAACTCCTTGGCTAAGGGGTTTTGGTGCTCGCACTTAGGTAAATATAATGCAACCTTTAGTTGCGCTGCTGTCTCGATCTTCTCCTTTTTCTTTAAACACCGTCATTGATTAGCAATAATGATTTCTATGCTTAATCTTGGGTATTGCGATTAAGTACCATGTGGCTCTGTATTTTACTCTGCTAAATCTTTAGATAAACATTTTAAAACTTCCTGACTCAGTGGTTATTTCAGGATTATGTATTATAATGAATGTCACTCATTTTAAATTTCCCAATTAGCAAAGGATTCATTGGTAAGTCATTACTCTTCAATCAGAAGGTAATTGGTAGCAGGGATTTTGATAGAGAGTAACAACTGATAAAACCCAGCGTAAGTATTAGCGTAGTATGAATGTATGGGCCCAAGTGAGTATCTAGTGTATGAATGCTGTTTGCTAATATCGCGCTGGATCAGGAAAACTTGTTTTGCTGCTGCCCTATGCTATACCCGTTTGTGTTTTGGAAAGCATGCACTGCTTCTCTCAAAAAATAAACAGCTGATGTTTGCAGCTATAATAAATCAATTTAGAACATATTTCACACTGATATTCTAATGATCAACCTTGCTAATTTTGAGACCATTATTCCTAGTGGTATTTAGATATGTAAAGCCGGTATGGTGCAGGTCTAACAAATCAGATTGGTGCAGTGTCTTATTTCATGACTACAGATTCAAAATGTATTCTGATTCTTTTTAGGACCTTGTTATCATTAATTATAATTGCTACTTAAGGTCTGATTATATGCTCGAGTGACTCCTCTTCTGATAGATTGTGTAATCTTTCAAATTTGAGGGAAAGCTATGCATGCTCATTTTATTCGACTAGTGATCTGTGGAAGGAACAGAGAAGATAAAATCAAAGGCAATAAGGGAGCCGATTTCAATATTTAGAAAAGTTATGAGCCCTTAGCAAATTCCGTAAATTATTTGAATCACCCAATCAACCCGTTGTTTTTTTAGCCATTGTTTTGGGGCAATTGAGCTAAAATGTTATTGTTTGGCTAGGATAATCCCCAATTGCCTTCTAGGCCGCTTGTGAGAGGTGGGCTTCCTTTCAACTTTATACTTTGAATTTTATGAGTGACAGTCCACAGAAATGCATGTGAAACCTATGGTGTTATAGTAAGCTTGACAATTGTGGTGCAATATGGACCCTTTCTCTATTCTTCTTAAAACATTTTGTCGGGGTTGAGGCCCTTATCAACCCCTCTTATAGAGTGTAGGCTTGTTTGATAGACTCCCATAGAAGGAGTGATAAGTTACGCCTCACCACTTACAAAGTTCACCAGCCGCCACTGCTTTTACCTATGCGTTATGGCGTGTATATATGTGGTGTGTAGTGGAATTATGTGGCTTGGAATTGTTAGTTGTTGAATTGTGTGGTATGGAGTGGAATTATGTGATATGGTGTGCAGTGGAAATATACGGTTATTAATTATGCAATACTGAGTTTACTGGAGTGATGTGGCGTGGGATTGGGTGTCATCAGTGGCGGTTTCTGAGCCAGGGCGTCGGGGCTCCGCCCCCTTTACTTTCACCCCATAAGGTCGGGCATTGCTAAAGTTAAAAAAACAAACTCTTCAATCTGTTATAAAAAAAATGCACACACTGCACACACATCTTTCTTGGGGCCGGAGCCGTTTGTTTTTGCTGTGATTAACTCGTGACAGTGCCAGTGAGCGATGCAGATTCATGCAGTTTCCAAAATCTGCTCCCTGTGGGCGGGGTTAGAGCCTAGTGATTTGCCCGGCTGACGAGCTCACTGCCCTGAGGCTTGTGAGGTCATCAGCTAGGCAGAAACATAGGCTAAAGGTCCAGTCTCCACCCCCTACGACGTTGGGGTAAAATTAGCGCTGGGTGTTTTAGACTGAAGCCCTGATTCACAGGGGCTTCATGTCAGTCAGGGAGTGAAGAGGATGGTCACCCCACCCTTTCTCAACTCGTCACAGGGGGTGGTTCCACCCTGTGATGAGTTGGGAAAGGGTGGGGTAAAGACTGCAGGCAGGCGGGAAGTCGAGAAATCGAGTCTGCGCAGTTTGCATCTAACATTTTGAAGACGCACTGCGCAGACTAGAGTGGTCTGCTTCCTGCGCTGCTGATCTCAGCAGGACCATGTGGACACCATTATTTGAGTTCCACTGGACCTGCACTGCCATTGAGGAGCTGAGGAACAATGACAGTCCTGATGGTTCCCTATTGCAACTCACCACCATGCGAGTCCACCACGGCACAAATCTACTCGGTAAGCAAACAAAAAATGCTTATCAAGTATCCAAATAGTGGCACGTTGAATTGCCTGTAATTCTGTTAAGCAAGTATTACGCTTCAAAAGTCACAGGGACTCTGATAAACCGGAGTCCGTACTGAGCGAGATAATTGCTTGCTACATGAAGTGTTTTATCATATCTATTTCCCGGAAGTTCAAAAACAGTTTATCACAGTTAAATACATGAAAACTCCTTTAGGAACCTAACATATTACTCGAAAATCTACTCACAGAACAGTCCAAGGCGACCCTGTGACAGCTGCTATGACCACCAAAGCTGAGCGAGGGACCCCCGAAGAGTTTAAAGCGTGACTTCCGCCCAGTATTACAATTTAGGTGTAGACGCAGTGATAGGCTTGTGTGTGCGTGTAATCACATCCCTGGTCGTGGAGTTGTATAGTCACGGGTACATAGTGATCCATCTACAGTGTGCAACAATACATTCTGGGTGTGCAGTAGATTGTCGTGTGCATGTGCACCCCCAAGTACTGAGGAGCAGAATTGACCTTGGTGTGTGCTGCAATAAACAGTGCACATGGGTGTGACAAGTGACTTGGCAGTGGCACATACCTCAGCTGTGGATTAATAGTTTGCAAAGGCTTTGCATTATAAATTTCATTATTCATTGCACACATGCGTTAATCCACCATTTCAGCTGTAAGCACAATAACCATTGTAATATCTGTCTGCATCAACCTTTATGTGTGCATTAACCAATGCTACAATGTGTGCATTAACAACAGCAGCAAATATGCTTCAGTGATTATGACGTGTACATCAGCCATTACAACACTGCAACCTTTTGAGCCTCTGATGTTACACATGCATTATTCACTGGGACTATCTGCACTCACCGTGCATTAGCATTAACCATTGCCATGATATCGCATGTCCCTGCAGACGAGGTGTGCACGTGCTCTGGTGAATGAAGCTGCCAGTGTCTGCAGTGACTTTATGGTCAGTTCATAGTCTCTGGTTATTCACAGGCATTAAGGTCCCTTTTGGAGCATTCAAGGGCCACAGTGCATTCTTTGCGGTTCCTGATTCCCAGTTGATCACTTCGGTTTTCTGTGGCCCCATTTAGGAGCCAGGGCAACATGTCTTTTCTGTTCTTGGACCGGCGTTATGGCACAGAGGCCAGCTGTCATCATTTCATAATAGTGACCGCGAGTCAGGCCTGGTTGCAGTTTTTTTCAGCTACAAAATATGTTATTTTCAAAATTGTATATTTTTCCTGCATTTATTTTGAAAATATTTGCATAGCTCGTGCCCGTTGCAACGTTTTTACATACAATTGTTCTGTGTCCATAAATGAAATCCAATAGCATTTTAGGAACCCCAATAATAACTAAACAAACGTGTTTTTATATAGCAGTTGCTACAGCAGATTTTGTCATCACATCGAGTCGGGAAGGTTACTGTTTGCCGACGTAATTTTTTTACATTTGAACTTGCTGTCTTTCCCAAAGAAAATCGAATGTGCGCCTTCACACGATCACAGGAGTAGACGTTTGAATCACAATGTTAACTTATATATAACTTATTACATGTTACCATAAAAGCATGGTGTCAGAAAGTGTTGTTAATTTGGGATTGGGGGACCCTTACCAAGTTAATAAACATACCGTCTGTCAGTAGTCTCAGCGAAACTCTGCTAAACCGGTGCTGGTGCGCCTGCACCTACAAACAACCATTGGAGGAGGCATACACTCTGCGCCGAACGGGATCACAACAAACTGATCACGTTTATTATCAGAATTTAACCTGTTGGCTCACTTAAAATATCATGCTTGTTTGCGGCTGAATCCCTTCTTTGAACAGGTAATCCATACCGATCTGATAGTCTCTTTTTGCTAAACATACCACCCTGCAATATATGCTCCCAAACTCCAAGGACCGGACTTCATTACAAAAACGCGTGTCAACTGTATTGTAATTTGTCATTGGTGAATTGTAGTGCTAGGTGTGTCAAATTGCACACATCTTGCATTGTTGTTGCTACCAGCTTTATTTCTTGAAATAAAGCTTTACACAGCACTTAACTGACACACTGCAATTCGTTGAAATTTTAAGTAACTTTCAACATGCTAGACTCGAGAGAGGGAAACAGAGTGCTTCATGGACACTTGTACACTTAGAAATGCTTCTGAAATCCCCAGCGATTCCACTAATAACCAAGGTCCTCATTTTAAGTTGGTCACAATAGCGTGGGTTATTTACCATATGTGCTGGATACCATTTTCCCAGGGTGAGGTATTTACCGCATGTAAACAGCTCCTATTCAGAGTTTTCAACAAGAGAATGGGCCACGCTTTATCTTTAACAGGCCCTGGCACAGAATGTGCCAAAGGTGCAGGTTATTTATTCGTGTGGTGCCCTGCGTCACTATTAGATGGGTTGGACATTAGCGGGTTAAGGGGAGGCATGTGAGTTCATGCAAATGTTTGGTGGCGTTTATATATAAGCTAGAGTAGGTTGTGTTAAGTTGCAGGGGTATCACTTTCCAATAAAGGGGAGGTTTTTATCTTTAAAGTGTGGGTTGTGGGCAATTTGCAGAAAGTCAATGGTGATTAAGGCAAACATAAGCGTGTGTTAGAGAAAGTTGTGCTCAGAGTAAAGATGCATGCAGAGGATGGAAAGGAAGGTGTGAGTCATTTGGAAGGAAAAAGAAGGTGACCCTCAGAAGTGTTTGTTTTTGGCCTGAAAATGGCTTGCAGTCTACGTAAAGTGGTTTGATGAAAACAGGGGCTTCCAACTGCAAGAAATAAAATGCAAGCCACGCGTCAGGACATAAACAAAAACACCAGGCCTTGTCCGAGACTGTTTAAGGCATTGACAAAGTGGGCTCAGCTCTGGCCCAGGGCCCCAGAATGTCATGGGTCCCCTTATAGAGCCAGCTCTGCAGAGATTCTTGCCCTGATGACATTGAATACTTCTTAAACAAACTGTTTTAATTACGATTTTCCGTTAATTTATTTTGAATGTAGGGGGTGTTAGAGGCTATTATAGACATTGTTCAGAGAAATGCTGTGTTTGTTTCATGCAACATCCATATAAAAAGTTTTTTAGATCAAAATAGGACCTCACATGTGAGAAATGTGAGGTCGTCAGAGATTTGCAGTAATATTAGTGAGCATTATTGATATTAAAACTAGAATTTAACAATTGCTTTATTAACCTTCTTGCTTTCTCAAATATGCTTGAAAATGCACCATTTGCCCGCTCTTTTTTCAAAATTTTCCTCGGGGGGGAGAACCCCCCCGAACCCCTCTTGTGGCGGTCAGGCTCATCACAAACTTTTATGCCCCACCACTTTCAAGTCTCACCAGCCGCCACTGGGTGTTATGGAGTGTACTTATGTGGAATGGTATTTACTTTGTGGAGTGGTATGCAGAGACATAACAATGGACCACAGAACCCGCAGACACTGGGAAAGACAGGCACATGGAGAGACCGGCACTATGAACACCTAAATTAAAGAGAGAACACAAATAATGGGTCGATAGATCAACAAACTTTGGGCACCTGCGAGAGAACACCTAGAAGCAAGAATGCCTGGAAAATAAAGCGGTTTCCAGGTATGCGGAAATAGCGAGACCGTGAACATTTGTCAGGGACAGAACACCGGTGCAGGGATAGGGGTGGATAGATATTGGCAGCAGTCGAAGTGCATTAATTTTTTATTTTTTTTAAAGTATGGGAACTGGTGCTACATGCAATGGGGTGGGGCCAGGGTCAAAGGAGTGGCTAAAAAACAAAATTTTCTGTACGATTTTTTTTAGTGTTTCCCCTTCAGATAGCTACATTTAAAATAACGTGCAGCTTAAATGAGAACTAAATAAACACAAGTTATAAATAGGAACTGCACTATAGTACATTATGAAACTTCTATTAATGCACTGCAGAGGTCTGTGTGCAACCAGAGAGCCACAGAATTACATTTTGGTTGGTGCAGTAGAGAACAGTGACTTGTGTATTTTTAGTGCTACGAGGTTTACACCTGTGACAGAAAGCACTACAAATATGCAAGTCATTATTTTAAACTTGCACTACACACAGTACAAGATTGGATGCATTAAAATGCACACAAAGTTAAGATAAAATGGTACTTCGAAAATAGATTGTTAATCTCCACACTATACGCAATTCAATGTAACGCAATCTTATATAACTGACAAAATCACATACTTCACATCTGTCCATTACTCTTGCACTGTCCACAACGCTCGCAACCCCAGCACATAGATTTCAAAACTACGAATAAGCACACCAGAGCCACAAATATTTACAACCAACTATGCACTAAAAATATTACAGCAAGGAAAGTGTAATGAGTAAAAGCTGAAATTTCCATCTGCTGTAAGTCAAGCACTCAATACTAATCTGTGTATTTTGTTTCTATTGAGAGGATGTATAGAGACCAACTAAAAATGGATCAGATCCTGCTGCTACTAGTACTGTAAAGATGGCAGAATAGTTGCCCTTAATGAAGTGTGGCCAATTGACAACCAGCCAATAACATGCACATATCCATATAAAAAAAGCATTTAAGTCCAGTAACTATATGGTTTTCAAAATAAAAGTGCCCCGGTCCATCCTCCAGTCAGGAAAGAATTGTTAAGTCATTTTCCGCTTTCAAGTTCTTACTGTTCTTTGTGGAAATAGCCTTCTCTCAAGTCAGCATTCCAAAGTAGGCATAAAATACCAAGTGGGACCCTTTAGCAGACAAATGAAATAAAGGCACAATTCTCTATTAAGGAGGTCTGATCATATGTCACTACCAATACTGGGAGCAATACCTCTTTGTATAGTAACCCTCACACTCCAATGGTGTCATGCTTCATCATCGGGTTCACCCTGGCTCCTAAAGGCCAGGGTGGGCTCGACCGTGTTTCAGGGAGCGCTTATGAGAAGAGGCCAGGGGGGTTAAAGATTAAAAATCCTCCAAATACTCCAGGTATCCCTTTAATATGGAGTAATAGCGGATATTAAAAACATCCCTCCCTGGAAATGTGCTGTCCATCCAAAATGGGTTGGACGAACTTTTGAATAAACGCCCCACCGAGGATAAGTATATCCATACGGCATTTTTGATTGAACAGAGTTCTGTTTTTTTATCCTGTTGATATTTCCAGGGAGGGATTTATCATTGTGGTTTACCCTGAAGAAAGCCGTGAACCCATAGGGCCGTTCACTGGCTGAAACAGGTTGGCAATGAGTATAGGGTCATAGGACCATTGTATCCTTGGGACACCCTACTATTTGTTTTTAATATCCACCATTACTCCATATTAAAGGGATACCTGGAGTATTTGGAGGATTTTTAATCTTTAACCCCCCTGGCCTCTTCTCATAAGCGCTCCCTGAAACACGGTCGAGCCCACCCTGGCCTTTAGGAGCCAGGGTGAACCCGATGAAGCATGACACTATTAGAGTGTGTGAGGGTTACTATACAAAGAGGTATTGCTCCCAGTATTGGTAGTGACATATGATCAGACCTCCTTAATAGAGAATTGTGCCTTTATATAATATATCAATTTCCTTTGGGTGGGATACGGTTTGTTATTGATTATTTGGGAGGACGTATCCCCTTTCCCCGTTTGACTTCGTGTGTGGAAGTACCTCCCCACCCTTCAGCAGACACCTTTGTAGAATTGAAGGCCGGCTCGACAGGTCTCTTGCCGCCTGTCCAATTAAGATTGAAACACGATGTGCTGGCGGATTGTGCCCTAAATTCTCAATGGAAATTAAGAATCTTCGTTTTGTTATGAGCAGTTTTAAGCAAGGGAGGGGTTGGGTTGCAGACTGCCCTACGAGGAAATCAGACAATCTGTACGAGAAACCCCAATTATAACAGACTTGTAGAGACATACATGTAATTTCCTTGCTGTCCTTGTGTTTATAGAGGAAAGGAAGCAGAGTCTAATTACTTTTACTGTAGCTGCTGTTTCCTGCAATAAATCGTTCTCCATGGTGCACTGCAGGTTGCTCTGACATTTTACTTATTTCTTTTAATCACAGCAAAAGTGACAGATCAATACAGAAATTAATGGCATCTTTATTTATTGCCTGTACTTTAGCGACCCAGCAAAACTCATCTCGCACAGCTTGGGAAACACTTGGATAGCCTCTTGAGCTTGGTAAGCCCTTCTCCAACAGCCGAAAGGAACACTGCCAGCTGATCGGTGGAAACAGAAGTGACCATGCAACAAAGTCTCCTTGTGTGGAGAAACACTGTGCATGTGATCGCCTCTCTAGAGCCAGTGCGCGCCACACACACACACACACACACACAGGTCCCCTGTAAGGCACAGAGACAACATACACCTGACACTCACTATATGCTCAATTCAAATGTCAGCAAAACATGTGCATACTCCTGAAGCCACAAACATATTCTAGAGCAAGGAGGGGAAATCAAGGCTCCGAGGAAGTTACACAGCAGGGAGGTGGGATGGAGGAGGAATGCACTTAATTATGTGCTCCTCGACAGGCAGTGCACAGATCCCCCGCCCTGCAGGTCTCCATGGAAAGAGGAGAGGCGGCAATCAAAAACAAAGCAATATAGCAGGTAAAACTCAAAATACAGTCAGCTGAGCGTGATGGATCGGAAATCCAAACAAGCCTAAGAAAATAAAGGCAGCAGCCATTTAAAAAAGGCAGAATATTTGGATGGAGTACAAACGTTAAGAAAACCACTCGGTTTGAGTACACAAGCCACTTATCAAATAAACAGTGACGGGTGGGAGGCTGGGGGCAGAGGGGGCTGCAGGGAGGGCACGGGGAGATTACATGAACACTGAAGACACGAGAAGCTGGGAGCAGCAATGGCACCAAAGCCAAGCAAATGCCACACATAAGCATGGTGTAGTTGTAAAGCCCGAAATAACTTCAATCCCAAAAGACGAGCAAAGGCAATCCAAAGAAAAAAAAAAAGTGCTCACAGAGTAACAAATAACAAAACAAAAAAATAAGTGTAAGAGCACATGTAACGGGGGCAGTCATCTTGGGAGGTTCCAAAAGAAGGGACTACTAAGCATATTCACCAAACAAAAGCAGGCATTTACGAAGAGCAGTAAGAGGAACCAATCAAAGAGATGGGCAGTGCTTGATGCCCATATTCTAGATACAGTGTGCATGCACAGCCTAGGCGAGACCTGAAGAGTCAGTGGCCACCCAGGACAACATACTAAACCCAGGCACTTCTGAAAGCCAGACACCCAGGGGAGTACAAGGCGGTGTGTCGCTTGTGGATCCCACAATGTTCTTACCCAGAATGCCTTGCAAACCTCAAAATGTGCCTAGAATCTCATATTTTCCTTGCATTTCTGTGACCTATTCTTCCAGAAGCAAAGGAATCCACAAAATTCCTACCACTCAGCGTTCACCCACTTGCCTTGATAAAAATGCTGCCCCACTTGTGTGGCTGGGGCTAGTGACCGCAACAGGAACCGATTTACTAAGGTCAATGGAGTCCTCGTAAAGTGACTCACTGACCTTGGTTTGATCTGTTCATGTCGCAGGCATCAGGCCCAGCCACACAAATGAGGCAGCGTTTATCGGGATGAATGGGGGAAGGCTGGATGGTAGAAAATATAGGACTTCCTGCCGATTCCAGATGTTTTCATCACAGAAGTGTGAAGAAAAGGTATATTTTTAGTCAAAGTTTGATGTTTGCAAGGGCATCGGAGAAGGAAAACCTTGTGGGAAATCACACGTCACCCCACCCTGGATTACATTATGTGTCTAGTTTTCAAAGATGTACAGGTTTTCCCAAGTGCCAGCTAAGCTAGGGCCCAAAATCCACAGCTAGCCACATTGCAAAAAAAAAAATAATAAAAAAAAAAAATAAAAATAAAAAAAATAAAGAAGGTCAGCTTCAGTGGAAAATGTGTTGTGTCCATGTTTATTTTGGAGCCTTTCCTCTCGGAGACACTAGGAAGTGCGTTTACAGCACAGAAATTAGGAAAGATGGCCTACCGCTTTGAAAAATGCCAAAACTGTGGTAAAAATGTATATAATAATAATAACGTTTTCTGATTCAGCTCTGCAGGTTCCTAAAAGCTGGGTAAATTGTAACTTTCACAGCAAACTTTTCGCTGCCATTTTCACACAAAAAAAAAAAAAAAAAAAAAAAAAAGACACTTTTCTTACTTTCCCCCCCAAAAAACAAAATGTAGCTATATTTTGCATATTTTCTCAGACCCCTCTAGGGGGAAGCCACAAACCTTGGGTACCCTTTGGAATATCCAGGATGTTGGGGGAAAAAAAATAAAAAAAATAAACAAAAAATGCAAATTTGGCATGGATATTTTATATGGAAAAAAACTTTCTGAAGGTCTATGCACGAACTACCCCAAATAGCCAAAAAAGGGCATAGCATTCTAGGGGGAAAAGGCTTAACAGCCAAGGGGTTAAACTTCTAAACACAGTTCGATTGTTGCAAACACTTTGATGATAACAACTACTTTAAACTGCCCGAGATTGTTATTAGTTTGAGAACCCTTCCCATGTTATCTTGTCCAGTTTACCTTACAATTTTGGTGGTTTCTAGACCAGAGGGGAAAGGAACTGGTGCAGTGGAATATCAGGTCATCCATCCAGTCACTGTGCACAGTCGTGCGCACTGGTTAGGAGCACAAGGACAGGGAACAGGGCAGCATCAAAGACGACAACCTGTGACAAGTGGCAGCTGAGCACAGGCAAAGCATGCGGGTTGTGCACAATAGGGTCTAGAGCAGGAAAAGCATGGATGCAGTGCATAGCTAGAGACCATGCCCTGCACAGAGTAGTGAATGTGCACAAACAATGGCTATGTGCAGTGGATTGGTGGCATGAGAAGTAGGCATAGGGTACTTCCATAGTTCACACACTGCCCTGTAAGAAATGGACATGGTCTGATGCTGTGCATAGTCAGTTCAGCTAGCTATACTGTAATATTAAAAAAACTCTTAACATTATCTGGGGGAAAATTGTTCAAGTTTATAGAGTTCTGTCAGTGCCTGCAACAAGACCTAAAAGTTCGGAAAATTCACCAGTTAAGGCCCATCACGCTCGTTTATATCCTCAGACATAGCATCACACACAACGTTCACCAACAACTTTGTCATATCATCAGTGCAAGTACATGGATGGAATTACAATTTAAAATGAAAAAGTAGAATATAGCCATACAATACCAAGCATAAAATCACAAAGAACAATTTGATGATGTAGCAGGGATGTGTAATTTTATAAATATCTATTTGTCCATGGAACGCTTCATTAATCTACGTGCCTTGTAAAGAATTTAAAATAAAAATCTTTCCACACTGCAAATGTTGGGAATGTACTCCCGACAAGGGCAGAGGAAAAACATCTTTCGGGAAGGGTGGGGGGGAAGAGAGGGAAAATCGGGTATAGTGAAAGTGAATTTGCAATCGCATCCAGATTTTCGCAGATGTAACTATATGCTCCTTCCAAACTGGAGTTCAGTATCCATTTGTTAACCCACTTTAGGAGTCAGTAAAACTTTGACTCCTCATATGGGTTTAGCACATGGAAAGTAACTTTAGCATCGCAAACCCTCTGGTTTAAAAAACATTTAGTACACCTGGCCCTACATCACTGCTCCCCATCAATGAACAAACGTCATTGGCTAAAACATTCTACCAAGTTTATGTGCCCCATAAGCTTCAACGGGCTTCCACCTGAACGCTGCTTTTCAACATTAATGCCAGATAATTTGTCAGTGAAGAAAGTAGTGGAGCAGGCTGTTTAAAAAATGCTCCCTTCCATCAGCTGTCAAGATAGAAAGAAGTTAGAAAATAAAATGGCTGTTGAAGGGCCTCATTATACGAGCTACCAGGAGTTACAAATTACAGTTGCCACTAATAACCTTCAATTCAACAGTATCTCATGCTGCTTTACAGTTATGTAATATAGTTGGTGGCAGAGATGGAGCATGAAGGAGAAATGCCACTAAGTATTTCTTGCAAATTGGATTGGATGAAAAAATATAATTTGGTCACTGCATAGTTTATTCTGGAGAACAAACTGTTCCTTCCTAATAAAGACCGTTTGGAACCATGCATAAATAATTCTCCACACTGGGTAAGTTTGTTGAATTTTTCTCATGTTTGAAATCTAATTAATAGCTTTTATTGCATTTCATGGGGGACGGTGCAGAGCAATTGGAGTAGTGCATTTACTGACAAAGTGTAAAAAAAAACAAAAAAAAACGATTTTTTATTTTGAAACCATTTTATTGGGTACCACATTCCAGGATCAATACACGTTATTAACCGTAGTTACAAGCATAACATTAACGATATATCACGGGTACTGAATCATGGTTACAGGCAGAAGATATAGAACAGGAAGCAGGCATCCTCCCTCCACTCCCTTAAGCCAATTACAATGCTGCAATGGCAGCGTTGTGATTGGTGCGGACGGCGCCCAGACAGGCGACTGTAGGGAGCCCATTTTCTATATGTAGGCTGCATGAAGCCTACATAGAGAAAATGCAGAGTGCGCAAGACTGGTTTGGTCGGCCCCAGAGGGCCAACCAAACAGTCAGGGCCCCCAGCATTGGGCAAGCCACTCCTCCCCGACCCACCCACCCCCAACCAGGCATACCGTTCTGCTTTCTCGCAGCGCGAGAAGCAGAAACAAAATGGCATTTAAAATACCATATCGTTTGTGGCTATATGGTTGGGGTTGCAGGCCTAGACGAGGAGTGGCCGGAGATGGCCCCATTGAAGGCTGTCGCCGTTGAGTGTTCATGCATGCTGTGTAGGAGACTTCGGCAGGGAGGGCTTGTTTGAGACCCCCAGGGGAGGTAGTGCAGCAGGGAGTCTTGGGTGGGACCTGCGGCGGGGGAGATGACAGGGCATTCTCAGTCGTTTGTCGGAAGCTCTGAAGCAGCATGGCCCATTCAGTGGAGATGTGCTGGTGGCACATTCCCCGTACCTTCTTGTGTCGGATCACATCCTCCTCAACTGCATCCCACTTAGACTGCTCCTATCCAGGCTGCCAAAGGAGTTCTGCAGGTGCACGCCCAGAACAAATGCAGAAATGTTGTGCTAGAGGTCCGACAAGGGCAGGAAAACAGACTCTGGGTAGTAGCGTTGAAGTTGCGCTGGTGTCAAGTATGCACGATGCAGGATAAAGAATTGTATGATTTTGTACCGAGAGTTTCGCGACACTTTCTTCGGGAAATCTAGGGCATGAACCCACTCCTTATCGTGTAGTGGCCTCTCAAACTCCTCCTCCCATTTATGCCCCAGTTGGGTGAGTGGTACGAGTGAGCTGGCGGATGGCCTTGTATATCCAAGTAATTAAGTGACGGCCGGGATAATTTGCCGGAGGAGAAAGAACTGCCCTGGGGGAGTCCGCTCTCCTCTGCCAATTGGTCGAATGGGAGAAGCTGGCAGTCAGCGAAAAGGGAATCTACCATGAGAATCGAATGATCCGTCTAGGCCTGCAGTGCCTGGGCAGTACAGTGGCTTAGAGTGGTAGCGGGGGGTGGGTGGGGGGTGTATAGCGGAGTACTTCGGGACAGGTGATGGACTCTGAGCATGTAGGACCTTGCCACCGCCATCTGGATCGAATGGGTCGAGACAGGTCAGGTTCACGGCAGGAGCAGGCGTCGAATTTCCGGAATTGATAAGGGCCCAGTGTCAGAGCTGGCCTCCCCCAAGTAACTCCCCGCTGTCCATCGGGACAGCTACTGACGCTGTGCTGCACGGAAATAGGATTTAAACGACGGGGTCCCCAGCCCTCCCCGGTTGACCAGCAGCTGCATCTTGGCCAGGGAGACTCGTTGACAACCATTACCCCAGATAAGGGAGCAGAGTAGGGCATCCAGTTCCTGAAGAAAATAAAAAAAGGGGCGGGGACCGGAAGATTCGCAAAATTATAGAGAAGGCGAGGTAATAGGACCATCTTCGGCAGGGTGATTTTTCCTATAGGGGCCCAAAGGGTGGGTCTTCCAGAAACCAGCTAGTGCTAGTATGCCTGCCAGTACCCTACGGTTGTTGCCCTCGTAGAGATCATGGGGAGTGCGGTAAAGTCGAACCCCCAGATAACAAGGACAATATGCACCTTCTGGGTGTGTGTTCGGGGAGGGGGGAGGTCAGGGTCAAGAGGATTTCGTCCAGTTGACCCTCAACCCAGCCGTGGCAGCAAAGTCTGCAAGCATGGCCCAGAGGGGCTCGAGGTCCATCGTAATGTCCCGCACGTATAGTAGCAGGTTATTCTTGTACATACACACTGTGGATAATGCCCACCAGAGGAATACCCCAGTCTCTGCCCTCCCCCCGAAGACGAACTGCCAGGGGCTCCATCGCTAAAGCGTAAGGGGGAGAGCGGACACCCCTGGTGTGTGCCCCACGACATTGGGAAGTGAGCTGAGATAACACAGCCAAGACAAAGCCGAGACGTAGGGTTTGAATACATCAACCTCGTGTAGGCCAGGAGTGTGGGGGCCACTCCCAGGCGCTGAAGCACCACAAAGAGATAGGACCAAGACAAGGTAACAAATGTCTTCTCCGGGTCCAAGACCAGACAAGCGGCACGGGGAAAGAGACCCCATAACCGATCCTGGACATGGAATAATTGGCGGATGTTTTAGGAGGTGCTCCTGCCTGGAAGAAACCTGCACTGATCCGGATGTACATGACCCAGGAGGGCTTGAGCATATCGGTCTGCCAAGATCTTACCAAGGATCTTGTAATCTGCTGATAGAAGAGCAATCGGCCTGTAGGAGGCCAGCAGAGTTGGATCTTGATCTGGCTTCAAAAACGATACCAGAAGGGATTCACGAAGTAAAAATGTAAATCCACTACTTGTATAGCACACGAATCACCCCCGAAGGGGTATCTCGGCGCTGGGGGCCGTTGGGAAGATTAAGCGAGCTATTGCCCAGAGTCGCATGGTGCTGGGCAGACCCCTGCCGCCGGAGCCAGGGATCGAACCGTGATCCCCAGTGTCAGTCGCCCTGGCCGCGGTGCCACACCTCTCCCTAATAACAGGGAGTTTCCCACCATTTAGCGATACCCTATACAGGTCCGCCAACTGAGGCGCCAGGAGAGTGGAAAAGGTGCTATAGTATTCTAGTGGTAGGCCATCCAGGCCCGGGGCTTTGTTGCGGGCCAAGATCACCTGTTTCACATCAGCTGATGTGATCTCCACATCAAGGGAGGTCTCCTCGGGTGGAGCAATTCAAGGCAAGGACAGTGGGAAACCGGTCTATTGATTACGAGCAATCCTGCTCTTGAGCCTGGCATAGTAGTCGGAAAAGGTCCGTATGATTTCTGCCTAGGAGTGGACTGAAACGCCAGAAGGAGTGACTATTTCTGTAATGGGCCGTATGTCAGAGTCTTGGTTAATAAGCCAGGCCAGCAGTGCCCCCGGTCTGTCCCCCTCTCGATGCGCCCTGAAGTTATACCGCTGAAGGTTCGCTAGCAACTCTGCATATGCAATCTTTGTCTCCGCGATCTGAGTCGGTGATGCCATACAGGCATCCGCAGCCTTTGTAAGAGCCGCCAGTTTATGCTCCACCACTTGTAGGTTTTGGTCTAGTGTTGCACGGACCCTGCTATCTGTTGAAAGCATTCCCCCCTGGTAACAACTTTAAAGCCGTCCCATTCCAGCATCCTAGAGGATGCCGTATTGGCACTCATATAGAAGTAGTACCAAATGTTATTTTCTTGCTCATTGTGAAACACTGGGTCCTCGATGCAGTCGTGTGGCAGCCACCTGGTGGGAATCGAGGGCAGGGGAGGATGCCATCTTTGGGTTATGGGGTATGCATCGAGATCAGAGAGAATCCGGCCCAGATAGTCTACGCTTCAAAGTGCACAGATAACCCAAAGGTTTGACGCTGAACACATAACCAAATGATAAACAAAAGAGCTGGAAATCAATCACCAAAAGTATCTCACAAAATGGAGATGTTTTCAGCACTTTCTTTAAAGCAAAATGTGAGTAACATACACATACCAATGGGGATGGTTTGTGTGAGGGGTGTTTTTCCAGATCCCTGGACCCAATAACTTAGATGCCTACCATCATATCTTATTCTCCTTATCCTCAGGCTTTGCAAGAGTAGTTAGCTGCCAGACTTATGTGAGCGTATTGGAACATAAGTTCAGAACCGAAGAATTAAGTTAATAAACAAGCATTTGCAATGCAATCGGTCTCGCCTTTGGGACCTTATAAAGTATTTAGCCATGCATCATATTATCCTGGGTGCTGCCAAATCTACTGTTCTTTAATATAGCACTGCATTGAGAAGTACCTGCAGTTTTATGGCAGGCTGCCATTTCTGCCAGAACGGGGTATGAAGGCCATAAACGCAGGCAGGAGTGGTCTTGGATCTCCTGTAATCCAGGAAATGCTGGTCCGTTTGCTGAAATGTTGTAGCCCGTTTAAAGCACTGGATGGGACAGAAATCCGTTCACGTGCTGGGCAGCAAACACTGGTGTGCGCGTATGCACCGCTGGGCCGATACGGAGAAGGCATCCATGTGTGAGGAGGAAAGTGTGCCAGGATAGCAGAGACCATCAGCTGTGCTCACGGGGTGCATCATTTGCGAAAATGTACATCAGTATGTACCACTGTTGCCAACCCAGTGAGGCTGGCAACACCCCACCATGAGCAACAGAACACCCAGCAAAACTGCGGGAGGGCAGTCTGAGCCTGCAGTGCAAGGGGGAACAAGAGGCACTTCCGGCATGTCCTTGGGTACTCAGACGATGAGGCTCCCAGGAACTCGTGTAGCAGCTGCAGTGCAGAGCTAACAAAGCTCTGAGCGTTGAGATGGTTATAACTACTATTTAATCATCTGCATTTTATTCTTCCTATCTGTGCACAGTGTCAGGTTGTTTCTTGCACGAGAGCCAACCTGTAATGTCCTGAAAATAACATGCAAACCAGCATCACATGATGCGAAAAAAGGCTAGCGCATGTGCAGTGTAACTCACTACACGTCCTCCACTCCACCCCGCCCATCCCGAGCCTCAATTAAGAGAACCAAAAATGAGAACTTCTTCTAAAAACATCTACATTAATAATAACAAAAAGTAAACGTGTTGTTTTGCCTCTGCTCTACATGGGGTTTAGTATTGCAACTTCAACTGGATTTATATAGTGTTTACGACCCATGGTGTGGCATTGTAGCGCTTCACATGTTGATCCCTGGTACCTGCAGGGCAGCTAATGATGACACTATGCCCGTAACTCATGTGTCTGTGCGAGAATGGCACAGTGTGCTTCCGTGTACATTGCCTTCAAGTTTTCAGAATGCATGCTTGATGACATCATGGGAAGGAATGTCAGAGATGGCGACATCAATAACATAGCAGAGGACATTAGTTAAATGATAAAACAATCACTATGAATGCAACATTAACAGAACTCCACCACAGCTCACATTAGGTAGGTAGATGAATAGCTGACGGAAGCTGTGGAGCACAACTCACATTGTTGTGTCATACACCAATCAATTTGTTAACCATTTAATGTGTCTTATTTCCCACATATTGTACCGCCCTTGTCCTTCTTCCCTGTTCGTATACCTCCTGTGTCTGTGGGAGTGGCTCAGGGCGATGCCAAGGATTCGAAAAACTATGTACTGTTGACACCTGGGCATCAACAAACTACAACACACCTCCCACATACATTCGTCGGTGTAAACCTCACACGTTACTCAAACCATGCTTCGTCCTTACTCCCACACAACACCAATGTCACTCACCCAGGCACTGAAAACAGTCTGCAAAGCATCCAATAACAGCCCTTATCAACAAGCATCATACCTGTTAATAAAAGTGGTAACTTAGAACTGCTGCTAATTAGCCCGGCTTTGGAACACATAAAAAAGTGTCTCACTGTTTTCAGTTGAACCCTCTAAAAACCGAGACGAGCCAATTATGCCGAAATCTGCTGGGATAGCTGTTGAAAATCAGGACTGTCCCGGCAAATCCGGGACGCCTGGTCACCCTATGATATTACAATGCGGGTTAGGATAGTGCCGGGGCAGCAGTCCTGCCACTCTCCTGCACCGTGCCCCCGCACATGACTCCTGTTAATGGTGTCTGTTCGCAGGAGGTGAACACCCCTTGTTTATACTGGGGTGGAGGGGGGGGCGTTATAATGCGGGTGCGAATAGTGCCGGGTGAGCAGTTCTACCAGCCTCCTTGCACTGGTTGCCCCCGCACAGGACACCTGTAAATGCAGCGTATTCACAGGAGGAGGACACCCTTGTTTACATGGGGCCTGGGGGTGAGGCGGTGGGGGGCTATTACAATGCGGGTGATAATAGTGCCGGGGCAGCAGTTCTGCCACTCTCCTGCACCCGCACATGACACCTGTAAATGCAGAGTTTCCACAGGGGGGGGCACCCTTCTTTATATGCAGTGGGGTCCCTTCCGCCCCACCGGCCTGCATACACTACGCGTCCACAGAGAGCAAACAGTCGATGTTTTCACTGGGGTGGGGGCTCCAGGGGGTGTGCATGCTCCGATGAGAGGGCTGGTCTGGGCAGAAACCTGGCCTCCCGTCCCGCTGTCTGTGTGCTCTGATTGCCACAGGCTCACTTGAAGGGGGCTTACAGGACAACGGCTTCCCTTGAGACTCACACCGAGTGAGATAAAACATTCATTGACATGAAAGAGCGGGAGAGACCAGACAGGACGAAAGAGCGGGAGAGACTAGACAGGACGAAAGGGCGGGCTAACCTGGCGGGCAGTCAGTGGTGGCCCAGGAAGGACAAGCATTTGCAATGCAATAGGTCTCGCTTTCATGAGAGTTTGAGCTATTGGCATTGTAAATGACAATGCATTTTATTTAGGTTTTAAAACCCAAAACATAAATAAAAGGCATTGTCATTTACAATACTAATAGCTTAAACTCTCGCAAATGCGAGACCTAATGCATTGCAATAAAGGGCCTTCTCGACCGCTTGTTAGATTGTTAATATCAGAGGAAGAGACCGGCCTGTGACGTCTTCAAAGTAGTGATAAATAGTGCAGTGAAGAAGATGCGCAAGTGTTGTAAATTACACAGACACAAAGTGTGAAGTGAGAGTTACATATGATCCGAGCTAAGAGCACTAACAAAGCGCTCCAATAGCTTTCGCTCTGATTACACTGTCGCGGTTCAGGAGGAAGAGCAGGAGGGGAGGGGGGACTATTTCCTGCCCTCTCCTTGATTTGAGTGTGCAGTGTGGCATTGAGTAATGCCATTGCTATCTTTGGCCTAATAAAAACACTCCAGCTGTAGTAGGGCCCTGGTTTCACCTTCTGGTGCAGGGTGGGCTGTGCTTTATGGCCGGCATGGAGGGAGAGAGGGATGGATGGTCTCAGCTGCAGCAGGCTATATTTTAGTCGGGGTTCTAAATGCAAGTCAGTGTTTCCAATTCCTGCTTCCCTTGTGCCCAGCAAGACTCGGGTGAAGGTCAGACCGCGGGGTCACAGAGGATAGGCCAAGGGTACCATGGGTAGAAGTTGTGAGACCTGAGTCCTAAGTGACGCCCAAGGGCCGTCTGGAGAAGGGGCTGTCACGGGGTACCAGCAGAGGGGTGATACTTTCAGCTCAACTGCCCTTCGGGGTCTAAGCGGACAGAGGTCATTAAAACGTCAACAGTGTCCAATGGTACGCGGCCTGACATCCTAACATCTCAGGCACCCTGCACATGAAGAGACTCATGCCAGAGGGTGCAATGAAGTCCCACAGAGAAGAGCCACCTCACTCCACGAGGAATCAGCACTACAAACGTAACTGGTGGCCCACGCATTTCTGATCTCACAGGTGCCACAGATTCTAAAGGATAATCTCTCTCTCTGGTTAAAAAAAAACAACAACAAAAAAAAACACAGTTCAGGAGAACTGAATACCTACTGTATTTCTCTAAACATCCCTTGTGCCACCATCCGAGGAAATGATTAGCTGCAGTCTGTGTCCATGATGAAATGTTTAAATGCCACACAGCAAGGCCACCATCTCAAGATCATAAAATGTAGCCCATTGCACTCAGTACAAGATCCAACCACAAGTGCATGAATGACTAGTGCAAAAAGCACGGTTAAGATGGAGGGGGGGTGTTCTCAAAGTGGGGAGAGACAAATTAGTGAAAATTAACTTTGTTTCACAGGCAACTGCTCTATCATTTTCAGTGTTTTTGACAAACCACTCCCTTTTACAAATATAGGTGCCTGAGAAAGTGAGCACTAGCACACCAAAGTAAGGCCGCCATAGCACTGTACACGCGACAACACTTGCACTGCTGTCAGTAATATGCATGCTTGCTCAAAATGAACAATTTATGAAAATATATATTGGACAGCGCGAAAATCACAACGTCAGAAGATTTTATTTTAAAGGAGGTGAAGTAGTGGTTGGAGCAAATTCCTGGCAAAATATTGATATTCCAGTAATTCTGGTGGCCGTGGATTGCAGATTATGATCCATATGTTATTTCTCTGCCCAGGAAAGGAGTGAAAGCCTTATGACCACATATCTGATGTTGTGTAAGGCTGATATTGTCAATATTTGCTACTGAATATGCAATGGTGTTATTTATTTTCAATGTAATGTATGTATTTTATTAGATATAAAATTGTGACTAATTTCTTTGCTATCTTCTCCTCCAATTGGAGCTCTCAAGGCAGCGTCATGTGCTCCTGTTTCTAAAGGTTGACAGTGCAACATGTCCATGAAGTTCAGCAAAAGAGGCAACACATGGCCTGTGGCTTGGTGTGCACACTAACACAACCACAGGTGGACGGGCATGCCGTAACATATGCATTCCATGCTTACTTTGGCTATACTTATTAGGCCACCAACCCACACTGCACAGTAAGGCACATCTAGGGTTACGAGATGCCTGTCGTAAGCAGGCACCATTCTTCCCAACACTACACAGAGGCGCACTTATGCAACACTTGTTTAGGTATTTACAGGCCTACGGCAACATAAGAAGGGAAGGAACCCACCTCTCAGCACCGGGCAGAGAGGTGACCCAGAGCAAGCACAAATAACTGTCAGCACACGTTTTATGAAAACATGTTCACAGAGAAAAAAGTTTCACAAGCTTTGAAATAAACCAGACAAAAGTATTCGTGCCCCAAAGCGAGTCGCCGAGACATAAGAATTCCTGCCCATTCTCCACCCCCATTCATTTTTGTGAGCTCTTGGCTAGCCTCCTCGCAGGAGCCTCCTTGCATCCGTGGTCGAAGTGCATAAAGAAAAGTATGGAATTGGGATCCTGCACATGAGCGCGGGGTCAGAGCAGGGGCAAAAAAGAACAACATTATCTGTAACTATTATCTTGGCCTTTGACCTACAGCCATCTACACATAAAATTAACCCGGAGCGGATAGAGAAGCAGGCCACTACCAAAAGCGCCTTCTGTTGGATCCCTCCCACCCCTCTTGTAGCGCTACCCCAAGCTGGGGAGATACTGGGAAGACAAATTCACCCACCGACAGGTAACCTTATACCAACAGGCGAATTCAACCCCCTTCTGCCACACGCCTTACTCCGCGAGTCCCACCTGCAGCGAGTCCGTCCATACCCAGGGGTGTTTTTTTACCCCCTTGCTTTTTTCCATGTACTTGTCAAATCGTTTTATTGCCTATATAGCGCCAAGTGTAAGGACGCGGTATACACAAAAGGAAAAGCGGGCAGCCACCATGAGTAAAAGCAACGCTAGAAAAAGCTTTCTACAAATCATCTTTGGACAATGTCCGTTGGGTGAACCCTCTCCCCACATACTGATAGCACATCACACTTGGCTTCCAGTTGCACTACCTTTTAAACACTACTGCGCCGTTTTTCCCCATGGATGGCCATCTAGTGTGACCCAGCCTACGGCACACCACACGGCCCCGCACAGCGTTCAGCTTTCCTGCTGCTGGCAGGGTGCTGACGGCATGGAAGGCACTTTACTGCCATGAAAATAACACTGGCAGGTTACTCCCACGTGCGCTCACCCCTCCAAAAACAAGCATTTGCAATGCAATAGGACTCGCATTTACACGAGACGCATTGCAAACGGGAGTGCAGACAGGCGGGAGACAGAGGGGGGGGGGCGAAAAGGCACCGACAGCGGGAGTGCGGGTGGAAAAAAAATTGTGCACTAAATATCACGTACCTTACAGTCTAACACTCGAAGTAAAGGGGCCAGTAGCCATGGGAGGGTACAAATGACAACATGGCATAATAAGGCGGGACTAACAAGCCTCATAATCAATCAGAAGACAGAATTTACGAAAGACAATGACACAAGCCAAATAAAACCATGGGCGGAGCTTCCACTCCATACTAGATAACTGCATGCCTCGCAAAGCGAGTAGCGCATGAGCGCTGCAGCTATAGGCTGGCCCTAAAAACCTTTAGGAACCAAACAGAGGCACTCAGACTGAATTCAAATCAGATTTGACACAGTAAGTAAATGCACTACTGAATTGCTCTGCACCGTCCCCAATGAAATGCAAAACAAGCTATACAAATTAAATAGACTTCAAACATGAGATAATTCAACTAGCTTACTCAATGTGAAGAATCGTTTATGCACGGTTCCAGTCTTTAATACAAAGGAGCAAATTGTTTGCCTGGATAGACTCAGTTGACAAGCAGTGCTCTACAAATTCATCTTACATTACAATTCCATATTCAATAGTTAAAAATTGAAGATCTCCGAGGACCAGAGACATGATCAGTTTTCTTTAGATGGCAGATTAGATATATCACAGCATCCTGGAATCAGTGTAGTTTGGTCATTGACTGGAACACCTTACAGTCATCAATCCTACAAAAAGCACACACACCGATTTAATTGAATCATGTTGATCATGAGGAAAATACAGCAATGGTCACTGTTTACTTGAGATCCTTACTTATTACACCCAGAGATTTACTCTTCACAGATAGATAAAAAAAAAATACATTTCTATTTGGAAAAGGGGGAGGCACTTACCAACTTGATAAACACACCTAGGTTGGGTCTCAACACACGTCTTAGTGAAACTGCTCAACCACTGTAAGCTATGAGATAAGCAGACAGTTCCCCAAAGACGTAGGTGTTAAGTTCAAGCAGTACCAACAAATTCAAAAGGCAATAAAGAATACAATAAAATTCCCAAACCACATTAGAAAAGGAAATGGGATTTTAATGAGCAAAAAGATACCAGAATGTTTAAAATTGGATAACTGGAACTGGGAATATGAATTACAACACATTTAAGACTAAAAGGCCCCAAAAAAGTAAAATGCCATTGAAAAATATCAGTTTGTGGTTGACCAGGACCTAGGCACAATTTCAGACTACCAAGATGGAAGGAAGGAGGCTGGATAGGCAAGACAGCCCACCCCGATCAAACTCTTTACCTTTTGACTTAGTCTTTTTTTTATTAAAGTCCAAGCAGGGCAAGGCCCAAGGCTGAGGCCAGTGAGGACCCCTCAATATTGTTGGCGAGCTGCTGCTAAAGCTAGCTTTGGTGCCAAATGCTCCAATAGAGAGAAAGCTGGATTCCATAGCCACTCACGCATGTGTTAATTCACTACTGGGATAGAAGTGTCACCTCACCCTTGGCCTAGGTTTTATCCTAACACTTAGTCAAGCTTTTGGTTTTCAAGATCCTTTTGGGGATGGGGAGGCTGGAAGCCGCAATTGCCGGACACTTAACAGGGTATGGCTAAACCAGTTTTCAGCACAGCAAAAAGCTCAGAGTGGTCCATGTTTTCTTGCCCACCTTTGGGGCATCATCTCTGGGCAAGCCTCAGCCTAGTCCTCTGAATAGCGAACAAATCGCTAAGTCACACATCATTCTAATTGTTGGGAAGAATCCTCCTGAGGCCCTCAGGGTAGGCTTATCTTTATCATGCCTCTCCCTGCAGAGTCTAGTCCTCTGTGGTCAGCTGGGCCTTCTTGGAAGTTAGAGTCTTTCTGGTTTTTGGGTCCCTTGAAAAAGGAAAACAGGAAGTCCGCCACCTGGCCCTTTGAGAGCAGTTGCAGTGCTAGGGTGCAAGCAGGATTCCCAAATCCTTGAGGTTGCTTACTTCAAGCAGGGCTGCCTTCTTCCCAGGTATGTTCTGCGGTGGTGGGGTGCCAGCATTCTCCTGTGCACTAGCTAGTGACTGGAGAGTTTTCCCTACCCAATCCTGCCTATGTTCTCACTCTATGCCCACTTTGTTTTGCATCACTTCCTCTTCATTTTCGATTACCTTCAGATCAAAAATGAAATTATGTCTGCATTTTATGATCTTTCCCAAAATTGAAGATTTCAGAGTTACTGGATGTTGTTCCCAACAGCCTTGGTGTGGTTTACCCCCAAACTTTGCCTTATTGGCATTAGGATGCTGTGCACTTTATCACTGCTAACCAGTGCTAAAGTGCTTGTGCTCCTCCAAAACGTGGTATATAGTCTTACACCAGATTGGTACATTTAATTTACTTGTACGTCCTATGTATATGGTACTATGGGTACCGAGGGCCTGTAAAGGAAATCCTACTAGTGGGCAGCAGCACTTATTGTGACTCACTAAAAGTACCCTTTTAAAACAGGTCTCAGGCCTGCCATTAGAGCCTGTAGTGCACGTTTAAATTACCAATAAGACCTGGCAAAATAAGCCTTTTGAAGGCATAAACTTTCCTCTTTAATACATATAAGCCATCCCTAAAGTAGGTCCTAAACATCATATGGGGCAGGGTACACTGTATTTGAAAAAGGTAGGCATGTGTTTACGTTTTACATGTCCTAGTAGTGAAAAACTCCTAAAGTTGTTTTACACAACTGTAAGGCCTACCGCTCCCATTGGAGAACACTGGATTACCTTATTACATTTAATAAGAGCTAACCTTTGATTGGGAGCAGGTAGAAATGTCATGCTTGGACTCAAAGGAATTGTAATTCTATATAACAACTTGAAAATACCACTTTTAGAAAGTTGGCATTTTCTGCCTTAAACTTGGAGGTTTTCTAGGAGTTTCCAGTTGCCTGGGCCTGTGTTAGACCGGGCATCCTTAGGGTGGACTTCACCCCAGACTTTTTGCCTCTTGTTTTAATGAATTCTTTTTGTTGGCCTTCGGACTCGGAGCACTTTCCCACTGCTGACCAGTGCAAAAGGGCATGTGCTTCTCCACTAAACACAATGACATTGGTATATACATGATTGGCATATTTGATGTACTGCCAAGTCTCTTGAAAAGTGGTATACCATATACCCAGGGCCTGTACCTCAAATGCTACTAGTGGGCTGCAACACTGACTGCTCCACCCACAGAAGTAGCCTTTCAAACCTGACTCAGGCCGGCCACTGCAGTGCCCGTTAGTGCAGGTTACTGCCACTTCACATTTAAAACTACTTACCAGGCCTTAAACTCCCATTTTATTACATATGTCACCCCTAAGGTGGGCCTCAAGTAACCCCAAGGGCAGAGTGCCATGCAAGAAGAAGGTAGGACATGTACTTTTATGTTTGGCATATCCTGGTAGTGACAAACAACCTATTTTGTTTTTCACTACTGTGGGGCCTACCTCTCATAGGCCAGCATTGGGAATACCTGAATACATTTTAAAGCTATAATTCCTGGTCAGAGTGGAGTAGCTTTTTTCAGGTTTCATATCTTTGGAATGGTAATGATAAATCCTCCTTACTGGTGAGGCTGAAGTTAACATTACTTTTTTTTTTTTTTTTTTTAGAAATGCCACTTTTATAAAGTGGACATTTCTCTGCAATTACTGCTCTATGTGCCTGACAACCTTTCTCCAATACAAGTCTGGGGTGGGCGAGATCCAACATTGTGCATTCCCTCTAGAGTCACAAATACAGGAAGGAGAGGCTCACCTGCATTCTGAGCACTCATCTGCATTGTGATGGTTTTTCTTGGGCAGGGAAGAATGGGAGGGGCAGACACTTCAATAGGTAGTGTCTATCTACACACAAAGCATTGATTTACCACCCACAGATAGCCTGACAGACAGGCCTAGGTTGAAAGGGATCCTTGTGCACTTCAGTGAGCTGCTTTAAAGTCACTCCCTACATCAAAGGTACTTTGATGTCAGAAGGAATGCTGTGCTGCTTAAAGGACTCAACTTAACTGCTTTTCTGCTAGTTTCCCTGCTGCCTCCCGACAGACCGCTGGACTTTACCTTCCCTCAAAGCTAGCAAGCAAGAGAGCTTGCATCCTGTTTTCTGAAGTTTCAGGGACACAGAAGACTTTCTGCAGTTCTGCTAGTAGTGCTGAACTTTGCCTTCTGTGAGTGCTACCCTTGCCTCAGGTGCCCTCTCCAAATTCCGGGCCTTAGAATTGGGTTCTGCAGCAGTTTTGCTACAAAACTGACAGTCACCTTTGCGCCAATCGGACTGATGGATCGCCATTCGACACCGATGCAGAAACTGTTGACAGTGGTTCTACAGCCTGAGCGGCCCAACGACAATGCTCATGTAGATGGCCTTAACGCTATAGCGGTATGTCTGAACTTTGGATTTGCACCGGTCCCTCGTGACCTCAAGTAACCTTTTGACCGCTAGTGATTCTAAGCACTGGTTTTGCATTTAAACTTTAAGAAATCATCTCTCGACTTTTACTGATTGGATTTTTGTTGTTTTGGTCTTATATTGCTCAGATAAATTCTCTTTTTTTCTAAACCTGAGTTGAGTCCCATAAGCAACAACTTCAATCTTTGTCCCACTGAATATTTTCGACTTCCAAAAAAGTGACTAACTCCGAACGTAGAAATCTTCACCGAGACTTCGTTCAGCCGCTCTTCGACAATGCCGCTCCTCCCTCAGACATCACTTGCAGCCATGCCCCGCTGAACTTTAGCTTGTCAGAAGATTGCCTTCAACATTTCTTTTAAGTCCAAAGTTAAGTGCCGAACAGGTCCAATCCACTTCTTGTATCTGAACCGCACTCCATTGTGGTCAGCCCTATTTTTAGACTTTGACTCAGTCGACTAGATGTCCACAGTTGGTGATTTGATCTTTTAGGCACTAGTTTTTACTAAAAACTTTAAAAATTCATAACTTCAGTTCTACTGATTGGATTTGTGACGTTTTCGTGTCAAATAACTGATCAAAATATACCCTGTTTTTGTACATTGGTGTGGGATTTTTCTTGAGTTGTTTTTCCATTTTGTTACCATTTGTGAGCTGCATAAATACTTTACACATTGCGTCCAAGGTAAGCCCGACTGATTTTGTGCCAAGCTACCAGAGGGTTAAGCACAGGCTAATTTAGTGACTTTTGTGGTCCACCCAGATTGGGATTTTGGCTATTGCTTGAGCAGGGGTCACCCCCCATTTGACCAACACAATTTCTCACAAGGTCTTTGAAGCAAGAGCTGCTCTCATTTTCTACATTATCACATTTCATTTACATGTGAACTTCTCAAAATTACAGTGTGTTAAATAGGAGTAAGACGCTGCCACCAGGTCCTACACTTGGTTCATGATTATTAGTCTCCCTTTACTTATAAATAAAATGCGACCTCTATGCCTGGTATGCACATTTACGATTCTTGTTTTGAATCAGACATCCCATGCTCTTTATTAGTACATGTTAGCTCATGGTCAAACTTGCATGTTAGGATTATTTTTCTCCAATTTGTATCTTTGGCTATTATTCCACAAATAGCTAACTTTCAAAACCTGGATTACAGAGGAATGTCATCACTGCAAAATATAGTCCATAATTTGTGAGAATTATCATTGGCAATATTAGATTTTAACAATTATAGGTCTTCAAGTGATGAAAACATCACAATACACTGCACAGATTTATCACTGCTCTGACCCAATAGCATTTGCTACATGAGAAGTAACCAAAATCTAGACATTCGTGCAGCAATCGATTGCCTGCTCGTAGCGGAACACTGCTATAAGTAAGAGTAAAAACTTTTGCTTTAACAGACTAAAAATAACTGTTGGAAACTAAACTTCTTCAGTAAAACCTGACCGACACAAATGGACATTTGTAACGTTTCTTTATTTATTTTATTACTACTGACAAAAAAAAAAAAAAAAACTTTTGAGCAAACCCTCCCCACCCCCAAAAAAAAACACCTGTTACCAGATGAACCAGATTTAATGTTTAACAAGAAAAATACATAATGGTTAACTGGTTGAGGTCCAACAAAGGCAGCTGATGGGTGGTGCTGTTGACATTTACATATTACTACATTTTCAGCCACATGGGATGATACATAATATACACCTACCTCATAATATTTTATCTGTCTCCAGTATCTATTAAAATGCACAATATACGTACATCACACATCACGGCAATCTAACCGTAATGATGGCTTTCTTGTGCTTGAAGATTCTTCTGGATTGACAGTTGGTCAATGCAACAGTAAATCATGAAAAAAAAAAAAAAAAAAAAAGGAAGGAAATAAAGAGAAGGACCCTCCCTCCCCCCCCCAAAAAAAAACAGTTGAGTACTGGGGCGTCACAATTAATAAGTCATTACATAGGTGGGGTATGTGAGCCTCTCCAAATTTCTTCAAATCCATTACTGACAAAAGAATTCTTCAGTACCGTCTTCACCTATTCCATTTGAATCTCCATTTAGCTGCAGACTGGATCTTTTCCATGTCCAGATATGTGCTATCAAGTCACTGACGACCCAATAACTATATAAATAAAAAAATATCCAAAGACATCTGGATAAAGTAGAGCCCAGATAAATATACTTTTCATTGCAGATCAGGGATAGGTTTGCCACACTGACAACAATTCTGATGGTACAGATGATTGTTGAAACGATGATCTAGTCAGGGATAAGACCTGGAGATGTGGTTACAGCCTCCCCCCACCCCCCCAAAGCTAGCCTACATCCAGTGGAAATGGACTGAACTTAACGGGAATATGAAGTGATAAAGACAGTTTACAGGTGCTACCTTCAGATGTACTGAAGCTTATCAATATTTGTATCATTTAAAACAAGAACATGTGTTTACAGAGATGGTGCCAAGCAAGCTACTTCGAGGGCTCACTTATAAACCTGTGTTTCTCGTACGTCCTGTCCACATTGTTTGTTACTCAAACAGGGCCACTGGAATTATGAGATCTGCAGCCATAGTTTTTTCCCCGCATAATTATGAAGTTGCCACACAATTCATCATCTGCAGGTTTTACTCCCCAAAGATCGTCTCTAACTCAAACGGACAACAAATTACAAAAATATAATGACCCGGGTTCCTACGCAACGCAACACTATTTTCAAAAATTCACTGGTCATCTTTAAATTGGTTATTACTGTATTTGGATGTTAAATTGTAACTAATAAGGTAAACTCTTTCCCCAGACACAGTTGCCAGTACTACTATCACAAAATGTGCTGCACAAGTTCCCTTTTCTTGCTGCAAAATTTGTTCGACTCGCCCGCATAAATTGGTCCTCCTCTGCCGCATAATAACAGCGGCCCTGCTCATAAATAAACCATTCAGACCACCATAGGTCTGCAACATTATTGAAATAGACGAGGTGCACTGAGTTTTTCACTGAGCAAGGAAATGTAGACTTTAAATATTGCTTTCAAACGAGTTTAACATTACTATTAACTTATATTTATCAAGGGCACCTCTTTGGCCCATAGCTTTGCACAAACAACGTTTAGAATTATGCACCTGCTATTATATTGAATATGTCGAGGGTATCCATGACAAGTTAGGCGCACCACATGTTAAGTAGTCTTCAGCATTAGAATATGTAAACAATACTTCACTAGTCCACCGCTGCCCAACTCCCTACAATGCTTGTATTACACCATGCTTTGCACATCATCCCATCTTCTGTGCATAAATACGATGTTGCAGTATGCTTAAACGTCAACATACACTGTACAACGCTCACACACTCCCCTTACGGTCCAAGGAGTGTATTACTCGCCTATGTTGAACGTCAACTTTCCCACAGCCCAATTTTAACTTTTCTACACAAACCGCCGTCTTGCTTGAAGATAGTGCATGTTTTTCAATAGTAAACACTGTCACTGCATGCGTTTCCGTAATGCTTATTAACCATTTACATACTCCACCATCCACATATATTGGATACCTTCCCTACACCCAACCCCCTCCACGTTCTAAAACGACCATTGATACACTGATGTACAGCCTTACGTTTACAATATATTGCATGTTATTCTAAACCCCACTTCACCCCTCCCTACCTGTCCTGCGTGTTTATCATCCTCCTCCCCCCGTCTGCTCAAACTGCCAATCTTAAGTAAAGCCTTGAAAATCTGCCGATGTCTCAGCGTCCTGCTACCCTCGAGCATCCGGGAGCGGCGCCCCTGAACCGGGCTACACGATGTGCGAGTCCTCGGTGCTGGATGAGGGCTGCTCTGCGAATCCGTTTCAGTTGCCCAGTTGAAAGCTCCGGAGGCCTCTGCAGCGCCCTCAATTCACTGGTTAACCTGTGACAAGCCAGCTGTCGTTCCTCCAGCAGAGGATCTTTAACACTGACTGACTCCGCCTCGCTCGACCCTGGCCTTCCTCTCAGCATAATGACCACGCCCCTTCGACGCGCTTAGCAACAGGACCGCGCGTTTCAGGCCTCGGATCAGCAGTCCTATTAGAAGCTGAAATGAAGGCCGACGTCATGCCGTATAAAGACCGTGCGTTTCAAGCATTCTCCGGCTATCCCTTCGACGTTTGTCCTAAATTAGAGATGGCGGCCATTTTAGCACGGTATATACCCTCCTACTTTGTTATAGGAGGGGAGCTAAAGAAGGATATAAGTGTATGTACGTGCCTGAATTGTGTGTTCGCGTGCGGGCGCTGCAGTGGAATAATCAAAATGATGGGCCACTGCAGACTGGGGTGAGGGGACCTTTTCCGTCTCTAGACACCTTTGGGTAATGTTCGCGCTATATAAAATCGCATTAAATAAAATAAAATAAAATAAATCTCATTGGTCATGGAATGAATATTGGTTCCCTGAAGGATTGAGGGGCCGCTTCTGCGACTCTGGGGCTGCGGGGGCTGCATTATGCCTCTGATGTGTGCGTATTTCTCCTTGTGTCACAATATATCAGCATCTAGGTTCTTATGGCCACTCGCGTTCTACAAACGTGCCTCCTGGCGCACTACCAGTTGGAGGATAAAGTCCCCCTGGCTCCAGAGGGTACTTGGGGGCTAAGAAGCCCACCTGGTATTTATTTATTTATTTATGCGTTTTTATATAGCGCGGACTTTACCCGAGGGTGTCAGAGCGCTTCACAATAGGAACAGTAACATTACATGAGGAGAAGGATACCAGTGAGCATAATACAAAAGCAAGCGTTACATTGCATGAGGAAAAGTGACAATTGTGCAGATAACAAACAAACCAGATACATAAAGAGGTATAGGTTCCAAGAGGAAAAAGTGACAGGTGTGCATGATACATGGGGTACAAAATACAATTAGAGGTATAATACTGCAGAAGTGGCAGTCATTCATAACACACTGGAAGGCACTTCTATAGGCTTGGAGTACAGAATTTCCTATAGTGGAAGAACTTCCTTGAGGTAGTAGAGAGGCGTGAATTCCACAGGGGTACATGGGGTACAAAATATATGATACATGGGGTACAAAATACAAATAGAGGTATAATACTGCAGAAAGTGGCAGTCACTCAAAACACACTGGGAAGGCACTTCTATAGGCTTGGAGTACAGAATTTCCTATAGTGGAAGAACTTCCTTGAGGTAGTAGAGAAGGCGTGAATTCAACAGGGGACTTGAAATGAAGGGAACACGCACATAAAATCCAACACAACACGCAAAGGTGAGGAATGAACAGGAAAAAGTACAAATTTACACTGACGAGCGAACTTCCTAGAGGGGCCTGAGAACGAAAGTATTAGTTCTGGAAGTGTCTTTGGAAGAGAAGATACTTGAGGTCAGCTTTGAAGATCCGGGTAGAGGAGGTGGCACGGAGCAGTGGGGGAAGCGAGTTCCAGATTCTCACCGCATTGCCCGAGAAGGATTGAGCCATCGATCTTTCCCTTTTGAAGACGGGGGGCTCAAGCAGAAGCTTTTCCGCATTGCGAGAAGGGCGAGAGCCACCGGACAATTTCAATTTATTCGCCAGGTAACGAGGGGAGGACGTGTGTAAGGCTTTGTGTGTGATGCAGGCAGTTTTGTAAATAGATCTTGCCTCGATCGGAAGCCATCGAAGAGAGGACAGAATAGGAGTGACGTGGTCGCTCCGTTTAGACCCTGAAATGAGCGAGCTGCTGAATGGAGGATGGATTTGAGAGGGGAGAGGTGGGATTTGGGTAGGCCCGTCAGAAGAGAATTGCAATAATCCAGTCTTGAGAGAACCAGAGATTGTACCAAGGTTTTTAAGTCTTTCTCCGGGAAGAACCGACGGATCCCCCAAAGAAGGCGCAGCTGGTACCGTGCGTTCTTAGCAATAGAGTTGATGTGGGAGATTAGGTTGAGTCTTTTGTCAAGAATGACACCTAGGGATTTAGCGCTGTCGACAATGATGGGTTTGTTGTTGAGTAGGTTCAGCTGATCCATCCAAGATTGAACAGGAGGAGGTGAGAGAGAGGTAGAGAGGAGGAGAATTCAGTTTTGGCGGGATTCAGAATGAGTTGGTGAGCTGACATCCAGTTGTGAATAGAGTTGAGAGTAGAATTGAGTAGGGAGAGATCGTGTGCGGAAGACACCTTAAGGTAGATTTGCGTGTCGTCCGCATACAGATGGTAAAGGATCCCAGAGTTGCTTAGGAGGTTCCCTAAAGGTTCCAGGTAGAGATTAAACAAGGTGGGTGCCAGGATAGAACCTTGAGGGACGCCTTGACCTACGGCCACAGGAGATGAAAGACTGTTCCCTATCTTGATCATTTGGGATCTGTCCGAGAGGAAAGAGGCAAACCATTTGAGCACTGTGCCGTCCAGTCCCATTCTCTGTTGAAGAGTGTTGAGGAGGGTGCTATGATTAACCGTGTCAAAGGCTGCAGAGAGGTCTAGAAGAATCAGAAGACATGATTCCCCAGAGTCGAGTATATGCAGCGCATCGTCAATCACTTGCAGCAGGGCTCCTCCTATAAATCCTACGCAGCAGAATTCCTGAGAACTGGTCGGAGGCCCAGCCCCCTTTCTCCACCACTCTTCAAACGTGACTGCTAGTTAAAAAACCTTCGAAATTCACAAAAATAACCAAAGGTTTGTATTGTAATGAGTATTCCCCTGCTTTTCCCTTCACCTTGTCGTCCTCTTTTCCCACCCCCCATGATCCTCTATGGTTTCTTGCCCTCGCGTGCCACAAGCTGCTCCCGCTGTCACCAACATTCCATTTCGGTTGGTGACGGTTTCCTGAGATGCGAGCTGCGGTGGTTGTTGGAAGCTGTGTGACTAATAAACAGGAGTTTACTCACGAATCTTTGACTCCTCTTCTCAAATATTTTGGCGACAATTGCTGCTGGTCGGGGACAGCGCAGCCTGCCTCCTCCCGTATGCTTTCTTCACTGCAGCCGCATGTATTCCCAGTCCTGATTGTTCAAGTGAGTCGCTACTTCCTGTGTTGAGGTAACACAGTCCTAAGGTGATGAGCCGAGTGGTGGGCGAAGTCGAGTCAAGTGTGTATCGTCTGCCCAGCCATTTTTCGGGACTGCGCACTGTGTCCCGCTTCGTCACGTTCGCCTCCCAGCGGTCTTCCGCTTCTAATTGTCTTATATCGGAGGCGCAACTAGAGCCAAATTTCGGGAGGGGGGGGGGTACTAAAAATTTTGGGGGTGCTGACTCTTCCAGTGATAGTCAGAGTGGAGATGCAGGGGCTCTAAGAAGGGGTGAAAACATAGCAAAGCCTCGTTAGCAAGTAAATGGTCTTTTAAAGACCTGTGAAGTACTCTGGTGCGGCTGTATGTGTGCCCGGGAAGCTGTCTCAGCCGGGCTGACACACACGACGGGAGGGGCTGAAGCCCTTTGATCCCAATGGGAGTTTCGCGCCTGTCTTATATCATCGGAGCCTCTGAAGGGAACTCCTGCTTCAAATATTGCATCTTAACCTGTTGCTCGTCACGCTGACGGGCACAGCTTGGCAAAGTTCTTTCAAGCAAGTGAGAAGTGTTCCACACTTCACATTATATTAATCATCAAGCCTGTCACGCTGATAGGCACAGCTTAATGGAATTGAGTACGGGCTTATTCAAAATTAATTTACTCAGTGGGAACGTCTGTTCACTATTGTCAAACGCAATCCTTGAATCATTCTCAAGCCTGTCACGCTGATGGGCACAGCAGTTATAAATTAGACAGCACACACGTTCACCTCGTGTAGCTCAGAAGGAAGGATTTTGTTGTTGTAATTCCCTACTTCTGTGGCCTGTTAGCAATATAAATCTGGGAGCAGTGATGTTGTTTTTCAAATTATTGCCTCTTCTCTACGAGAACCTAAGTCCATTATGAGGCATTTATTGCAACTTCGTCGCATCTAAATGTTTGCGTGGATTTGTTAGTGCGTCCTTGCACACTGCTGAGCATACCTGTGGTACTAGATACCCTTCTACACACCTTTCTATATCTTTCCACTATGTCTACATCTAACATGAACCAACCCCACACCCTTCTTAGATGAAGTGGGTGAACCCACTATTATTTGGAAAGACTGGGGAAAATTATTCCGTTCCTATCTAATATCTATTGGGGGTGAGACATTTTCTCCACTAAGGAAACAGCATATTCTGTTACACAATATTGGTATCCAAGGCAGAAAAGTCTACGAGAATCTGTCAGATTCTGATAGCGGTTCAGAGGGTGAAGACTCTCATGATGTCTACTCTGCGACTTTACGGAAGCTGGAAAGACACTTTGGGCAAAAAGTGAATGTGGTCTTAGAGAGACATACATTTTTTTGCAGGGCGCAAGGAAAAACAGAAAAAGTTACATCCTACATAGCTGTGTTGAGAGGTCTGGCAAACTTATGTGACTTTGGCGCCTTAGGTGGTTCTCTTATTAGAGATCAGCTCGTTCGCTGCACTAATAACCCTAAAATCCAAGAGAAGTTGCTGACTGGGTACCCTGACTTAAAAGTTGCTGTGGAAAAAGCTTAAGGTATTGAACATACAGCTGAATGTATTAGAGAAATGAAACAATCTAATGGGAACGAGACAATGCAGGTGCTGAAAAGTAAAGTTGATCCTAAAAGTGTTGAGAAGGAGAGTTTCTCGAGCAAAAAAATTGGTGAACCCTCTAGTAGCAAGTTTTTAGATGAGAGGAGGGCTGTAAGACTAAGGTGTTACTGTTGCGGTAATTGCAATCATTTAGCAAACGTGGTAATTGCAATAATTTAGCAAACAGTCCAAGTTGTCCTGCTCGATCCATAGTCTGTAGAAAATGTAATAAAAGAGGACACTTTGCGAGACTTTGCAAAAATGTATGTTCAGAAAGGAAAAACGTTCATGCAATCGATGAGGTTGCTGAGGGTACCAACAGTATGTATATTTTCCAAATTGAAAAAAACACCTTGTGCAAGGGTGTGGACAACCCTAAATGCATCATTTCACTTGATGATATTGAATTTAATGTGTTCGTTGACTCGTTCTCTCCATATACTTTAATTGATTACAAAATTTTTAAGGAAAAGTTCCTTGGCAGGAATTACACACTGTACTCACCTGATATAGATCCACGAAGTTATAACAAGGATCCCATTCCTCTCGTGAGCATGTTGTGTATGCAAATTAAATTTAAGGAACGTTTGACACATGGGAAATGTTACCTCACGAGAAATGGGTCATGTTTGTTGGGATGGGCTCACCAGAAAGAGTGGGCTATTAGGCTTGATCCTAACAGAGTTGAACCTGTGTTTGCTGTAGATGGGAGAAAACTGGAGCTCGATGCTATATGTGATGAGTTCCCGGAGGTGTTCTGTAATGATTTGGGTCATTTAACATTTTATTTATTTATTTTATTTTAAAGGTTTTATATAGCGCTAGCTAGACCCAGGGGTATCAGAGCGCTTTACAGAATCAAGAGAAAGGCAATAATCAATTGGAACAATGGTTACATACACTTAACAATAAGGGAAGTGAAAGTCTAAACAGAATCAAGAGCAAGGCTATAATAATTGGATCAATGGTTACACACGGTTAAAAATAAGGGAAGTGAAAGTGTACCAGAGGAACACACATTAATATATACAAAGAAACATTTGTAGGAACATGAAGGATGGAGTTACTGAAATGATGTCCAAACAATTAACAATTTAGGGGACATAAAGTGCTGGCTAGGCTAGAGCCAGTGGTAACAGAGCGCTGTCCAGAAGCAAGAGCAAGGTAATAATCATAGGATATAGATAAAAAATATAAAATAGGGGAAGTGAAAATCTACAGAGGAGCACACGTTACTGTTTACATAGAAATAATTTTAAGGTTGTGGAGGATGAAAAATAACAGAAATGAGGTTAAAACAAAAATAAAGAAGGGACCATGGAGAGCAAGGCAACCGGAACAATAAGGTGTACACAAAGAAAGGAAAGGCCAGCAGATCAGCAGAGGAATGACCTTATCACAGGAGCCTAATAGAAATCAGGTTCGGTTTGATTCATGGGCTCCAGTATTTATTGAGGAGATGGCGTTTCAGGTCTCTTTTGAAGCCTGGGTAGGAGGGGTTGCAGCGCAGGTCCCCGGGAGGGCGTTCCAGATGCTGGGAGTATTACCTGAAAAAGAGCAAGTCTGGGTAGATTTCTTTTATAGTAACGGGGTACGAGAAGAATAGCGTTGGAGCTTCTCATCGGTCTGGCACTTCCTGCTCTTGTGAGTTTGTTGTCTAAGTAGTCAGGGGATTCAGAGTGAAGTACTTTGTGGGTGATGCAGGCGGTCTTGTAGATGCATCTTCCTTCAATGGGGAGCCAGTTAAGGGACTTGAGGGCAGGCGTGATGTGTTCATACTGTTTACAGTCTGTTATAAGCCGGCTGCCATGTTGAGTACTGATCTGAGGGGGGTGTAGTGAGTTTTCGGGGTCCCGGTGAGTATAGCGTTCCTGTAGTCAAGTTTACAGAGGACTAGCGATTGAAGTCGTCATATGGGATGAAAGGTTTGATTTTTCTGAGGTGTTTAAGCAGTGGTGGCTGGTGACATTTGAAAGTGGTGGGGCGTAAAATTATTGGCATACTGCACCGCAGCGAGCGAGCGTAGCGAGCGAGCCCGAACAACCTAAGGGAGGTTCGGGGGGGGTTCTCCCCCCGAGAAAATTTTGAAAAAAGAGTGGACAAATGGTGCATTTTCAAGCAAATTTGAGAAAGCAGGAAGGTTAATAAAGCAATTGTGAAAGTGCAGTTATTACATTAATAAAGAGATGTCATATAACATAGGTAGCTGCTTATTCAAGCTTTCTTTCACCCCATAGTCCAGCAGGGTCTTGATACAAGACAGATAAGAGAAAAAGCAGTGTGGTCCTTGACCAGGAAGACACTCATATTTCATTGGTAAGAAGTCAAAGGATTGGTCAAATTGAAAACCTGAAATGCAATATGCAATCAAACAATTTGCAAGTACATCTCATCTATGTTCAACAAGCCATGTTTTACCCATGATTGGAATTGTGAATCACCAAATAAACTGAGCCACTGCAATCAAAAGCAGAGGGCCTCCTCAAAAAGTATGCCCTTAAGAGAGTTCTCTCATCTCATGTCCTCTCTATATTTTCTCTGGAAGTTGAAAACTCATCACATTCTACTGCACAAACCTGAACCCTTCTGCATATTCCAACACCAGAACTCATTCTTGGCCATTTAGTTTGGAGCCATTCATACCAGGAATACAGAAAATACCTTTAAATAGAGTAGAAGGTATTCCAAAACAAGGAGTGCTGAAATGTTGCTTAAGATAAGATGTACACACTAAGTACTATGGCCAAGAGCACGTAATGTTCAGTCAACAATAGGCTTAGGAAAAACCAACCATTCTGAGAGCACCTACAGTCAAGATCCTTCACCTGAGACTATGTGTTCCCAAAGATGTAGTGATATGTTAACAGTTGTAGCTAGACTTAAGGCCTTCTAACTGATGTACAAGGGGAAGGATCTTGACTGTAGGTGCTCTCAGAATGGTTGGTTTTTCCTAAGCCTATTGTTGACTCTTTCTTCCCCTCTCCCTTTGTCCTCTACACTGTCTCTATCTGTGCTTTTTTCCCTCACTTCCATTTGTCTATTTCATCACCTAGAGCTCAGTTCCTTTACTTTTTCTCTCCTGGCATCCTCTTTCTATGCTACTTTTCTTTATTTGTTTCCGACTTTACTTTCTGTTTATTTACATATGTGCTTCGTTTACTTTCTCTGTTGCTCTCATTCAGATGATTTCTTTTTCTGTCTTGCGTTCTTTCTTGCTCTTTTCTTTCTTCCCTCCTTTCTTGCCATCACACCTGTCCCATCTCTTTCTCACTACCCTTTCTTTCACTTCACTTTCTTCATCCCATCTTTACTATCCTCTCTTTCCCTTACTTCTATTTACCCCTTCTTTGTTTTTTTCCCTCTTCCCTTCTCTTTCTGTTCCTTTTCTTTCACAACTTTCTCATTTACACCCCCTTCCTCCATCTATTTCTCTTTACCTTTTTCTTTCCTTCACCCTTCTTTCCCACCATAGACCAATTCTTTGCTTACTTCCTTGTGCATTTCTTCCTCCCTACCTCCTTTATTTACACATGTTCTCCCTCCAGTTTATCTGTCACCCCTTCCCTCCTCCATCTTATCCCAACCCCACTTCTTCCCTTGTCCCTCTCATCTCCTTTTTGCTCTCCCCTTCTGTCGTGTCCTCGCCTTCTTCTTTACCTCTAGCTCTCCCCCTCTCGCCGTCTCGCTTTGCTTTCCCTCTCTTCAGCAGTTTTAATTTTCCAGGCAGTGCTCTGCGCCGGGTCAATCACAAACATTGTTCTTCCCTATTGTCACGGCAGCCCTCGCGCCCAGGCAGCGGGCTGCAGACCCAATCAGCTGCTCTATGGATTAACCATCCTTGTTTACTGCTGGGGACCATTGATCAACTAAATGGCTTTTTGTTAATGAAGGAGCTTTTTCACGTTCATTTTTCTTAGCCAGGCCCTGAAAGCCTCTGACAGGTGCTGCAAGCCGCATTTTTTAAAGGCACAGCTCCCTGTTCTTTCATCTTCCCGGGCAGAAGTGCCCACTGCAAGTGTGGCGAGCAGCACTGAAAAAACAGCAACATTGGGGTTATGCACAAACATTTGCAATGCATTCCCCGCCATAACTACACAAGTAAACATAGAGGCGTAAGTGGCACATTTAAGGCGATCGTGTACTTAACGCTGGTTTCAACTGGGAGTCACCCAGTTCAGGAGCTCAACTCACAAAAGGCATTTCTCATTATGCATAGTAATTCTCCTGTACAATTCACATAGCTGTAGGTGTAGATCTACACCTACTCCTGCTGTCCATTTCATGTGCAGAGTTTTCAATCAGCAGTGCACAGAACTACGCACACCTAATTTTAGCACTAAGTCACACATTGCCACTTACAGATACTGCAAGCGAATCACATAGAAATCATTGGAGGCAGGGAATAACACTACCAGCACAAGCCCAACACCTACAAAAATGTCTGTATCAATATGCATACACCCAACTATATATAATATTTCAAGATATTAGAAATATGCCAAAAAAATAAGATAAAATAATGTAAATGAATGTTAAAAAATGGCTATATGTGAACAAATGACAGAAAAAGCGATGAGCAGAAATATTTAGAAGGAAAATAAAATATCGTTTAAATGCATGAGCCAAAGCCTGCAGAGCTTTTTACATTAAATGATCCACTTTATATGTCATTTCTGATTTGATTGGCATCCGGATGAGTCCACGTAAATAGGTGAAACCTGCTCCCGGAACTTAATGGTTGCCCTTAGATGAGCGCCCACACTTCACAGAAACCAAGCGATGACAGCTCAAGGATGGTTCTTAGTGCCGTCTGGGGAGGGCGGAAGCAATAACCGGGAGTGGCATACATGCCCTAATGGCTAGTTTAATGGAAGAGGTTTGAAGTAGTGCTTTATTAATAAAATGACAATCAGAAACTGTCCGAGGTTGACTATTCGATCGATCCTCGCGCACGAAAGCAAATTAAAAGTTCCAGCAGTAATGCATATCAGTTTAAATCCCGTTACCTGAGAGGGCAGTGAAATAATATGAGGAAAAGCTAGGCACGGTGGCAGCCTCTGTGTTCATGAGATAAACATTATTAATAAGGAAATAATAAAACATGATAAGTATTGCATTTCTACAAACTTTCCGGTAATGTCAAGGATATTGGAGGAAACTATTTTAATTGCTGGAACAATGCCTTGCCCAACAGAAGGTAACATTTTCTGAGGCAATTTTCTCTTCAAAGGCCAGAAGTCCAAACTCCTGCGCAACTTAATTTGTGGTCCAATTAAACGTAGCTGCACCGAATAGTGAATCTTTAATCCAGTATCAGACAGAATACCTTTCTTTTCCCTGTCTCTTGTGTTTTTTGGGGAAGGAGAGAGAGCCGAGCAGAAGTACACGGCAGCATTCCTTGTATTTTTAGGGGTGAGGCAGGGAGTGCATCTTTTTGTTTAGTATTTTATGAGTAGAGCGGATTCAATGCCCGGAGGCTCCAGGGACCGATTTCTCAATTAAAAAAACAGCTGCTACTGTGAGCACATCCAAATGTGTTCAATCTATCCGCCATGATAAACAAGGAAGAAGGAGCTGGCTCTCCAAAGATTCAGATCTGTTACCTGCAGGGCACACGCACACAGCTCTCAAGAGCAAGATAAAAGACAGTGGGGTTGGCGCCTATAGTCTGCTGATTAGACCCCAATGTAGTCCGCACTGCATCCACCCATCCCTTAGATATTATTACAGCAGCCAGCCTCCTACAGGGTAATGCACATCTTACAACAGACTCAGTAACAGCCGGAGCTGTCATTCAATGACGAGGATATAGAGTCTGTGGTCCACCACACATCTCTACCCCTGACAGCAGTTAGTGAAGTAAACGAAAAGAAGATTTTACAATGTGCTTTTCTTAATTCTTAGCCACGCTCACTGTGAAACTATTAGTAATTTGAAATGTGATGTCTTTTTGGCTTCGTATTTCTAAAGGACACGTGGTTCATCACTCCTCCACAATTTCTTGCATTTTAATTCTACAAAACTGTAAAATCGCTATTAGGCACACTCAAAGAGGAGGAGGAGGAGTTGTAGTTATTTTTAGAGACTAATTTTATGTTGATTACTGTCACCTGGCTTAGTTGCTGCATTTAACTAGTTGTCGCCGGCACTGCACGTACAGTATCTGCTATCTTTTATTTGTTTAGCAAGAAACGTTTTTCTGTTCTGCTAGAAATTAAAATCTTTGCGCCCTACCGAATTAAAGTAATGTATAGGCATGTCTTTCTTGAATATTTAATTGCCCACTACCTTGGTCAGCGTTTGTATACCTTAGAGATTTTATACAGGGAGTTTGCCATTTCATCGTGAACCAGAATTGTGCTGATACTAACTCTATCGGCATACCTCTCAAAATTGGAACCTCCGTGTAGGGTTAGACTGACTGGATTTTGAGGGTGACCCTATTGTATTCAATGTAAATAAGATTTTTTTATGGTGTGAGGAATTTTTCCAACGTAGGTGCTCCACTGAAGTCGAAGGGAGGCATTGTACTTGGTGAGATAAAGGTGAGTCCAAGAAGAGTAGCGCCCTCTAAAGGCGGATGAGTTGAGAGCTTTTTATCTGCTTGCCATTATACAACTTGCATGACCTGAAGAGATGACTGGGTGATGTAGAGGACTCCTTGACCTATAGTAACTGATTTCTACATCCTTCAAAGACAGCATACTTAGTATTCCTTCGGAAGAGTTATTAATTCTACACATTCTTTGCAGAGTTTGTGCTGGGGTAAATCTGAAATCGCATGCACTGCCTGCAGAAGTAAATAGCGTGCTGTTTTTCTGAATTAACTGTTCTTCACACACAGTCATACAAGCCTGAATAATAAAAGCAGTAACTCTATATTTCATCGCCTACGTGATACCATACCATTTCACAAGCCTGAATAATAAAAGCAGTAACTCTATATTTCATCGCCTACGTGATACCATACCATTTGCAGTCGCGGCTCGCGCGCGGAGGGGGGGGGGTGCCGGGGGCCCGGGGTATTTTTGAACTAAAAAAAGAAAATCATACCTGAGCACTGCAGGTCCGCCGTCCGCGCCGCCTCGGGTCCGACTCCGTTTGCGCCTATAGCCCCTCTCAGCCAATCCTGGCGCTGCTGGCAGCGCCAGGATTGGCTTAGGGCACGGTTACCTCTCGCCCGCCTGCCCATTAGGAGACCGAGGTTTGAGCCTTTGCTCAACCCTCGCTCTCCTAATGGGCATGCGTAAGCCAGTGCAAACACAAGTGCGCATGACTGGGCACGGCGCGGAAATTCGGTGCCCTTCCCCACTCATGCGCACTTGTGCTGCAGTGCTGCCTGCTGCCCCTGGTCCCTCTGACAATCATGTCAGTCAACATGACGCAGAACCGCCCACCCCCTTCAGACTCTGAAGGGGGTGGGCGGTCCGACGTCATGCTGACTGACATGATTGTCAGTTCTCCCTCGGCGTCTTTGAACTTAATTAAACTGATTCAGTTTACTTAGGTTCAAAGACGCCGAGGGAGCTGCGGGCGGGGGGGGCTACGCCCCAACGCCCCAATGGACGCACCGCCCCTGTGTTTAAGTGTGTAAAACGCTCCTTTGGCTGAGTTATTGATATGGTCCTTCAGTGACAGATCTTTGTCCAGGGTGAAACCTAGGGATTTAGCCGTGTGGATAGAGTGATTGGACAGTTTAGGGCTTTGAGGTCAGTGATCCAGCCTTGGATAGGGAGGTAGTTACTCTTGGGGGAGAATAGAATGATTTCCGTTTTGTTGGGGTTCAATTTTAGATGGTTGGAGTAAAACCAGGATTGAATCTTACTCAATGTGATGTTAAGATGAAGGATGACACTATGTGATTTGATTTTGTAGTAAAGTTGCGTGTCATCATCATAAAAGTGATAATTGATCCCAGATTGTTTCAAGATGGTAGTAAGGGGTTCCATGAAGAGGTTGAAGAGAGAGGGGGAGAGTATTGAGTCCTGGGGGACACCAAGAGAGAGAGGAGTAGGTTTTGAGAGGCAGGAGTTGATTTTGATTTGTTGTGTTCGGTGTTGGAGGTAAGAAGGGAATCAGTTTAGGACTGTGCCATTGAGGCCAGAACGTGTCTTCAGAGATTCCAGTAAGGATGAGTGGTTGACTGTATCAAAAGCCGGTGAGAGGTCCAGTAGGATGAGAAGGCAGGCATCTCCATTTTCTAAACTGGGTTGCAGATTGTCTTTCACGGTTACCCTGTGATGAGGCAACGCCAGTGAGTGATGCCATGTCTGAGAGTGGTGAGATTGTGGCTTCAGTGGAAATTCCAGGAATTTCTGAGGAAGAGTGGGAATCGGAGATGGGTGGTGATGAGACCTTGGAACAAGTCAAAAGCCAGATCATTCAGCGTTGGCCTGTTAAACCTGGTACACTTAGTGAAAACCTTAAGGATTATTGGGTTGTGCATCATGAATTAAGCATTTCTAATAATAAAGTCATGAGGGGAGACAAGTTGGTTCCGCCGATGAAGTTGTGGACCAGGATTGCAGCTATTGCTCACGAGGGACACTTGGGCAGAAGCCTTACCAAAGCTAAAGTCAGCGCCACATATTGGTTCCCCAGAATGGATTCTGTAGTTGAGGAAACTGTCAGAGATTGTTTATCATGTGCCCTTGGTGACAAACCGAGATCTACTCATAAAGCGCCCTTGTCTCCTGTGTCTGTCGCTTCAAAACCATGGGACAAGCTTGGGTTGGACATTATAGGGCCCCTCAAGGTACCTGTGTGGGAGGGAAAGTTCATGCTGGTATTAGTAGACTACCATTCACATTGGATCATGACGAAAGTGGTGAGTCGCATAAACACTGGGTCTCTCATTTGTTTCCTCAAGGAAGTGTTTGTGATGGAAGGGATTCCTAGTATCATTGTCACGGATAATGGGATGCAGTTTACATCCGAAGAGATGCAGGCGTTCTTGAAGAGTTTGTCTATTTGCCATTACAAGACAGCTTTATACTGCCCTAGGGCCAAAGGGCTAGTTGAAGGGGTCAATTGGATGATAAAGGAATGCTTGCAATTGTCTCAAATGTCAAGAAAACCTTCTGATCAGGCTATCCAAAACATGCTGTGGTCCTATCATACCACACCCAACTTGGTTACCAATGTCTCACCGTTCCTGGCGTTAAAAGGAAGACTACCCGGAACTAAGTTATAACCTAACTGGTTGGGTGGAGGAGAGCCCAGATGGGTGAATAGGGACGAGATGAACAGGCTTAGAGAGCTCCACCAGCGTAATTACAAAGAGAAGTATGACTCAAAGCAAGGTGTTGTAGAGGGCAGGTGGAAAGTGGGAGACACAGTCCTGGTCAAATTACCAGTGCCTCCTCAAGGAGGGGGAAGAAAGTATTCAGAGCCCATAAAAGTGGCCAAGGTCGGCAAGAATGTAGTTACACTTAATGACTGACGCACTTGGAGTGTGGACAGGTTATCTGATTGTCACCCCTTCTTAGTCAAAAACAGTTCGGAGGTGTGTTCAAGGGGTGATTCCAGATCAAAATATGGTCATAGGAGCATGAGTCCACAAAGAGTTCCGGAGTGGCACAGAGATTATGTTCCACACTGATCTATAGTTCTGAAGTTGCTGTGGGAATAGTGTATTGTACTTGGGTGTGGGATATTTTGTTTCACTTCCAGAACTACTGTAATATTTGAATGTAATCACCTTTGGTTAGGTTTGGTTCTCCATTTTGTTCTTACTATGGATGTTTCTTTTGTACCTGATTTATTCCTGGTTTTCTTTTGTTCATAAGGGGGGAGATGTGTTGTAATTAGGGCTCCCGGTTTTATGGTATTTATATTTTTGCCATTTCCGTCTGTATTTATCCATATTTATTTTTTGGGCATTTTATCTGTATTTATCCACATTTATTTTTGCCACAAGTAGAAGACGACGCTGCAGCTAGTATTTTTCCACATTTATTTAAATTGACAATGCACACATGCACTCGTTTGTTATTGGTCAACACAATACATTCATCTGAAAACTTTGCCATTCTCAGAATGTCCCAAATACGCCTAAAAGTGCTATCAAAAGCCATTTGTCTCAGAGCCTTGCAGTTTCTGTCATCGGCACAGAGTGCCACATCCTCTTCCACACTGAACACCATACTGCCCCACTGAGAGAATCTCACATTGCCTTCAGCTACAACCCAATTGTGCCCCGCTATAAACACCTGGAAGCAACTCAATTCAAATTATGCACTAGACAAGAGTATTCTGCCTGAAAAAGCATGTCTGTCTGTGTCCAGCACTGCTTTCTAAACTGCATGTTATCGTTTTTGAATTGGGAAAAATATCGGGATTTTCCATACCCTGATACAGATTGAACAGTGAGGGTGGCTTGCACTTTACTGTTTCCTTATAATTCCATGGTTATTAATATTTTAGCTTTTGCCATTGTCAGCTTGAGATCCTGACAGCAATTCTGGCCAGACACACAGGGGCAAGGGATGTTCTAAGAGAATAAAGAAACACCATTTTAACAGTTTGAGTGAACCCTGTTAACAGTAGAGTAAAAAAAAACAAATTCCAAAACAAAAGGAACAGGGAGAAACACATTAGGTAATTTTCGTTTGTTTACTTGACATGAAAATGCACCTAGTTAGACTGGTATCGCAGAGATTGAGAGGTTCTTTCAGGACCCAAGCAAGCCTCCACATTAACAGCAATTCAAAGTATTAGGTACAAATGGACTAGGGACTCTGATCTAATATATCAGTAAGTTTGATCTCAGCACAATCATAAGGACTCTTGCTGTTTGGCTGTATTGACACCCTCTGAGGTGATTTAGATTCACTAGTGAAATCACTGCTGTTTCCATCTAATTATTTTAGGCGAATAACGTTTTAACATTTAGAATTAAATTAAGTGTAATAAACTATACTATACTAGTGGCCACTTGCCTAAAATATGAATGTTTTGTTTTAAGTCCAAAGCACTTGAAGCCTTTATTGTAATGCTATCTACCAGGTTGAGATTCCACAGTCTTTGAGGGGAAGCTGGGATGTAGGAGGCAGGGTCGAAAAACAATCCAAAGATGCTGAGTATTTAAACATCATAATTTAGCAGGAACAAAAGCAGGTGGAAATGTGCAGAATTAAGGCCGTTTTTGTGTCTATTTTTGAGAGAACATCCATCAATTAGAAGCTGTACTCGACTATACTAAAAGACTCATTATCTTGAATGGCTTTTTCTCACCCCATAAATACTGATAACACCAGAGGCGATACTTACTCTGTGAGCAATTACCATACCATCCTGTTTTGCAACTCTCTGCTGGAGCACAGCAGGGCCGCAAAATGTACTAGTATTTTCCCGTTTTTAAATATAAATACAGACAAAGGAAAACTTGTTTTCCGTCTGTATTAATATGTAAAAATCCGTTTAAACGGAAAACCGGGAGCTCTAGTTGTAATGAGTATTCTCCTGCATTTCCCTTCACCTTCTCGTCCTCTTTTCCCACCCCCCAAGACCCATTATGGTTTTTTCCCCTCTAGTGCCACAAGCTGCTCCCACTGTCACCAACATTCCATGTCGGTTGGTGACGGTTTCCTGAGCTGCGAGTTGCGGTGGTTGTTGGAGGCTGGGTGACTAACAAACAGGAGTTTACTCATGAATCTTTGACTCCTCTTCTCAACAATTACAGGGATGTTATAGTTAGGAATTTGCTTTTAAAAAACCTTAGCAATTCACTGAAAAAACCAAAGGTTACAGGGACGTTATAGTTAGCAAATAGAATTTAAAAAACCTTAGAAATTCACCAAAAAAACCAAAGGTTACAGGGACGTTATAGTTTGGCTGGCATTTCACTCGTACAAAACCATAGAAATTCAGATGTTATAGTTACCTGAGTTAACTATAACTTGCACCCCGCAGTGCGCTGCTTATGACCGCACATATTACATCACTCATGACATGGTCAGTGACATCATTGATGACATCTCAAATGACCAGTGATGACATCATCCACATCATCTATTACGCACCCACTCACACCCCTATAGAATCTTTTATACACCCACTGCCACTCCCTCACAACCTCTCACAAACCCATTGACAGAGCCATACCAGTACTTACACACCCACTCACTTATTCATAGATCTACACACACATCCACTTGCTCAACCATACTGCCACCCAAACACCCGCTCACTAAGCAATACAGTCATTGACATATCCACTCATATACCCAAACAGGCACTCACACACTGAGTGAGTCACCCATAGAACTGCTCACACACCTACACACTCCCATACAGTCAAACATATAGATACGTACTAACCCAAACAGTTACATACACATCCACTTACTTGCTCATACAAATAGTAACACATACTCATTTACAATGACCTATACAATCACTGACAGAAGCATGCACTAATCCATATAGCAAATCTCATATTCACTCACTGATGCATACAGTCACTCACATACCCCTTCACTCACCTATTCTGCCTTTCACACACCCAGTTACTCACCCATACTGACACATGCACTCAATTACCAACACAGCTATATAGACACTCACTCACCCATACAGCTTCTCAGACACGCACCCAGCACCCCATACGGCCACTGGCTCACCTACTCAGTCATCCATACAGGTAGTCACACACCTCCTCACTCACATACACAGAGAACCAGACAACCATTGAGGTAGTTAGAGAACCAATCAATCACCCATATACCTATTCATGTAACCATTAACACACTCATACACCCACTTAGACATGAACTGACAGATAGATACACACATTCACACAACCAGTCACTCATCCATAGATTCACTGAGACACCTAATCACTCACTTATACAGTCAGTCACGCACCCACTCAGTCATCCATACAGTCACTCATACACCCACTGATTCACCAATACACCTTGGTATATATATTTAACACTGAAACTTTTAAAAAACACTCACAGTCACTGGATGATGTCTTCACTGATGTCATCGGTGATGTCATTTGAGATGTCATCAGTGATGTCACTGACCATGTCATGAGTGATGCAATATGTGAGGTCCTAAGCAGTGCATTGCAGGGGGGCAAGTTATAGTTAACTTGCGTAACTATAACATCTGAATTTCTATGGTTTTGTAGGAGTGAAATGTCAGCCGAACTATAACATCCCTGTAACCTTTGGTTTTGTCAGTGAATATATATATATATATATATATATATATATATATATATATATATATATATATATATATATATAGGACCACTGGAGTTATATGGCAGGGTTGCACTAAATTATGCGGCATGGTTGACTAAATAATGCAGCAGGAAAAGGCACAGGGTAATGATGTCTGGGCAAGGATTTCACCTCATTATTACCAGTTTAATACCCAAATATAGAAATAAGCAACAGAGAGATGACCAGTTAATCTTTGCAACAGGCCTTCCACTGCGCATGAAAATATGTCGCAACATTTTTAGTAACGTTTTTTAAAACTCATTTTATTGCAATAATAAACACGACAGCGATAATCATCACATTCAACAACAGATCTTAGATTACATTGCTTTAACAAGCATCTGCAATGCAATAGGTCTCGCATTTACGCGTGTTTGAGCTATTGGCATTGTAAATGACAGTGCCTTTTATTTATTTATTTATTTAATTTATTTAATTTATTATGTTTTGGTTTTTAAAATATAAATAATAGGCATTGTCCTTTACAATGCCAATAGCTTAAACTCTCGCAAATGTGAGTTCTATTGCATTCCAAATGCTTGAAGGCATCACTGAGTTGCCCCCTTCTGTCTCCCCTGGCCCCTGAAGAGCTCCCTGTTTGCTACAAATTAAATAAACAAGCTGGTGGTCACAACTGCGCATGAGAGACCCTCCTGCCCTCCTGCAGTAAGAGAAACTCATCAAAGAAAATAGTGCTTACAGACTAAAGAAGACTACCGTGTAACAACCAAAGTAAAAGGGCCAGTCCTCATGGGAGGTTACAAATGAAGACAAGGCGGTACTAAGGAGGGCCTGACAAGCCTAATAACAAATCAGATGCCAGCATTTAAGAAGGACAATGACACAAGCCAATGACAAATATGGGCAGAGATTAGGCGTGGCTTCAAGTACATACTCCAATACAGCATGGCTCACAGAGCAGCGCATGCGCTGCCCAGGCTTGACCTAAAAATGGCAGGGCATGTCTCTTTACGTCGTCACTCAATTTATCCCCCTCCCAACTTTCAAGTCTCGGTGGCAAAACTATCTTACTCTTATCCTCAGTTATCCTGTGGGCAAGGAGTATTACTAATAGGTATGCAGAGCCTCCCACTGCTTTCATTCCAATGCCCCCAAATCTTCGTCCATTTTTGTGGGCAACCTCTCCCCTCATATATCACCCTCTCTGCCTGCATGCACCAATCCATATCAGCTTTCCTTCACTCAATGCGGGACCTGAAGCCGCCTATCATTTTCTTGCTATGTTGCGCTTGGCCATCATGAGGTCTAGTGTAACCCACAATTGTTCCCCTGTTGTTAAGTCCATTGTACCCAAAATATTTCGTATACAATGTTGAGGCTAGGTCTCTATATTTTTCCCTCACAGTGTCATACATGTTATGACCACCTTCCAGTATACCGGAATCTCCAGGCAATCCCACCATATATGCAAAAACGTGCCCATCTGACCGCAACCTCTGGGACAGTGTGGCGAGTCTTCCCATCTTAACCAATGTTGTGCTTGTGTAATATGTCCTATGCAATATTTTCAGCTGGACTAGCCTAAATCGGTACCTTATCGCTACTTCCCTGGGAGATGCAAGCACCTCCTGCCACTCCTCATCATCCATTTGTCCCAGGTCTTCCATCCATTTAGTGCACATTTTCTCCAGTGTCAGGGGAATTGTATAGTATTTTCCGATATATTAGGGATATGGCCTTTTTCTGCAAATAATCATATTGCAACCTATCTTCCAAGGGGGAGGAAACTGGGAGATCCGTACCCTGAGGGATATCGTGTTGTAGCACATGCCGGAACTGTAGATATCGATAGGTTTCTGTCAACTGCAGGTCGTAATCCTTTTGGAGTTCGCTAATGATTTAACTTACCCATCTGCCCATAAGTCGCCTACTTTTGAAAGACCAATATGGTCCCACTTAGCAAAACCCGGGTGTTTCACCAAAAGACCAAACTGTCCCGGGTCCAATAACGGGATGGCTCCGGTGATCTTATCTCACCACTCTAATGCCACCATCGTCTCATGCCATATTCTCACAGTCTCGGCAGTTGGGGTGGCTTTTGGAGTATCAGTTTTCCCCGCATAGATGGCCCTAAGGAAGCCTCCCGGTCACATATTATTCCTGTTCATCCTGTGCTAGAGGAACCCAATGATTGACCACCGTGAGCTGCGCCGCCCAGTAATCGTATTGAAGCGCTAGATGAGCGATCCCTCCGTCGTACCAGGTTCTTGTCAATTTTTGCAAAGCTATCCGTGGTGTCCCTCCACCCCAAAGGAGCATCCGTACCTCCGCCTCTACCGCTCGAAAATATGCTGGGGAAATTAGATATAGTGTATTTTGTAACATATACAGAAAACGAGGCAGTGCCATAATTTTATATAAAGAAGCTTTCCCCGGCAGCGACAAGGGTAAAGTCTGCCAGTGCTGCACATAATCCCAAAGGCGATGAAAGGGGGGCTCCAAATTGCGCTCATGAAAAGTCACAGGGTTGCTAGTAATGTAGATACACAAGTATCGGAATCAGTCTGTCACCACTTTTGATATGCATGACCTTGGAAGTCGTGGTTCCGGGTCACAGAGAATGTATATCAACGACTTATCCCAATTTATTGTATATCCTGAATAATTTTGATAAAGGGTGAAAATATGAAATGCAGGGAGGAATAGGGGTTTGCCACATAGAGGAGGATATCGTCTGCATACAGGGAGGTCCTATCCTCCCAGTTATCAGACCATCTAAGTCCCAAGATTAACAGGTCTCCCCGTATCCACACTGCCAATGGCTCCAAAACCAAGGGCGCGGGGAAAGGGGGCATCCCTGTCTCGTGCCTCACTGTAATGTAAAGACCATCAAACACCCTCCGTTTATCGTTACTTGCGCTAAGGGGTCTGTATATAGCAGGCGTATCCACGCCAAAAATTTAGGGCTGAACCCCATTCTCTCAAGGACCTTAAACAGGAAAGGCCACTCTATCATATCAAAGGCCATCTTAGCATACAACGACACCATAACACCCTCCTCCTGAATATATTTTGCCCTTCCCAACACTACATTCAGGCGTCTCAGGTTTTGTGCGGTATTCCTTCCAGGCGTGAATCCTGATTGATCAGGATGTATTAACGCATGGAGCACTGGAGCTAATCGAGTTGCTAACACTTTAGCAAGAATCTTGACCTCACATTTAGCAAGGAAATTGGTCTGTAAGAGGCACAACTTTCCGGGTGTTTCCCAATTTTATGTATTACAACAATGTTGGCCAGTCTGTGACTATCTGTTAATTTCCCAAATTTGAGACTTTCTTGATACAGTCTCAATAAATGAGGGGCGGTCTTGGAGGCAGTTAGCTTATACAATTCGATCGGGAGGCCGTTTGGACCCATAACTTTCCCTGCTTTCAACTCTCTAATGGCCTGTATCACTTCACTCTCTGTAAGGTCTGTCTCTAGACCAGCTCTGTAGGCAGCCTCTAAGAAGGACATTGCCAAAGTGGCCAATAGCTCCCTTGCCCCCTTGTCTTATCCGCTGTGGTACGTGACAAGTGTGTGGACAGCTGCTTATAGTATGTTGCAAAAGTATACGCTATCCCTTGTCTATCTCTTTCCGTCGCCCCATCGTCCGTGATGATCTCAAATACCCATCTAGAAGCCGCTTCTCGCCTATCTAACCACGCCAGTAGCTTTCCAGCTCTATCGCCTACCTCATAAATGTGAGGTAAGGTCGTACGATGCCTAGCTTTAGCTGCCTCTTCGGCAATATCTTTATTTTCTTTCTGTTTAACCTGCAGTCTATGTCAGGTTACTGTGTGATCTGACAAAAGCAGCTCCGACTCGAATTTCTTGATCTCTCTTTCCAACGAATCCAGCTGCTTTGAATTCTCCTTTCTATGGCCCGCTATCAATGAAACCCTTTGACCCCTTACCACTGCCTTGTATGCCTCCCATAGGATCTAGGCTGACTCTACCAAGCCCTCATTTTAGTAAAAATAATCGGTTGTGGTTTTTTGCAGGCAGGCAGGCACGAATATTTGGCACTTTAAAGTACCATGGATTGAGTGGCATCACGCTGTTCCCAGGCAAAGGTTTTCTACCATAAATTGCATATAGCGGGGAATGATCCGAGATCCCACTCGGGAGGCGTCTCACCTCACCGAATATCGGAAGCTGGCCAGCCAGTCCGAACAGATAGTCTATTCGAGATAGACTGCCATGCGCGCCAGAGTGAAAGGTATACTGCTGGAGTAGTGGATTGCGCACCCGCAACACTTCTACCAGGCCCATCGCGGACAAAAAATCAGCTGGTGTCTTCCCAGTGGGGTCTCGCTTTCTTGCCGGCCAACGGTCTAAGTCACCACTAAGTGCTGCATTGCAATCTACTCCAATAAGCATCTCTCCCTGTGGTAAGCTAACAATGAGTGAACCCAGGTCTGTGAGTGTGGGGGTGTGACGTCTAGTGGGGAGGTAGAGAGAAATATTATTAAACAGTTGGCCTTCCAAATGTCCCGATAGTGCTACATATCGCCCATGGGAGTCATGCATAGTATGCTGTATGGTGAATGGAAAGGAGTTGCATAGAAGAATACCCACCCCTCTCGAGCCTCTAGTATAACCTGCATGCGCTACTAGTTTGTAACCTCATCTATTGAGCTCACCGTAGGTAGTTCTCTGCAGGTGCATTTCTTGCAGCAGAAGTCCCTCCTCTGCCACATCTTTGTCTTGATTCTGCTGTGGTCCTTGTTGCCGCTTTTCCTTGTTGCTCTTCTGATGGTAAATGTTCGAGCGTCTGCTTCCTGCATTCCGTCAGCCATCCAACCACTTCCAGGTCTCCTCAGGGGAGTCAAAGAACCACGTCTTTCCCTCCACCACTACTCAGAGTTTGGCTGGGAACAACATTGCGTATTTCAAATCTTTTTCCTGTAGTGCTCTCTTAACTTCCAGGAAGGAACGCCGCATTCTTTGAACTTTAATCGTAAAGTCCGGGTAAAATGTGACCGTGGTGTTTTCGTACTTGAGTGGGGGAGCTAGGCGAGCCATCTGTAGTATCACATTCTGTTAAGAAGACAAACACTGGATGATTTAGTAGAAGTTTATTGTCTTCTAGACACACCACCAACTAACGCTGCCAGCTCGTCGCTTCTCCAGTCTCTAACCGTCTAGCAGAGACATCACCATGGAAACTAGAATCAACAGGCACAAGCTAATATACATGGCACAACAACTCATTACAACACATCCCCTTTACCCAAAAAAAATACAGAACAACTTGGAGAAAAATGAACAATGAGAGAAAAAGAAAACAAAGTTACAGGGAGTATAATAAGAATGAAGACAAGGAAAAACAAGAGAAACGTTAGTAATGGAAAATAAAACGTAATAGCTTCAATACATCACATAATCCTTGAAATGTTATGGAGAACGGCGAGACCTGGAAGAAAAACCCCTTGCATGAGAATTGGAAGGAAGATTAGCTTCAGACAAAGTGGATCCAAGCAAGTTAGCTCCAGAACACGAAGGATGCGACAATTTGTCACCTCGAAATTTCACAAGACGTGACATACTCCACATACCACCATTGCGTACCGTCACAACATTCCTCTTGATGGAAGTTATAACAAATGGGTCCATGAATTCAGAGACCCCCTTTCTTTGCCACCTGGGTTTCTTTATAAGCACCCACTCGCCCACACTCCATGTCGCACATCAGGTTAAAATCCGTGGATCCAAAAGGGGAATTGGTGGTGAGCTTGTCCCCCACAAGCACCACTCGTCGCCAGTGTTAAGAAGACAAAACTGGCTGATATTGTAGAAGTTTATTGTCTTCTAGACACACCACCAACTAACGTTACCAGCTTGTCGGTTCTCCAGTCTCTAACCGTCTAGCAGAGACATCACCATGGAGACTAGAATCAACAGGCACGAGCTAATATATATGGCACAACACGTCATTATAACACATTCCTGTCTCTGTAGTTAAATATCCTTGCCACAATAGGACGTGGTGACGCTCTTGGTCACCGCGGGCCCCCGGGAACTCTGTAGGCTTGATCCACAGAGAAGTAGTTTGATAAACCATGTGGCTGCAGCTGCTTTGCTATAAGATATTCAACAAAAAGATCCGTGGCTGGGCCCTCAGCTCATTCAGGCACTTCCAGGATTCTGACATTGTTTCTGCATGCTCGTCCTTCAAAGTCTTCAAGTTTCGCCTTTAGAGTAGTAGTAGTAGCATGCAGCTCTTTTACTTAGTTTTCAAGCGTTTTAGTGGTGGTCTGGAGTGTAGCGTTGGAGCTCTCCGTGGCCTTGACTCGGGTGGTAAGTTTGCTAAACTCTGCGTGCATAAGCAAAACGTCTGAGGCTACTGTGTCAATTTTATTTTCCAGGGCAGAGCGGACCCCAGAGTGCCTCCCCCTCTGCGGCCGGTACGTGTTGGTGCCCGTCCTCCTTGGCCATTGGGGCATCCGACTTGGGTTTCACAAATTTATCCAGCTTCGTTTGATGTGTCGCTCGGGATCCCTTGTGTCCTGACATCTTGCACGTGTGGGCCTGTGTATCACTACTGCCACCTCCTGTCGTTAGTGTACTCTCTTCTGTACCTCTGGGTCAAGGGGTGGCTGGAGCTATGGATCGTCATGCAGTTCAGGAGAACAGGCCAAGGGTCCTAAATAACGATTAAGCTGGAGGGATCCCGTCCACGTGCTGCTTATCTTTTCACCTCCTAATGTTTAACTCTGGTATGAATTCACCGGTCCAGATGAGTCAATACCTGTATGTTGTGCCTGGGGAGGGGTTCCTCTCACCTGTGTGGTGAGTTTTGTCAGACCAGTGGGGCACCTCCCGCCGCTGCACACCCCCACTCAAAGGTAGTTTCTGGCCTCTCCGGCCTTGTCCCGCGCTCTGTGCTCGGGGCACCCGGTGTCAATTGTTCTATCTGAGTGCGGGGGCGAGGGGGCCCCCATCTGATATCGCAGGTCATCAGTTTCCTCCCCGTGGGGGGGGGAGGCACAGTATCTTTTACCTCCACCTCCTCAGCCACCTTTATTCCACCTTGTAGGGTGAGCCCCAGCAGGGCCGGACTGGCCGTAGCGGGCACCGGGCGTTTCCCCGGTGGGCCGCCAGGGTGGGGGCCGGTTTTGGGCCCCCGGGGGGCCGTTTTTGTTACAGGGCCGTTTTTGCATCATAGCTGCAATATCGGCCCCTGTAACAAAATCGGCCGAAACCGGCCCTGGCAAACAACTCGGCTGCACCCCCAACCTCCTGGGGGGCTGGCCGAGCACTTTGCCAGGGCCGGTTTTGGTTCCCAGTCTGGCCCTGAGCCCCGGAATCTCCAGGGCCCACCGTGATACGGAGCGCAACAAGCCCCGGCATCAATCCCCTGCCTCACCGCACCACAGCAGCTGCCTCTAGCGAGAGGACGGTCCTGCTCCGCCACCTCGGACCCCCTGTCGGCGTTTGTCTCCGGCAGCTGGCCAGACGACTCCTCCCATAGGCCTCCGGGCACTCAGTCGAAGCGGGCCGCAGCCCACTGCGCCCGTAGCGTCTTCCACTTGCTTCACGCCCCAGGGTACCGGGGTTGCAGCGTCTTCTTCCACAGCCCCAACGGCTCGGGGGCCTTTCTCTCGCCGGCTCCGCAATCTCGCAGGCACCCGGGCTGAGCCTGTGCCTTCAACACTCCAATCGGATGTCTACCACGGAGACAGAGTGATCCCTCCTCTACAGGCCGCAGCAGCATTCACGCCCGACAATCCTCTCTCCCGGTCCAGCCCTGGGATCAAGGGCCTGATCGATTGCTCTGGTGCAGCCACTGGACAGTCCTAGATCTCTGCGCAATGTGGTTAGCAGATATTTGTATGGATTATTTGGGTTTTTATGTGGCTGGCTGCTGGAGCTCGCTTACAATGCGGCCTTCTCGGCTGGCAGCTAGCCACGCCCCCCCTCCCCATTTTTAGTAACTTTTGATCCGTTTGAGCTAGAAACTAAATTTCTTTGTTGTTAAAATTTGCAGATTATGCAGCAGATGGTGCATTATGTGGCAAACCCATAATATGTGAAAAAAGCTGCAGGACGCAGAATCGCATAGTTCCAGTAGCCTTGCATTTATATTACATATATGGTTATGTATATATGGGTGTGTGTGCATTTATGATACAAAGCTTTCCAGTTTTGAAAATTCTTACGAGTTGTACTGAGCCACCGGAGGTCCCACATAGGATTGCCACCTGATCTTTTTTTTTTTTTTACCAACCTAGTTTGTATTTTTAAGTACAGGCCGTTAAGAAAGGTAGCATCTGTAGTCCCAGATCACACACACCCAATGGCAGCCAAGGGGTTATATAAAGGGACATGGGATAGGTTGTGGCCCATTCCAGATAGTAAACCAGTGTGTGCTTCTCGCATATCAATGCGATACCAAAGGGGATGATGGTCTTCCCTGGACCGGAAACAAGCATCCTGGGACCGGTTTCGGGTTCATAACCCTCATCAGCCAGGCTATCTTGATCCAGTGGCAAAGTGAGCAAGGGACCCACGTCTGGGCATACCCTGCCAACTTAGGGCGAACAAAGCGATACCAAAGGGGATGATGGACGGAGCGTTAGAGCAAATCAAACACTCACCCCCAGTCAACTGATCTGGGTTTAATCCATCATCATTCTTTAGCTCACTCCACCACCCCAGTTCAGACATGGCCATATGCAAATCAGTCTGAGCCTGTGCCTCATGGGAACAGTCCAGCCCGAACTGCCAAGCCATGTCTTCCCTGGACCGGAAACAAGCATCCTGGGACCGGTTTCGGGTTCATAACCCTCATCAGCCAGGCTATCTTGAATCCAGTGGCAAAGTGAGCAAGGGACCCACGTCTGGGCATACCCTGCCAACTTAGGGCGAACAAAGCGATACCAAAGGGGACGATGCACGGAGCGTTTGAGCAAATAAAAAATAAAAAAACCGTGACACCGCTGACGGCTGACTCATGCGAGGAACAGGAGGCACTACACGCTTCTCTGGGCGCAGATATGCGCAGGCAGGGCTGATCGAATTGAGGCCTGATGAAAGAGGACTTCTATATATAAAAAAACTTTTTCTGAATTTCCTGGCTATTGGAGTATAAAGAGAGCGCGGGAGGGAACAGGACACCGCAAATGAAATTGATTGTGTTGCTGGCAGGTCAAATAGGCATTGAACTTATAGAGGGAATATATGAGGATATAACAGCTGACAAAGAGTGTCGAATATACATCTGGTGTTTGAAGATAACACTTTCAGCAATATTGAGCGTCGCCCTGAAGAAGTCCCATGTGAATAGGGACGAAACGCATAGGCTGTTTTCATCTTGGACATGTCATATTGTTTTATCGTAATATTTGAGCACTTTATGAATAAAGATGATGGAAAAACAATCTGAATGAAAAAAATCTGTTTATTACACGCTTGATAAACTTTTTTTTTTGCTGTCGTGTTCTATTACAAATAATGTATAAACTTTGTGAGTTTTGAAAAAAATCTCTGTAGACTTTCTCAATTGTTGTGCTCTTCAATTTGTGTATTTCTATCCCACACAGTGTGTGACGTGGAAGAGCTCTGAATCAAATGAATTCACAAGTATAAATGAGCTAGTGCAACAGTAGTGTAACCAGCAAGTGCAAAGGAGGAAATGGGAACTATGGCTGCTGTTTTAACTATAAAATACAGTTTTAATCAGTACCCTAGGGCATCTGGAACCTGGTGCCACTGACCTGTTGCACCAATTGAAGCTACGCCCCTGTAGTGCACGTACTGCTCTACAGCTGGACAGCAAAATCATTTAACACTGCATCAAGATGCAATAACAAATGGCTCATAAGCTGCCTTGTTAAATAGCATATACCTCTGCGGGCGCTGCCATAGCAAGTATGATGCAACTGCTTGCAGATGTCAAAATTTCATCAATTGCATTTGCCATTTTGCTTGGATGTTCCTCACATGGCACACCAATTGAAATGGAGAATGCAGGCAATGGTAATGCGAAGAGAGTCCCTTTAGCAGAGAAAATATAAAAAAAAGTAAGCACTGCGATAAAACAAACGAAACAACGAAAAAGAGAAACATGGCTTGCTTTCTTCTGCCTGTGTCAGCCGTAATGTATGTGACAGTAACCAATGATGGGTAAGGCCGCTTGGTTGTGCGGAGGAAAGGCACGTACATCTGAATTAGTATGAATCGTGGGAATCCACTCAGAAACAAACATCAGTTTTACATGGTTGTTGAGAAAAGAATTCCTTCAATTTCAAAGTTCTTGTGAATTTGAACAAATCAATATGCACATCAACCACATCCCCCTTTTGTGTGTGACAAAAGTTTAAACCCTTGTGTAAAACATAAGTTTCATTCTCATCCAGTATTCTGTCTGACAAGTTTATCATTTCTAAACATTTGTGTCATTCAGAGTGTCTGGATTTAAATTTGAGATCTCGGTATTATGGGCAACAGCATTAATAGCGACCATATCAGCTAGTTCTTCCTGGATCAGGTCTGGACATCCATTCTTTCTACCTGTTTTCCCTTTCCACCTCCTTCCACCCCTTCTGTTTTTTTTACTTCTTTCTTGCGTTGTCTGTTGCTTATCTGGAGCCTCTCCAACTCATTTTGAAAGGAAGAGGCTCCTTCCCCTAAAGGGTTTTTTGATGTTTAATGACTAGAGGTGGTACTGCTCGTTGAAGCAATAGAACTATTACTCGCTGATTTGGCTTTCTCGCTCTCCTCTCTGGCCTTCTTCCTGTCCTCCATTGTATTAACATTATCATACTTTTTTGCGGCCCTCTTTGTAGTCGCAATCATCTCGCTTGATCTTCCTCATATTTTTATGTTTCAGATATTGCTGGTGATTTTGTATCACCTTGATCAAGATATCATAATTTCTTTCAAATTATCTCTTTATATTTAATTGTCTTAATCTCTTTTTCTAGATTTTCTATCTCAGATTGTAGTTTTGTCCCCTTTACGTTAGCATGTTTAATTAAGATCTACATCATAGTATGTGATGCACCCTCTAAGTTGCTCCTCACTAAGGTTTTCGAAACTGGGAAATATTGGAATGAGCAACCCTCTCAGGATCTTTTTGTTCTCTACATACTGGTGTAAGGTGCTCGTAGATGTACTATATCCGACTGTAATGTCAAAATTAATCATTTCTCCAACAGATACAAGGCAAGTATAACAACAAGGCAAGCCACTAACGGAAAGCCATAACCTGTGCTCATTCATTGGAGTGAAATGATTAATTTTGACATTACAGTGCATGCTGTGCACAATGTATACACATTTTGGCACTGAAGAAGGCTTATCGCTGAAACGCTTCTGCAAATAAATGTGGAATTTGTAACCCGCGAGTGCCTTGTATCTGTTGGAGCTGTGAGATAAGACGTAAGCCCTACCCTCACGATGAAAAGGCACCCACCCTAGGAGTTCGGCAGCAACAGTTGGGACCCGAGCTCTAATTTACAATTACGCTGCCTCAACCGTTGCGCAAAAACTCTGCCATCGATCAACAGATCGTGAGCTATTCAAGTTCAAAGAATGCGGGGATTGTACTGCTACCTATGGTTTTGTTTCAAGATAACATCCAGCGGCAGGGCGAGGGTTTTAAGTGCACAAGAACATCATGCAAGCCAGTGGAGTCTGGTAAACAAGCTGGGACAGTATAACAACAAGGCAAGCCACTAACGGAAAGCCATAACCTGTGCTCATTCTGTTATATGCTTCTTAGGCACATTATCGACATTGCTAAGTTAGCATGAGCTTCGCTGCCATGCTTTTGCGCACGCTACTACATGACTTTGTTTTTGCAAGACTTTGTTTGTGCCCTTCACATGAGAACGGGTTGCCTTTCGCGTTCTCTGCCATTCCTGGAGTTTAGTCTGAACACGATATGCAAGGTCGATAAACAATGCCCCTTGTCATTCTGTTCTGGTCAGTCCCTAGCACCTAGACATAACATGCTACACAGCTGCAGTACTGAAGACTCGTGCTTTGATATTGCGTTGTTGCATGTTGTTTTTAGACACTTGGAGAAAGCCGTTCCATAGAGAAGAGCTCTGCTGTTCCTATGATGTAAACCTTACATTCAGGCTTTAAGGTATGGGGTCTGCTGTCAAAGCCCAGAGATCGTTCTTTATACTATAGGCCCTTATTTCCACAGTCTTTATAACATGACTTCTCCCTTTGTATTCAATGGAATTGTAACAATGCTAACTGTGCTGAGTTAATGCATTTTGCTGCTAGTAGTGGCACGTATACTGTATTGTAGAGCATGATAGTTAAAATAAACATTTTGAACTATTTCAGTGACTCTGCTTATTCTCATTGTGGACAAGTATGAGTGAATGAGCGAAAGAGTATGTCTTGCTCCCGCGATTCCTGAGAGAGTCGGGAGTGTTGTGTTCTGGGTTGTCTAATCATTAGTAGCTCCGTGATATTTGGAGGAGAACGAATGAGACACTATAGCTAGTCGGTTTGGGATTTTGGGTACTGATGTGGTAGGTTGGTACACCCCTATTCACTGAGGTCCTGTTTTCCTGCGCATAGTTCTGTGTATGTGCAGAATCCCTGCAACATGGCGCCGCCAATGTTTGGTCTGGTTCTTATCTGCGAGACGCCTGAGTAGTGCTTGTGCTTGTCCACAATCCCCTCACTTCTATTTCCGGAGACAGCTGTGACGGTTTAACCTCCTCTATTGATGTTTTTATAGGTTCTTTCAAGCTTGAAGTTTTAAAAGGTTTCTCTTTATTCTTAACCCATTGTTGCGCTGCTGCGCTCTAGGTTGTTGTTTTTTATTATCTGTTATGACGGTCGCGATTCCGGCCGCTAATAGGGCAGCACTCACAGCTTATTTTGACTCAGAATGGAGTCCCTAATGCTGGTGTTGCGCTGATTTTTGTAGTAGAGGCAGATGCGGCTTACCGCTTCGAGGTGTTTTATTCTTGGGTCACCTTTCCGGCGGTGGATGGAACAGATAACTTGTTTCACGAATATACGCCTACAGCCCTTCCTAATGCCTATCGGGCTCTTGAGATTCCGCTTACAGCTTGGCAACACCAAATTTGGTTTAATGGCGCCCTTCCTCACCAAACAACGCCGGTCCGTTTAGGTCCTTTATCGATAGATGGGGCCACGTGGCCCGTTTTGGCTGGGTATACCCCTCACCCGCGTCATTTGACAACGGCGACGCTTGCAGAACTGCGCGTGTTACATACGTCTTTGATACGCGTGCATAGAGCTGTTATACAGTTCATGTTGCGCAACTTTCAGGTGGGGCCACCTGGCGTTGCTGCGCAACCTGCGGGACCTGGTGGTGTGACCATCAGTCCCCTTATGGTTAATTCAGTGATGGGCAAGCGTCCACAGAATAAGGATGAATTACCTTATTGGCTTGCTGAAAAATTTGGACAACTAGAGGCTGTTTTTCCAAATACCTCTCCTGTGGATAAACACAGGATTTTGACTATTAGTTTGCCTAAAGACTTGCTTCCCGAGTTGGCTGATTGTAACACCTGGGGTAAGGTGTTTGCAGTGGTATATTCGAAGTGTTTCGGCACTCCTTCCATGACCGTACTCCCTTCCGTGATTAAGCGTGTTCAAGATGAACACGGAGCCGAGGCGGCTGTAGAGTTGGGAATGAGACTGGTGGGGGTGTTCGACGTGGTTGCAGATATGATCCTATGACCCTTGACCTTGCCAGGTAGGTCACTCCCCCACCACACAGCTCCGCCTGTGTTGTCTGCCCGCTGCTTCTGCAGGTAAGATCGCCTTCCGCTTGTGGCCCCGGTGCCCGTTTTTCTGCTTGTCTCCCTTTTCCTTTTTGTGCCCCTCGCTGCCCCATTGTCGTTGTGCCCGTGATTTTGTCTGCTCTCTCCCTTTTTCCTTTTGTGCCCCTCGCTGCCCCATTGTCGTTGTGCCCGTGATTTTGTCTGCTCTCTCCCCTTTTTCCTTTTTGTGCCCCTCGCTGCCCCATTGTCGTTGTGCCCGTGATTTTGTCTGCTCTCTCCCCTTTTTCCTTTTGTGCCCCTCGCTGCCCCATTGTCGTTGTGCCCGTGATTTTGTCTGCTTTCCCCCATTTCCTTTCTGTGCCCCCGCTGCCTCTCGCCATTCTTGCCGCTGCGTCCCCTGCGGCCCCGCCCCCCAGACTGCCCATTCGCTGCCCCTGCCTCCCGCCTCCCAGCTGCTCCTCCCTCCCACCTCCCCATAAATGGCGGCCGCTGCGCGGTGAGGAGAGCGACCCTTGACCTTGCCAGGTAGGTCGCTCCCCCACCACACAGCTCCGCCTGTGTTGTCTGCCCGCTGCTTCTGCAGGTAAGATCGCCCTCCGCTTGTGGCCCCGGTGCCCGTTTTCTGCTTGTCTCCCCTTTTCCTTTTTGTGCCCTCGCTGCCCCATTGTCGTTGTGCCCGTGATTTTGTCTGCTCTCTCCCTTTTTCCTTTTGTGCCCCTCGCTGCCCCATTGTCGTTGTGCCCGTGATTTTGTCTGCTCTCTCCCCTTTTTCCTTTTGTGCCCCTCGCTGCCCCATTGTCGTTGTGCCCGTGATTTTGTCTGCTCTCTCCCCTTTTTCCTTTTTGTGCCCCTCGCTGCCCCATTGTCGTTGTGCCCGTGATTTTGTCTGCTCTCTCCCCTTTTCCTTTTTGTGCCCCTCGCTGCCCCATTGTCGTTGTGCCCGTGATTTTGTCTGCTTTCCCCCATTTCCTTTCTGTGCCCCCGCTGCCTCTCGCCATTCCCGCCGCTGCGTCCTGCGGCCCCGCCCCCTGACTGCCCATTCGCTGCCCCTGCCTCCCGCCTCCCAGCTGCTCCTCCCTCCCACCTCCCCATAAATGGCGGCCGCTGCGCGGTGAGGAGAGCGACCCTTGACCTTGCCAGGTAGGTCGCTCCCCACCACACAGCTCCGCCTGTGTTGTCTGCCCGCTGCTTCTGCAGGTAAGATCGCCCTCCGCTTGTGGCCCCGGTGCCCGTTTTTCTGCTTGTCTCCCCTTTTCCTTTTTGTGCCCCTCGCTGCCCCATTGTCGTTGTGCCCGTGATTTTGTCTGCTCTCTCCCTTTTTCCTTTTGTGCCCCTTGCTGCCCCATTGTCGTTGTGCCCGTGATTTTGTCTGCTCTCTCCCCTTTTTCCTTTTTGTGCCCCTCGCTGCCCCATTGTTGTTGTGCCCGTGATTTTGTCTGCTCTCTCCCCTTTTTCCTTTTGTGCCCTCGCTGCCCCATTGTCGTTGTGCCCGTGATTTTGTCTGCTTTCCCCCATTTCCTTTCTGTGCCCCCGCTGCCTCTCGCCATTCCCGCCGCTGCGTCCCTGCGGCCCCGCCCCTGACTGCCCATTCGCTGCCCCTGCCTCCCGCCTCCCAGCTGCTCCTCCCTCCCACCTCCCCATAAATGGCGGCCGCTGCACGGTGAGGAGAGCGACCCTTGACCTTGCCAGGTAGGTCGCTCCCCACCACACAGCTCCGCCTGTGTTGTCTGCCCGCTGCTTCTGCAGGTAAGATCGCCCTCCGCTTGTGGCCCCGGTGCCCGTTTTTCTGCTTGTCTCCCCTTTTCCTTTTTGTGCCCCTCGCTGCCCCATTGTCGTTGTGCACGTGATTTTGTCTGCTCTCTCCCCTTTTTCCTTTTGTGCCCCTCGCTGCCCCATTGTCATTGTGCCCGTGATTTTGTCTGCTCTCTCCCCTTTTTCCTTTTGTGCCCCTCGCTGCCCCATTGTCGTTGTGCCCGTGATTTTGTCTGCTCTCTCCCCTTTTTCCTTTTGTGCCCCTCGCTGCCCCATTGTCGTTGTGCCCGTGATTTTGTCTGCTCTCTCCCCTTTTTCCTTTTTGTGCCCCTCGCTGCCCCATTGTCGTTGTGCCCGTGATTTTGTCTGCTTTCCCCCATTTCCTTTCTGTGCCCCCGCTGCCTCTCGCCATTCCCGCCGCTGCGTCCCTGCGGCCCCGCCCCCTGACTGCCCATTCGCTGCCCCTGCCTCCCGCCTCCCAGCTGCTCCTCCCTCCCACCTCCCCATAAATGGCGGCCGCTGCGCGTGAGGAGAGCGACCCTTGACCTTGCCAGGTAGGTCGCTCCCCACCACACAGCTCCGCCTGTGTTGTCTGCCCGCTGCTTCTGCAGGTAAGATCGCCCTCCGCTTGTGGCCCCGGTGCCCGTTTTTCTGCTTGTCTCCCCTTTTCCTTTTGTGCCCCTCGCTGCCCCATTGTCGTTGTGCCCGTGATTTTGTCTGCTCTCTCCCCTTTTTCCTTTTGTGCCCCTCGCTGCCCCATTGTCGTTGTGCCCGTGATTTTGTCTGCTCTCTCCCCTTTTTCCTTTGTGCCCCTCGCTGCCCCATTGTCGTTGTGCCCGTGATTTTGTCTGCTCTCTCCCCTTTTTCCTTTTTGTGCCCCTCGCTGCCCCATTGTCGTTGTGCCCGTGATTTTGTCTGCTTTCCCCCATTTCCTTTCTGTGCCCCCGCTGCCTCTCGCCATTCCCGCCGCTGCGTCCCTGCGGCCCCGCCCCTGACTGCCCATTCGCTGCCCCTGCCTCCCGCCTCCCAGCTGCTCCTCCCTCCCACCTCCCCATAAATGGTGGCCGCTGCACGGCCGCGCCGCTGGCGCGCCGAAGGCGCGCCTAAGGCAAGCCCGTCTGCGCCCGTCCGCGACTGGACCGCGCCCAGCGCCAGAACCCCTGGATCCCACCGATGCAACACCACTCGACGGACCTACGACGCCGCCACACTCACCGCACTCAATGCCGGCCGGAACCCTGCCTGCTACCGAGCCTCACCGAGACGCACCCACGGACCCTTCACCTGCCAAACCTGCCGATTCACCTGCCCCCGGACGTGCACCACCTCCGCCAAGTCGAGCACCAGCAGCAACCACCTGAAATGCATCCTGCTGAACACCCGCTCCGTCCACAGGCACGCCGTGGAACTCTGGGACCTGCTCGACGCAACAGCACCGGACATCGCCTTCCTCACCGAAACCTGGATGAACGCCTCCTCAGCGCCCGACATCGCCATAGCCATCCCGGACGGATACAAGATCACCCGGAGGGACCGCGTCAACCAGACGGGAGGAGGCATCGCCATCGTACACAAGAACACCATCCGCATCTCGACTAACTCCGACGAGACCTTCACCGCCGCCGAACACCTACACTTCCAGATACACACTGACCCCAAGACCACCCTCCGAGGCACCCTCATCTACAGACCCCCGGGACCACGCACACTATTCAGCGAAGACATCGCAGACTTCATCAGCCCGCACGCCATGCCCTCCGCCGACTACATCCTCCTAGGGGACCTCAACTTCCACCTGGAGAACAACAACGACAGAAACACCACCGCCCTGCTGGACAACCTCGCCAACCTCGGACTCAAGCAACTGGTGAACACGCCCACCCACTACGCCGGCCACACGCTTGACCCCGTCTTCTCGTCCAGCAAGCACATCTCCTTCAGCCACGCCACCGGACTCCACTGGACCGACCACAGCTGCGTCCACTTCAGCTTCAGAAAGACTGCGACCCACCACCACCCGCAACAGGCTCCCCGCCGGAGCTGGAGCAAGATCACCGCCGAGCAGCTCACCGCCTCCCTCAGCCAGAACACACCCACCAACACAACGGACCCAAACGAAGCAGCCAGCAACCTCGCCAAGTGGCTGACCGCCTGCGCCGACGACCTCGCACCACTAAAAACCCTCCCAGCAGACCCGGAAGCAAGAAAACCCCTTGGTTCACCAACGAACTCAAGGAATCCAAGAAGAACTGCCGCACTCTCGAGAAAACCTGGCGACTCGACCAGACCACAGACAACAGGACCGCCCTCAAGCACGCCACCCGCAAACACCACCAGCTGATCCGTGCCACCAAGAAGTCGGCACTCAAAGAACGACTGGACAACAACGCCCATGACAGCAAGGAACTTTTCAGCATCGTCAAAGAGTTCTCCAACCCCAGCGCCGGAAACAACGACATCACCCCTCGCAAGACCTCTGCAACTCACTCTCCGCGTTCTTCCACCGCAAGATCACCGACATACATAACAGCTTCGACGCACAAACAACGCACCCTACCGCCGAACCAACGCCCGCCACCACCACCCTCTGCAACTGGACCCCGATCAGCACCGAAGACACCACCCGCACGATGAACTCCATCCACTCCGGATCACCAACCGACCCCTGCCCACACCACGTCTTCAACAAAGCCGACGCCACCATCGCACCCCATCTCCGGGACATCATCAACTCCTCCTTCCACACCGCCACCTTCCCGGAGAGCTGGAAGCACGCCGAGCTTACCGCCCTCCTGAAGAAACCAACGGCGGACCCCACCGACCTCAAGAACTACCGTCCCATCTCGCTCCTTCCGTTTCCGGCCAAAGTCATCGAGAAGACCGTCAACAGACAGCTTGCCGCCTTCCTCGAGACGAATGGATCCTCGACCCCTCGCAGTCCGGATTTCGGGCCAACCACAGCACCGAGACCGCCCTTATCGCAGCCACCGACGACATCAGAACCCTAACCGACAACGGGAAACAGCTGCCCTCATCCTCTTGGACCTCTCCGCGGCGTTCGACACCGTCTGCCACCGCACCCTAGTGAAGCGCCTCAGCAACATCGGAATCCGAGAGAAAGCACTGGAATGGATCATCTCGTTCCTCGCCGGAAGAACCCAGAGAGTCCGCCTCCCCCGTTCAGATCCGAAGCCACCGAAGTCATCTGCGGCGTTCCACAAGGATCCTCACTCAGCCCAACCCTCTTCAACGTCTACATGAGCCCCCTCGCAGCCATCGCACGCCGACACAACCTCAACATCATCTCCTACGCCGACGACACCCAGCTGATCCTCTCCCTCACCAACGACCCCACCACCGCCAGAGCCAACCTACACGACGGGATGAGAGACGTCGCCGACTGGATGAGGAACAGCCGCCTTAAACTGAACTCAGACAAGACGGAAGTCCTCATCCTGGGCTCATCACCCTCCGCCTGGGACGACTCCTGGTGGCCCCCGGCCCTGGGCACCGCGCCCAAGCCAACGGACCACGCACGCAACCTGGGCTTCATCCTGGACTCCTCCCTGTCGATGACCAGACAAGTCAACGCCGTCTCATCTTCATGCTTCAACACCCTGCGCATGCTCCGCAAGATCTTCAGATGGATCCCCACTGAAACCAGGAAGACCGTCACCCAGGCACTCGTCACCAGCCGACTGGACTATGGGAACACCCTCTGCGCCGGAACCACAGCCAAACTTCAAAAAGACTCCAGCGCATCCAGAACGCCTCCGCACGACTCATCCTGGATATCCCCGACACAGCCACATCACCGGACACCTGAAAGACCTGCACTGGCTCCCCGTCAGCAAGAGAATCACGTTCAGCCTCCTCACCCACGCACACAAGGCCCTCCACGACCTGGGCCCAAAGTACCTCAACGACCGCATGACCTTCTACACGCCCACACGCCAGCTACGATCAACCAGCCACGCCCTCGCCACCGTACCACGCATCCGCAGAACCACCGCCGGAGGAAGATCCTTCTCCTACCTGGCAGCCAAGACCTGGAACTCCCTCCCCACTCACCTTCGGCGAACCCAGGACCATCTCTCCTTCAGGAAGCAGCTCAAGACCTGGCTGTTCGAGCAGTAACTTACCCCCTCCCCCAGCGCCTTGAGACCCTCCCGGGTGAGTAGCGCGCTCTATAAATGCCGTGATTGATTGATTGATTGCAAATGTCAAGGGCGATGCGGTAAGCTTTCCAGTGGCAAATTGCTTGGAGGCTGTCCCTGATGTAGACAAACCACGCGAATTACCAAAAATTATTGCAAAGGCTTATAAGACCATAGGCCGCAATAGTTTGGGAGTTAAGCCTTTTACTCAAACGCAAACTCAATCTCAAACTCAACAAAAGGCCCAGACTGATAAAGATGGGCGTCCGTTCTTTCCTAAAAAGAACTGGAAAACTAAAAAAGAGGGGCAGCAACAACAGAAGCAAGGTTCGCGTGCTGGTTCACCGACACCTGAGTCTTCTGAGCGTACTTATGACTTGCGCGACCGCGCTAAAATAAAGTCTCCTGATAGATTTCAGGTCCCTGATCCACGTTCTCCTCGTTCTTCGCAGGACACTTCTGGCTCTCAAGTCGGAGGAGGGGACTCCAAGATCGTGGCAATAGTCAACCTGCGCCACAGGGACGTGATCAGCCTCGACAGTTTGAAGGCAAAGGAAAACAAGAGGATCTACCTCATTTTCGACCACCGTTTCAGAAGAAAAAAGTTGCCGTTCTAACAGCGAGGTATGCCTCAGACGGTGAGAACGCGACTCCTGGATTGGACATGGGCAGTGACTCTGCTCGACAGCGCAGCAGAAGTTACCATAGTGCGGGAGGCTCTGCGTCCCTGTCTGGAGGCGACAGCAACTGATACCTTCGTTACAGTAGAGACTGCAGACACCCAGGTTGCCTCCCGGATAGGATCTATGAAATAATTTTCCAAATTGAAGGTGATATACCTTGTCCAATCAAGGCGGTTTTCTGGGAGAATCTAACCTCCTCGTATGACATTTTGTTAGCGGAGGCGGATTGGCCTCCACCCTTTGTGTTGGCAGCTCCTAGGGGAGAAGTCGTGATACTTCCGAGTTTTTCGCGTTACGTCTCTGAAGAGCATGCCCAGACTTTGGCTACAGGGTGGGCTTGTGCCATAGCCCCAGCGGTGTATCGTAATCAGGTGGGTTGGGATGTTGATTCACCGGCTCATGAAATCCATTTACACTCTATGCCTCAGCCACAACCGCAATATCCAATCAGACGTGAAGCAAAAGCTTCCGTTTGTGATATTCTAACACAGTTGGAGTATCAAGGAGTGATTGAATCATGTACATCACCGATGAATAATCCTCTCTTTACGGTATCAAACCCTGATGGTTCTTATCGGATTGTATTGGATTACCGGGAATTGAACAGTCATTGTCGCACTTTTGCGGTGCAAAACACTCACAGCTCAGCGCTGGTGAACAGCCTTGTTCGTAAAAAATACAAAACTACCCTTGATATTTCTAATGGATTCTATAGTCACAATCTCGTCCCTGAGAGCCGTGATTTGACAGCATTCACTGCCGTCGGGAATCAGAAAAAATTTACACGATTGCCTATGGGGTATAAGAATAGCCCCGGGGCATTTGCAGCACGTGTCGTGTCACTATTGCACGACATAGATCCAGATGCGTTCTCGTACGTTGATGACATTTATCTGACGGACGATGAGCTTATGCCGCATCTAGTCCGAGTCGACAATATTATTTTGTCCTTTGCCGACTATGGATACAAATTAAATTTTGCAAAGTCACATATCGCCCATTTGGCGGTGATCTTTTTGGACTATGAGCTCAATAATGAAGGAAAGGGCTTGGCCCCTCACTTCTTGGAGAAATGTGCACAATTGCGACCCCCTTGTATACTGAAGAAACTTCAGTCTTTGCTGGGATTTTTGAATTTCGGGAGGACATACATTCCCGATTATGCCCAGCGTATCAAACCGCTTTATGCATTGATACAACCGACTTTTTCTTCTGCCAGCTGGCTTCCGGAACATACTTCTATTCTGACTTCTTTGCAAACAGATTTGCTTGCAACTAACTACTTATTGACGCGTGACAACACCACAAACCTAGTAATACGTATAGTTTCTGGGACAGTGGGTTTCACTTACTTGACGTTCAATGAAGGAGACACAGTTCCGAATGCATACAAATCACATTTATACACTGCTGCTGAAATGTGCTTTTCAACTGCTGAAAAAATCTTGACGGCAGTACAGATGGCGAATTTAAAAGAACGCTCACTGGCACAAGGAAAACGCATTCTTATGGTCATGCCCTTCCCTGCTTTGGAAGCCGTGACTAAGGCGAGTGTACCTAACTCGAAAGCATTACATCCCCGTTGGATACAATGGGCTACTTCTTTGACATTGGCTGATGTCACGTTTATCTTTGATCCTTCCTTACAGACACAGGAGTTTTTACAGTTTGAATAGGTTCATCCTCCACCCTTGTCTCTGCTTCCTTTACATGAGTACAAATGCATCATTTACACCGATGGCTCGGCTCAACTAGCCACGGGTTCCAAACATGCTTATTCAGCCGCTTGCGCAATTGTTGCTGGCTCCATTGTTAATGGAGAGTTTAAGTCTTCCATTGTGCACACTCAAGCACTTGGTGACTGTATGGCACAATCGCGTGCTCTTGTACTAGCTCTCAAGTTTGCTGATCCAAATGTGAATACTCTTATTGTGTGCGATTCTTATTACTGTGTCCAGTCTTTCAATGACAACTTGTTTTTTGGTCTCGGAATGACTATCGAGATTCTGAAGGCAACGCAATTAAGCATAAAACGCTTTGGGTTCGAGTGGCAGATCTTAAACAACGTCTGCCCCTCATTCATGTTATACATATTCTTGGCCATCAGCGTGTAGGAGTACATGCTCTTGGTAATTCTTTGGCTGGTTAAGCAGCCAGGTCTGCAGTGGCCACGTGCTCCGTAGCAGCAGTTACAAGATCCAAAACTAAAATAGATAATGAGATTTTGGCAGCTGTAGCTGCAACGCGGGAGGGAACAGCTTATCCTCAGGGTTTCCCTTCGAAATACTCTTATCATATAACTACCGAACAAGTTCCTTATGCTTTGATTCCTTTCTGTTGGGGAGCGGATGATTCCCAACATGGACCGCAGACCTACATTGATCAAAGCCGCACACGAAGGCATAGCATCTGCGCATGCCGGTGTGTCGGCGACAGTCTCTATTTTACAGCAACGTTACTGGTGGCGTGGTTTATATAAACAAACTCGTAATTATGTCCTTTCTTGTGACATTTGTCAGCAAATCAAGCCATCTACGGTCACCCGCCCACCACAAACACAGCTGTGTGTTTCTAATCAACCTTTTGGCTGTATCTATCTTGATCACTGCGGTCCTCTTTCTTCTGATACTGCGTATAAATATATTTTTGTTGCAGTTGATTCGTGCACTAGATTCCTTTGGGTTTGGCCACAACGCAGTGCTGACGCTCGAAATGTCAGCAGGGATTTGCGTGTCTTTGTAGGGATGTTTGCCTGTGGCACCTTCCATTCTGACCAAGGTCCAGCGTTCGCCTCTAAGGCGTACAAGGAAGCAATGAAGCAATGAAGTCAATGGGGGTGCTGGTGCAGTTTTCGTCTCCATACAAGCCTGAGGGCAAATCAGTTGTGGAGCGAATGAACCGTGACTTAAAGCAATCCTTGACAGCTAGAGTCTTAGGTACTGGCAGGAGCTGGCTGGCCCATTTGTATGTGGTTCAACGTGCACTTAATAACCTCCCTAGATGATCTCTGGGTGGGCGGACCCCATACGAAATGCTCTTTGGCATTAAAATGATTGTGCCAGACCTTGATGGTCTAGATGTTGTGGCGGCTGCCGCAACCTTTGACGTAGATAATCATTCTACTGTGTTACAGGATCTACAAAAGACCCGTGACAGCTTTGCAACTGAACATTTGCCCTCTTCCACTTATGCAGCACTACTGATTCCAGTTGCCGGCTGGCTTCCAAAAATTGGAGATCTGGTACGAGAAAAGCTGGAGAACAAAAAAGAATTTGGTCCATCTTATCGTGCACCGGTTCCAGTGCTTGGACTGAAGGGTACTCGTACAGTCATTTTACCTCCTTTACCTGGTCGCAAAGACAACAGATATATTTCAGTGGACAATGTCAAGCTACACCATGTGGCCGATTCTGAATAGTGTCACACCTTCAGTTTCGTGCAATGCTATTTCACTGGATCCACTGACTACATCATCTTCCACCGCTCCTCGTAGGGCTAAGAATGTGATGGACACTATCATTGATTTTTGACCTGTCCGACCTCTATCTTCTACCGTGGACGTCATCCTGATGAGTCCGTCAGTGAAGTGCCGAACAGTCCTGGAGAACATCAAGAGGACCCGACACTTCCACCTCTGATAAATCAACCCACTAGTGGCTGCTATGGATCACATGCCAGTCTGTCTTCCGGCTCTTCTTCCTCGACATCCCGTTTGGCTGACACACTGACTAAATTAAGTATTTTTTTCTCTTGGTTCAAAAAGACTTACCTGGTCCCTCCTTGGACCTACATTTGGTTGCTGTTTGTCCTGATTTTTCTCTTCATGTCAGTTGGTTTTGTGTTCTTTTTGCTCATCAATGGTCATTATTTGCCAGAACGCTCTGCAGTGAATATGGTCGATGGAGTTCTGGCCCCTCACACATCGTCCCATATCATGAAACGTGATCGGTCTCATGTTAACATTTCAGCATTCCCGATTCCAGATGGCATCGTTTGGGACAAAGTTGCGTACGAAGTCCACGGCCCGACCGAGGTGCTTCGCGTGCCATACGTGTTTCGCGTCTCTCTAGGAGATGTGGAAACATGGGACATACATTCGGTTGATTGGGATGTGCAAGCAGTACATGCACTGTTTTCAGATCTAAAGTATTATGCTGCTTTTGATGCAGAAGATTTGTATTTAAATTCTGCCAATTACGGTGATTTATTCTGTTATCAGCATTATGGGCATCATTCTTTACACAAAACAAATACGTTAAGACCTGTTTTTAATTATACACAATGGGAACATTGTCCTACTCCCGTAGAGGGAGTTCTAAAACATTTAGGGATAAGTTCACTTATTTTACGGATTATAACATATCTAATCCGGAATCCTATTATTTTAAATTTGGAACATCTACTCAATCTAAATTTATGTTGACCCACACAAAATTGATTTACTCCAACTTGTTTAGAAATAAATTGACTATTCAGGGTTATGATCATTGGAAAGATACTGTTGATTTGAAATCGATCTGCGGCACAAAGCCTTGGCAGGTTCAGGGAACTGAAGCTTTACATCGTGCCTGCCTGATCCCAGCTCAAATTCTGTTTTTAAATGATACAGTGTACCAGACAACTTGTTTTGGTCTGGCAACTGTAAAAAATTTAAAAACGCCATCCATTCCGTCTTTAGCAGAATATACTAATTGGCGCACAAATGCAGATTATACCATTGAGGAATTGCAAGCTTTGCTTCGAAATGACACCTTCAATGTCTCTGAAATTGATTCTTCTGGGTGGTTGGTGTGGCAAACTAATACAAATGCATGTCAAATGCGCTTTTATAATGTAACACCTGGTTTCACACAGACTAGACCGGACCCACGTTATCCAAGTTCCCATCCGGTTACCACATACTCGGTCGGTAAATTATGTCAACAATTGTTGGAACATTCTACGCTGACATCAGTGAAGCAACATCTTTCTCTGCTGTCGCATGACATTAATTTGGCTGATTTTCTCTTGGGGCCCAGGGCTCCGAGAGCTAAAAGATTCATGTATGCTGCTTACAATGAAATTTGGACTCTTTCGCAGATGGAAGCTGCTTTTCGTCTGCGCCAAATTGATCAGGCCAATTTAGAAAAAGTCCTTGCCCTAGTAGACAATAGCATAAACACACTTTCCTCACGCATTTATACGTTGGATAATATTGTTTCATCTGTTATTGATATTGTTCAAAGTGATGTATCTGTGTTATATCATGGTCAAAATCAGTTACGATCTGTTATGCAATTTGCTTGGACATTGCAAACTCTTAAAGTGGGAAAAGTGCCTTGGGATTATTTGAATGCCACTGCTTTATTCTTGCCATTTAATCTGACTGATAAACAAAGGTTTATGTCCATGAAAGATGCTACATACACACTATTGCATATTGAACAATTGGAGCCCTTGCCGTTTTCTGTAGTGGAAACAGACTCTGCTGTTTGGCTAATTCATGGGGTTATTTCTCTCCCTTTTTCGCTCTTTCAATTCAAATCATGCATGCAACATTATTCGATTGGCCGTTATGAACCACTGGGTAGTGCTTTTCTACATGAAATGTGGTCCCTGCCTTTCACTTATAGATGTCTGAGGGAGTGTAAGGAAGTTTTCCTAACAGGGGAGGACTGCGATTCCACAGTAGGACATTCCCTTGTTTGTAAACACGTTAAGTTGCACGGCGCTTGTAACGTTTCCGCGCCTAATCTGGCCTGTTTTTTAAAAGGGACTCCAGTGCCATCAATAATTCCCGCTTTTTCATTGCTTACAAATGGCAGTTATCTTATTTTGAACAACCAAGACTGCTGTGGTGAAAGACAGGAGTCCTGTATTTAGTAACGGTTTCCCAGCGCGTAACTTGTTGTAGCAATGTGCTTTTCCCGTCCCCGCATGGGAGTCTAGATACCTCAATTTGGCCTTCCATTCCAACTTTGAAAACAGATTTCAACAAGTTGAGCAGGCTCAAAGCGCTGTTATTCCAACAAGAGGTGGCCCTCACCTCCGCCCGCGAGACCTTCCAGTTACAGGTGGCTAGGACCTCTGGAGAGATACAGTCCTTTCTGAACACCAACCTCCCACTGCATTTTGGAGAACTAATACACCAAATATTTAATGCATCTGAAACCGCAGGCCTTGCACATTTTTTTAAATGTGTGGGATCTGGCCTTGTGTCTTCTTTTCAGACTATATTTGGAGTAATACCAGGTTTTATTCATTCTATTTTTTCCAGCGCCTTCGGAGGGTCCCCCTTGATTTTGACGTTAGGTGCTGTAATCCTGCTTCTCCTGCTCCTGTTGCGCAGTGGCTGCTCAACTTGTAGTACTGCACAGACCAGGCCAGTTGCAGCTGTACCGTGATCGCATGCAACAGTTTTTCGGATGCTTGCCTTTAGCCATGCTTGGCGTCAGTTATGGATTGACTTTTCGCTTTGCATACTTCACTTGTGTGCAACCAGGCCTTTGTCAGCGATGTCCCTTATATTGGGCACTGGATATATGCCTCTCCAATACGTCACGTCCGGTCCCGGATTTTGGCCAGTTGATGGGTCCCTTAGAGGCCCATGACCAGGCTTGTTCTGGGGATGGCCGTATGGCGCGTGCGGCTGCACTTGGAGTTTTGGCGGAATGGGATGTCTGTGCGGCTGCGCAGACCGTCCTGCAACGAAGTTTCATCGAATATCACGCAAGTTGCCCACTCATGCTTTTAGAGGCATCTGATTACGAGGAGCATGTTTGTTCCTTCGACTTACTTAATTGGATGGCATCCCTCTTTTTACCAACGATATGGATGATCTTTTGGAGGGAATTGCATTCCTCAGTTCATTCACCTTGATGGACTTACCACCTCCTTCATAATAACTTTGTTGTCCCGGTGGCAGCTCCCCTTCAATGAGCCCTATTAACGACTTTGAGAAAATATATATATATATTTTTTTCAAGAACTTCGATTTTTTCCAATTTGGTTTTTTCGCTAGTTTTGATCCCTGCTTGACTTGTGAACTCTGTTTTCATCCTTTTTCATCCTTTTGCTATGTCCTATGGCCTTACCAGGGGGAGGGTGTTATATGGTTCTTAGGCACATTATCGACATTGCTCAGTTAGCATGAGCTTCGCTGCCATGATGCTGCTTTTGCGCACGCTACTACATGACTTTGTTTTTGCAAGACTTTGTTTGTGCCCTTCACATGAGAACGGGTTGCCTTTCGCGTTCTCTGCCTTTCCTGGAGTTTAGTCTGAACACGATATGCAAGGTCGATAAACAATGCCCCTTGTCATTCTGTTCTGGTCAGTCCCTAGCACCTAGACATAACATGCTACACAGCTGCAGTACTGAAGACTCGTGCTTTGATATTGCGTTGTTGCATGTTGTTTTTAGACCTTGGAGAAAGCCGTTCCATGGAGAAGAGCTCTGCTGCTCCTATGATGTAAACCTTACATTTAAGCTTTAAGGTATGGGGTCTGCTGTCAAAGCCCAGAGATCGTTCTTTGTTTAAAATAAACTTCTTCTAGTCAAGGGGAGGGTGGTTAGGACTATAGGCCCTTATTTCCACAGTCTTTATAACATGACTTCTCCCTTTGTATTCTATGGAATTGTAACAATGCTAACTGTGCTGAGTTTATGCATTTTGCTACTAGTAGTGGCACATATACTGTATTGTAGAGCACAATAGTTAAAATAAACATTTTGAACTATTTCAGTGACTCTGCTTATTCTCATTGTGGACAAGTATGAGTGAGTGAGCGAAAGAGTACCTCTTGCTCCCGCGATTCCTGAGAGAGTTGGGAGTGTTGTGTTCTGGGTTGTCTAATCATTTGTAGCTCCGTGATATTTGGAGGAGAACGAATGAGACACTATAGCTAGTCGGTTTGGGATTTTGGGTACTGATGTGGTAGGTTGGTACACTCCTATTCACTGAGGTCCTGTTTTCCTGCGCATAGTTCTGTGTATGTGCAGAATCCCTGCAACAATTCATTGGAGTGAAATGATTAATGATTAATGATTCATTTCATTAGAAAAGTAGGTATACGTTGATTTTAATTCATAGCAGGCAATCGGGGTAGTGCAGCATTACGCGTTTCGACCGTGAATGGTCTTAATCATATGCAGCTGCTGGGGTCAAGCTATTCACAACTTAAATATGCTGGGATAGTAGACATCAAGGGAGGACACAAAGCACAAACACTCGGTTAAAAGTAACCTTTTATAATGCTTTCTTCGTTGAAAGGTGTACTTTGCAGTCAGAGCTCACTTTCTGATTTCAAAGTGTCAATTTGCATAGTGCAGTCATTTCCAAGCAATGTTCGAGTTCATCAGGCTCCGATAATTATATCCGTAATCGGACTGCAACATCCATCATGCTTTGCAATTGTATTAGTGAATACGACATGGCGTCTCCCTAAGTTGCAGTAATAAAATTCAATGTCTCAAAAACAAGAATGAAATTGCCTATCCTTACTTGCATCAAGGAACAGTTCCATATCGTGCCGGTGGCAATAACTTCTCATATCATTTCCAAAGTGCTCAGCCCCGTGCTCAAGAATGTTTGGTATGCACCTGGCCCCACGGCTGCCTGCTTGCTTTTTTTTTTTTTTTAACAACAGATTTTATTGGTTTTCCAGCGTACCAAGGGGCAAAGCCCAAAGGACTGAGTACAATTGAAATGCAGTATGGCAGGCCCTCAGGTACAGTAAAACACCCACCCTAATTGTCTGCGGAACATCAGACCACAAGAACCCCGGATCCCCCCTGCGCACGCACCACCAACATGTAAGCACCATAAACTGTATATACAAAAGGAAAATCTCACAGCGTCCCAGTAGCACCAAATGTTACACAGGTCCGTCATTTACCACCAGTCGTTCTATGGGGTCTCGAATGGCAGGCTGTAACACCAGGGAGAGGTCTATACCTCGGAACTTCGCCCATCCGGCCCAGACCCTCCCATGTTTCTGTGGGCATCCCCTAGCCTGAAACACGGCAACTTCCGCCGACATACATCTGTCAAGGGCCTTTTTCCAATTAGATACAGATGGCGGGGACGTATCTTTCCAATGTTGTGCTATGTCCCGCTTGGCCAGGGTGAGACCCAGAAAGAGTAAGTGTTGTTTGTGCCTGTTCCCCCAATGTCTTCCGTGCTGTGCAAAAGCGCCAGTCTAGGGTCAGACGGGATATCCCATGCCAGAACACGCCCCAGGCAAGAGAGCACCCCAGACCAGAAGGGCTGTAGTGCTCCACAGCTCCACACCGTGTGTAAAAACGACCCCTCCGCGGTGCCACAGCGGAGACAGGCCGGAGACGGGACTGCCCCCATCTTCCAGAGGCGGAGACGAGTGTAATACACCCTGTGGAGGTATTTGAATTGAATGAGTCGATATCTAGTGGAGACGGCGCCACCACGAGGACTGGCTATCGCCTCGGCCCAGTCGTCATCTGTCAAGCTGGGTAGATCTGCCTCCCAAGCTGCCCGGGTGCGGTGAATGGTGGTCTTGGAGTGTGTCGTAAGAGTTTGATAAATTTGCCTAATTTTATGGGCCCCCAAGTCCCCCATTAGTAAGCGCCCCTCCAGCGGGTGGAACTCCGGTAGGGATTCCAGCTGGCGAATCAAAGGGGTCAGTGCGTGTCTGAGTTGTAAAAAGCGGTGGAACTGTGATTTGTGGAGAGCGAATTCTGCCTGTAATGTCTGAAAGGATTTGAGAGTGGCCCCTTGCATCACATCGCCTAGGGTAGAGATGCCTATGTCATCCCATCTGCGAAATCCCGCCAGGAGACGCGACTGGCCGGAGAAACGTACCCTGCCAAAGAGGAGTGGCACCAGTCAGTGTACCCCACCAGCCCATAGCCCTAACCGCCCGTCTCCATATCTGAATGACTATTCTGCAGGCAGGGGGAAACGCCGTCAAGGGAGAGCTACTGTACAGGAGTTGGAGCAGGGGAGTGCCATCCATGGTTGACCGTTCCACGGCGTAGGCCGGATCTGTATGGGAGCCGTACCACCATTCATTAACCACTAGGAGGTGTGAGGCCCAATAGTACGCGCGAACATCCGCCGCCGCAATGCCTCCGCAGTACGTGGACTGTGTGCAGGTTGCGAGCGCCACACGAATCGCGCCTCCTTGCCATAGGAATCTGTTCAATAGAGCGTTAACCTGGAGGAACCACGACGGGGGAATAGGGTACGGATAATTCTGAAGTCGGTAGAGTAGGCGGGGAAGGGATACCATTTTAAAAATTGCGGATCTACCGTATAGGGAGAGGGGCAGCTGGGACCAAATTGTTGTCTCGTCTCGGACGGCTGGGAGTAGCGGGGCTATGTTGCGCGACCAGGCATCTTCGGGGCAGCGAGTGACATAGACCCCGAGGTACTTAAGGTCTGTATCCGCGATGAGCAATTGAGATGCCCACTTTCGCTGGTCCCCGTGAATGGGGAATAGTGTGGATTTAGACGGATTAGCACGGAGACCTTAGGTCTCCCCAAATATACGGAGGATCTGGAGGACACGGGGCCCAGAGAACCAGGGGTCGGACATAAAAAACAGGACATCGTCGGTGTAAAGCGCGTTCTTGTCCGAGTATTCCGGCGTCCAGTCGAGCCCTCTGACAACAGAGTCGAAGCGCACCCATGTGGCCAAAGGTTCAATCGCTAAGGCGAATAAAAGTGGGGACAGGGGGCACCCCTGACGAGTGCCCCTACGTATCGGAAAGGGGGCAGAGCAGCACCCGGCCGTGCGAACCGAGGCCGTGAGATCCGTGTATAAAAGCTTCACATATGCTAAGAACCGGGGCCCCAGATTGAGGGCAGCTAGGAGTTTAAAGAGGTACGTCCAGCTCAGGGAATAGAATGCCTTATCGATATCTGCCAATAGGAGCGCCACGGGGCGGCCCAGGCGTGGGGCCTCTGCAATGGCATTGTGTCTAGTGGAACGCTGCGGCATAAAGCCGGACTGATCCGGGTGCACCAAATCTTGAATACAGGTGCGGAGGCGATCGGCCAAGATCTTACCCAGCAATTTGGGCTCAATGTTTAATAGGGAGATAGAGCGATATGAGCCCGGATCGTCCCGAGGACGACCGGGTTTGAGAAAGACCACGATCTCGGCGTGTCGCCAATCGGGTGGTAGGATGTGTTGCTCTAGGGCTTCGTGTAGTGCTCCTAGTATATGAGGGCCCAGAATGGTAATATGACGACTTAGAAACTCACTTGGAAACCCATTTGGGCCCGGGTGCGGCCGGGTGCATATTGGATAGAGCCGCCTGTAACTCATCTAGGGTGATGGGCTTGTCTAGTGCATCGCGCACGTCGTCAGATAGACGACGGGGTGGTATGTCAGTTAAAAGGTATCAATCAGGGGTGCCGCTATCACTTCGCACTCCTCATATAGAACCATGTAATACCGGGAGAATGCCTGGACCACCGCCTCAGGGGAGGAACAGAGATCTCCCTCAGGGGACTTCAAGAGGGGGACTGGGGCCGGGGACAGCCGAGCCTGACATAGTCTGTGGAGCATCTGACTAGACTTATCGCCCCACTGATAGATTCTATGTTGAGTCGCCAGCCAAGCCTCTTTGGCGGCATCCGTGTGCAGCTGATGGAGTTGTTGTTAGACATGAAGGAGATTCCGTCGGGTGCCAGGGTCGGATCCCTCTACTAGTTGAGCTTGCAGGCGAACCTGCCGGTCTTCCAATTCCTCCACCTGTTCCAGGCGCCGGCGTTTTTCCCCGGAGCGAAAGCTAATGTCAGCCCCCCTAACCGTAGGTTTGAGGGCCTCCCAAAGGGAAACCAGAGACGATGTGGACCCCACATTGAAGCTGAGGTAGTCCTGTATGGCTCGTAGGAGCATTTCTTGATAGTCCGCGCTGCGGAGAGACCACGGGGACATACGCCATCGACGGGGGCCCGACGAGTCTGAAGGCGCAGCTTGAGCTGGATCGGGGAATGGTCAGAGAGGCCTCGGGGCATAATGGAGGTGTGAGATACCCTGTGGATGTAGCTATGGGGAAGGAACAAATAGTCTAGCCGTGAGAGGGTGGGATGGACGGAGGAGGCATAGGTGAACCCCGCTTCGGAGGGGTGGAAAGCCCGCCAAGAGTCTGCCCACCCCAGTGTGCGCGCTAAGGTCTGTAATTTGAATTGAGGAGGGGGTGTATCGAGCAGGAGTGCACGCCATCTGTCCCGAGGGGCCATAATGTCATTCCAGTCACCGCCCAGGATCGTCAAGCCCCCTGGAAGGTCTCCCCAGAGTTGTGTTAGTTTGTCTACAAATGTCTGACCCAGTGGAGGAGGAGCATAAATACTCCCTATTTTGATCTGTTCCCCTGCTAAGGTGCCGGAGATAATCGTGTAGCGTCCCCCTGGATCTAACCATGGCGTGTTACCTGGAAAGGTACTCGGCGGTGAATAAGAATTGCTGTGCCGCGGGCGCCCCTTGTGAAACCGGAGTGGTACACCGTGACAAACCCATATCTGGATAGGCAGGGGGCTTTAGTGCCCAGTAGGTGGGTTTCCTGCAATAGCAGGATATCAGCCGAGTACCGCTTTGCCAGTTGGAGAACCGCCCCTCGTTTGACCTTGTTTAGGAGTCCCCGTACATTCCATGCCAGAATATTGAGTTCCCCGGTTGGAGTGTTACGTGAGTCGTGTGCCATGTCTTAGTATCCTGGTGTATATCGACCGGCAGTGTGGTGGAGCCCTGGTAGGTGGTCGTGTGTCTGGTGCGCAGAACAAACAATAACAACCATAAAAAAACTGAACCCCCACAGTCCCTCCCTCCCTCCCCCCACCCCAATACTTCCCAGAACATGAAGTATCTGTCGCGGTGAAATCCTGACCTAAGCCCCCAACAGGATGACTCAAGCGGTTTCCCAAATGGATCCTCCCCCACCCAACATTACCCAACATTTCTTACACGTCCAGGGCGGACTGTGGCATATACCCTTCAGAGCGGGTGGAATTGGCCCAAACACCTTGAGATTCATTGTTGCCCTTCATAAGACCCCGCTGCAGGGCCCTGATCACAAGAAATGGAGAGAAAACAGTTGTCCCGCAATCAGAGCAGGGTCAGTCGGCTGTTTCCGAGTGGCTCTTGGCTCGCCAGTTGGAACGGTATCGGTGGCGTCTTGCTGTTGCGTGATTGTCTTGCCGGCCGCTCCGGTGGGAGCCAAGTGAGGAGTCCGAATCCAGCGGCGGCGGCGAATGAGGCTTAAGAGTACGTCTCTCATCTGTCCAGGCAAAGATCTCCTCCGGTGTGTTGAAGAAAAGAGTCTTGGTGTTGTGAATTACCTTCATGCGAGCGGGAAACAGCAGCGCATACGAAATGTTCAGGTCGCGAAGCCGTCGCTTGGCCTCAACGAAGGACTGTCGCTGCTGCTGCACCAGCCGGGTGTAGTCTGGGAAGACCATGATAGGATGAGAGTCAAAGACCATTTGGTCCCTGTGGAGCCGTGCGTATCGGAGGATCGCATCCCGGTCGGCGTAATTGAGAAGCCTGGCGATCACCGGCCTCGGACGTTCTCCAGGAGGAGGCTTCTTCGTCAGAGCCCGATGGGCCCGCTCGACCCCAAAGCAGGAAGACCTGACCTCGGGCGGCAGGAGGGTCATGAGCCAGTCCGAGAGGAAAGTGTCCATGGAGGTACCCTCGCATCCCTCCGGGAAGCCCACCAGGCGAATGTTGTTGCGCCGGGTTCTACCTTCCGCATCCTCGACCCTGGATGCGAGCTCCCGCGAGACTGTTGTAAGTCTGTCTACCTGTTTCTGAAGGGCGGATACTGTGTCTTCCACCGTGGAGACCCGGGTCTCCGCCTCCGTGATCCGGTCCACTGCCTTTCGGAGGTCTTGACGGAGGAATGACACCTCTGAGCCAACAGCCCCGATCTGGACCTCCAGAGCCTCTCGCGACTGGTTAATGGCCGCTAGAAGTGTCGCGGTATCTGAAGACACGGCCTCGGCACTGTCTTTTCCGGTAGCTGTGGTGGTATAATGGTCCATGGTGTTTTGTTTGGGGGCCCCCGCGCCGGGTTTGTCCTTGCCCATCGCCGCACGGGGATGTAGGCCAGGGGAGGCCACTCAAGTCCGCAGCGGCAGAGGACGCGTGCGGGAGGGTGGACCCCGCCGGGGCGCAGCCGACGGCGGCCGGCAAGGGCGGACCTCGAAGTGTCGGAAGAGTGTCACCAGAGCTCACAGCAGTCACAGCACTGTAGTTGGGCTAGGCCCCAGCCCCACACGCGGTAGACAGAAGAAAGGAGTGCCCCTGGGTGGCGGGTGGTCGCGGGGAGTCGTATGCTGCTTAAAGGCTACGGGGTCCCAGCATGGGGTCGACAGCAAGAGGCCCAACCCCGAGGGCCAGTCCCCAAAGGGCAGCGCACAGCATCCGGGGTCTCAGTCCACAGCGCCCCCACCGCCGCGCGGAGAGCACGAACGCTCTAGGGCCCCCGGCGCCCAGCCCCACAGCCTCGGCCCCAGCCCAGGAGGATCCACTGTCCGGCCAAAGAGGTCACCCCAAGCAGCTCGTGCGAATGGCGCCGTGCGCCGCGGGCCCCACCAAGCTCCAGGCTCCGTCAGGGACTTGCAGGCCTCAGGGTCTCTCGATCTCCAGTGACGTTCAGGAGGTGGGGGAGGGGCCGCCGCAGCTACGCCAGAGGCCGCCGGATCTGTATCAGGACAGGCTGCCTCCGCCCCCCAGGGCTCCACACTGCACTGACCTGGGGCTCTGCTGGGCGAGGGCCGCCACCGGGCGAGAGTCACATCAGAGGCCGCCCGAGGATCGCGGGCCAGCCCCACCTCCGCCGCACGCCGTCCCGCAGCCCCCGGGGAGGCCGCCTCCGCGTCGATTGCTGGTCTCGGATCGTCCGAGTATTCCACCGGCTTTGGAGTTCGCCCGGAAGGTCTCGGCATGTTCCGCAGCAGATTCCCCGCAGCGGTGGCGTCAGGGACCAGGATTCCGGCAGGATAATGGCTCTGATCAGGTACGAGCCGGCGGAGCTCTACAAAGCCGCGTCCGCCATGCTTGGCTCTAAGCCACACCCCCCCTCGCCTGCTTGCTTTTTTCTTTCCTTTTTCGAAGTGCAGAGGAAAACCTCCACAAACCCTGGCTGCCTTGAAATGTTCTGTCAACCCTAAGCCAGCAGGCCTCCCTTGGAATCAGTGGCGGAGCCTCCTGTTTCGGTGGTGGCACCGCAAAACAAACAATTTAAGTTCATCGTGGGTACAGCCGGCGGGCGCCTCTTGACTACATATCCACATGAGTTTGCGACGAGGAGAACGCCCTTTCAAGCAGGTCGGGGCTTTTTGGCGACGTCACCGCCTTCAATATTCCATACGAAAATCATGCCAAACTCGCAGCACAATAAAAGCCCTCCTCCATTCGAAAAGTAGGTATAAGGTGATTTTAATTCATAGCAGGCAATCGGGGTAGTGCAGCATTACGCGTTTTGACCGTGAATGGTCATAATCATATGCAGCTGCTGGGGTCAAGCTATTCACAACTTAAATATGCTGGGATAGTAGATAGCAAGGGAGGACACAAAGCGCAAACACTCGGTTTAAAGTAACCTTTTATAATGCTTTCTTCGTTGAAAGGTGTACTTTGCAGTCAGAGCTCACTTTCTGATTTCAAAGTGTCAATTTGCATAGTGCAGTCATTTCCAAGCAATGTTCGAGTTCATCAGGCTCCGATAATTACATCCGTAATCGGACTGCAACATCCATCATGCTTTGCAATCGTATTAGTGAATACGACATGGCGTCTCCCTAAGTTGCAGTAATAAAATTCAATGTCTCAAAAACAAGAATGAAATTGCCTATCCTTACTTGCATCAAGGAACAGTTCCATATCGTGCCGGAGGCAATAACTTCTCATTTCATTTCCAAAGTGCTCAGCCCCGTGCTCAAGAATGTTTGGTATGCACCTGGCCCCACGGCTGCCTGCTTGCTTTTTTCTTTCCTTTGTCGAAGTGCAGAGGAAAACCTCCACAAACCCTGGCTGCCTTGAAATGTTCTGTCAATCCTAAGCCAGCAGGCCTCCCTTGGAATCAGTGGCGGAGCCTCCTGTTTCGGTGGTGGCACCGCAAAACAAACAATTTAAGTTCATCGTGGGTACAGCCGGCGGGCGCCTCTTGACTACATATCCACATGAGTTTGCGACGAGGAGAACGCCCTTCCAAGCGGGTCGGGGCTTTTTGGCGACGTCACCGCCTTCAATATTCCATACGAAAATCATGCCAAACTCGCAGCCTAATAAAAGCCCTCCATTCGAAAAGTAGGTATAAGTTGATTTTAATTCATAGCAGGCAATCGGGGTATCGCGCAATAAACAGACCACGCTGATGTCTTTAAGCGTAAAAGGCCATTTATTAGGACCAGGCTGCACAACAATGATCAATAACCAATAACTTCAACATTAATAACAAAACCCCCACATCAACTCTGTATCCCTCCACTCTCTTCGCCCACTCTGACTCACATCTCCAACCACTCCATGCCCATTCCGTTCCTCAACCATTTTCCCAAATCTCCTAGCATCCTCCCCGGTATCACCTGGCATTCCAGTCCTGCCTCAGCTCCCCCCATCATCCAATCTTCCCCCCCCCCCGAGGGATGGGTTCGCCCGGTACTGACTCCCCCACCCCTCCAAAGTATCGCCTACCCCGCAGCCCGTCCTAAACTGGCACGCCATGCCAACCCTACCTCCAAACCCTAGTAACTGTAGGGCGGGTGGGTGGCCTTTGAAACTTCCCTCCCGATAGTGCCGAGCGCAGGAAGAGGAAGTTGCCTTCCTCCCCCACGCTCTTATACCCACCCCCTAACTCCACCCCTTGACCCTGCCTGGTCCTCCCCTGCGCGAAAGACCCCGGGGGAAGACTAGTCTGCGACTCTGCTTCCCCCGGGGCCCAGCATCGCGCAATAAACAGACCACGCTGATGTCTTTAAGCGTAAAAGGCCATTTATTAGGACCAGGCTGCACAACAATGATCAATAACCAATAACTTCAAAATTAATAACAAAACCCCCACATCAACTCTGTATCCCTCCACTCTCTTCGCCCACTCTGACTCACATCTCCAACCACTCCATGCCCATTCCGTTCCTCAACCATTTTCCCAAATCTCCTAGCATCCTCCCCGGTATCACCTGGCATTCCAGTCCTGCCTCAGCTCCCCCCATCATCCAATCTCCCCCCCGAGGGATGGGTTCGCCCGCTATTGACTCCCCCACCCCTCCAAAGTATCGCCAACCAGGGAACCCCCTTTAGGGCGGTTACCTGCCCCCCCCCGGGGCCCGTGCAGTGCACCTTTCGACCACATCAATTCACACATTCCTGCGGCACCAGATTGACTCGTTCCACAGCTTACTAACCACATCTCTCATCTCCATCATATAGTAAGCATTCCCCATCAATGAAAGATGCACCCCGTCATCCCTAAAAAGTAGCGGTTCTTCCAGTCTCAGTCCAGCATGAGCGATGACCTTAATGTCCTTGTCCCCACAAAAAGTCTCATTGCTCTGTTGAGCTTTCGTCGTGCCTTTTCTACAGCCCCATGCTTATTGGCACCCTCCAAACTTTCCTTGGGACAAATTCCGTCCAGGCAATGCAAGTCCCTGCCAGCCTGTGTTTCAACACTTCCAAATCCCTCTGCATCAGCTGTAAGAGCGCCAAACCCGACAGCTGAACCAAATCATTCTCCCCCAGGTGTATGATCAACAGATCCGGGCATCCCTTCTGGGGGACCATCTTCGCGAGCCAGGGCAATAGTGCCCCCCATCGCATCCCCCCTTTACCCCACCAATGCACCTCGTGATGTTGTCCTTTGAGTCCCAGGTTACGGCCGTACACCTGTTGCTCTGCGTACTTGGAGACCCAATGAACGAAGGAATGCCCCACGATCCAAGTGACCGTCTTGGCCCCCGGTCCACCCACGCAACCTATGAAAGAAAAACATGTTAGCAAGAAAACCGGGCACACATCACACCACTTCCCCAGCAACCCCTCCTGCACCCCCCCACTCCTCACTTGCGAACATACCGTTCACAACACCTAGATTTCCACCTCCCAATCTGCCGAATCCTGTCCCAAGACCACCCCAACCGGGCCGCCACTGTGGCCGCCCCAATACGAAACGAGTGAGTCCCAAAACCAGCCGGATCAAAACCCAATCGCCGTAAGGCCATGCGCAGCACCGCCAACAACTGTCCGGACGTCACCCTCGCCCCAGACATGTGGCAAAAAATCTCTCCACTCGCAACCCGCGTGGACAGCACAAACGCCCTCCATTCATCCACCGGGCACACGCCCCACAACCAGCCTCGCACAACCAAACCCACTTACCCCGTCCCAACTGATCCGTTTTGGAGTGCCCCAGCCAAATCCCCAGGCGCCCGCCATCCAGCCGTATCTCCTCATACCGCCTGCCACACACGGACCGCGTGCCCAACAATTCAGACACCCGGAAAGCCCCAAAAACATCCAAATCATCGCCAAACGAAACACGCGCACTTCAAACGCATCATAACAACAAAGCGACAAAACCTCGACCAACTTGACCAACAATTCAAACGTGATCGCCTCCCGCAACACCCCACCCCCTTCTCTCCCTTCCCCAACCTCTGAGTACCCGACTGAGAATCACATCTTTCGTAGGATCAAAACCAAAAAACAAACCGCAATAAAATGCTACCCCTGCCAGTTTCCCTGATATAGTCGCAGCCGTCAGCCCCCTTTCAATGCAATGCAATACAAACTGCAGCACTCCTTGCTCCATCGCTGAGCAATCTCCAACGGCAGAATCCCCACGCCATCCCATAAAGGATCCAAACTCCGCCCATGCTAGTCGGTATGCACGTCGCGTGGTCTCTGCAATAGAATTCTCCACCAGGCCTATCACCCTCACTCCCCCAAGGCCCAGATGCCGTCCGGCAGCTTGGTCTTGCACTGATCCGCTCCTGGTGCCAATCGCCGGAACCGCTGCCACTGCGAACGAGACAAGGCATCCGCGATGTCATTATTCGCTCCAGGGACATGCTTGGCTCGAAAAACCACATTCAATCGTAAACATTTCAACATGAAACTCCTCAGCAATCTCAGCACCCTCAGGTCCCTTGCCCTCTGCCGGTTTACCAGCTCGACCACAGTCATGTTGTCCACATGGAACAACACAGACCTGTTCTGAAACTCGAGACCCCACACTTCCAGTGCCACCAACAAGGGAAAGAATTCCAGAAACGCAATGCTCCTCCCTTGTGTCACCCAATGAGCTGGCCAGTCCTCCGTGCACCACCTGCCATCCCAGAAGATCCCGAAACCAGCTGCCCCGGCTGCATCCGAGTAAATTTGACATTGCCAAACCATCCTGTCATCCGCAAAGTCCAGGGACACCCCGTTGAAATCTGTCAAGAAAGTCAGCCATGTCCTCAAGTCTGCCCGAACCCCCATGGAAATCCGGATCCTGTGGTGCGGAAGAACAGCCCCCGACATGGCCATGCCGAGCCGCCTGCAGAACGTCCGTCCCGCCCTAACCACCCTGCACGCAAAGTTCAAGAAGCCCAACAGTTGCTGTACCGCCCTCAACGCGATCCTCTTCTCACCGATCGCCCACCAGAGGCACGCCTGAATCTCCGTCACTTTAGCAGCAGGGAGGCGAGCTGTCCACTGAAGGGAATCCAGCTCAATGCCCAAGAATGTCAGAGTGCAGCATGGGCCTGCCGTCTTTTCAGGGGCCAAGGGAACACCAAAATGCCGCGACATCTCCTGGAACCGTGACAGGGCCCTGCCACAATCCCCAGAGTGAGCTCTTCCAAAAAGAGAAAATCGTCCAGGTAGTGAGTAACGTCCCGATGCCCGCTAATCTGTGTAAAAGCCCACTGCAAGAAGGTGCTAAACAGTTCAAACAGCGCACAAGAAATCGCGCATCCCATGGGCAAAACTTTGTCCACGTAAATGGCCCCTGCGAACTGCATCCCTAGCAGCGAGAAATCCGCGGGGTGTATTGGCAGCAGGCGGAAGGCAGACTTGACATCACATTTCGCTAATTCCGCCCCCGGCCAACACACCCTCACAAGGCGGATCGCATCATCCACCGATGCGTAAAGCACCCTAGAGTCCTCCTCCGCGATGAAATCACTCACAGACTGTCCTTCAGGCCACGAGAGGTGATGTATCATGCGAAACTCACCCTCCTCTTTCTTGGGCACCACCCCCAGCGGAGAGATGATTAGGTCATCCGCTGGCCAGTCGCTGAACGGGCCAGCTATTCTCCCCTCATCCACCTCCTTCTGTAATTTGGCAGCTACCACTCCCGGCAAGGTTGTGGCTGATTTCAAATTATCTGCCCATCTCCGCACCCTGGGACCCTGATAGCCCACCCGAAAGCCCTCCGTGAAACCCCACTGAATCCTTGACGCCGCCTCCCTATCGGGGTAACCCGAGAGCCACGGGGCCATCGCCTCCACCTTAACCGGTGTAGGCGCCCTTTGGTCCAGCCTGTCCCCTCCCTTTCGCGTTTCGCCATTGCTCCGAGGGCGTGACCAGTGTAAAGCATTGGGTAAGGGCGTGCTTCCCCCCACACTTTGAGCACTCATGCTTGAACTTGCATGGGTAGCGGGAGCAATAGCCCCGGTTGTAGCTCCAACAGGCCCCGGTGTTAGCCCCGCCTGGCTTAGTGGTCTGGCCGGCGCTACCGGCCCCAGCGGTGTTCCCCCCGCCCCGCTTTGGGCGGGACGCGGCGGAAAAGACCGGTAAGTAACCGGCAACCCGCTGGCCGTGTGGGTGGATGCCGATGAATGCGTGGACGCCATCCACTGCATCCATAATTCCTGATCCACCTCCCCCCATTGCTTGTCCGGGTTGGCGCTGACCCTGGCCCTGAACTCCTCATCATAACTAAGCCAGGCGAACCCCCCGAACTGCATTTGGGCCTTCCTGATGATGTCCATGTATTTCATTAACGCTATGGCCCTATCCTGGTGCTTAACGCAGTAAATACTGGCGTAAATGAGAAACACCGAGGTCCAATTTTCCATCGTCACCGGAACCCTAGGCCGTCTAGTCAATTCCCACTCCTCTTCTTTGGAACCCTCCTTCGCCTGCACCTCCCTGTGCAGCAATTTAAACACGTCCACATACTCGTGTTTCCATATCCTACTCTTAATCTTGTCAGACAGATGAGACCCCAAGGGCATAGCCAGCCCCATGTAGGGGAGCTTTTTCTGGTGTTTGTCCTCCGACTTGTCCCCTTTCTCGTCTTTCCCGTCCTCCTTGTCCGTCTGAACCCCCGCCGTAGCTACCAACTTACCTCCCACCTGCTTGACCACCCTTGACGGCTTGTCCCCTGGCACCTCTCCGGTCACCCGCACCGACCCCTCCCCCACCCCCACCGACCTACAAGCCTTCTTCCTACCGCCTTGTGGCCCACCATCCCAAGCCGACCACCGAGACCCCTCACCGGACAGCGATGATTGCATCTCGCCGGGCCGTCCTCTGGAGGTGGAAGCCTTGGGTGTCTCCGCTCCCGGCTGCCAAAGTGCAGGCTGAGGGGCCGTCCCCTGGGCCCCCACCGCAATGCCCCCTGCCCCCCGGGCAGTACGCCCCCCGCCGCCTGCACACCCTCCAGACACAGTGCGACTACCCTGGCCCCTGCCGAGAGGTCAATGGGAGCGTCCACCCAATGCCCCGGGCCTGCCCCCACACCTGCTGCGGCCAACCCAGGCTCCAATGACGGGGCGCAACGCCCCCCGTTCCCCCCTCCCACTTCCACTCGCTCTGGCGTCTCCCCCCATTCTGGCTGCTCTGGCTGGGGCCCCTCGCCCCCCTCCCCTCCTCCCTCCGCCCCTCGCAGGCAAGCCGGTGCATAGAGCAGCCCCCCGGTGGGGCCCAACCCCACCGCGGGTCCCGCCGGCCCTGGGGACACAAAGTCCAGTTGCGGGAACGATAGGCGCGGAGGCAGGCTCTTCCTCCGGCCCCCGCGCACCAGCTCCTTTTTTGGCCCGCCCCGCCCCCTCCCGGCCGCGCCCCCACCTGCAACGGGGGTTCCTCCTGGCACGCCAATACTGCCGCCGCCACCCCCGCTGACGCCGCACTCGGGGCCCTCGCGAATCCCACCCACGCTTCCCCCAACACACCGGGCCGGAGGAGATCCTCCAGCCCGGCGCGCCCCAGGACCCACAAAGCCTCCCTTACCTCATCCGCCGACATCCCTCCGCGCCGCCGCACCACCAGGGACCCAGTAACCACTGACCAGTGGCTCGCCCTCACCCTGCGCCTTCCGACACCGTCCGCTACCCCTGGAGCTCACCTCGGCCTACACTATCACTCTCCCTTTGAAACTTCCCTCCCGATAGTGCCGAGCGCAGGAAGAGGAAGTTGCCTTCCTCCCCCGCGCTCTTATACCCACCCCCTAACTCCACCCCTTGACCTTGCCTGGTCCTCCCCTGCACGAAAGACCCCGGGGAAGACTAGTCTGCGACTCTGCTTCCCCCGGGGCCCAGCAGTGCAGCATTACGCGTTTCGACCGTGAATGGGGCGTTATGTAAGTTTAAGTAGACACAAGGTAGATCAGTTGGCCCACTGGGGCGAGATCGTTTGCATCTGGGCTTCTGCAAAGCTGTAGTCAATAATCGGCAACATTGTGCCCACAGGGGCACGGGTGGTTCCTTCCCCGTTACGGATATTAGCCCATTGTGGCATGATTATCCTCTTTCTGGCGCCCACTGGGGCGGTTTTGGTTCCAAGGTAGTTGCAATATAGCCCACTGCGGCAATATAAACACGGCTTTAGAAAAACACAGGGCGTGCATTAGATCGGCACACCAGTAATCGAGCACTTGGTAAGTGCGGTAATGGCATCATGCCACAATACTTTGCTGAATGCTTATGTCTGCTGCCCTCAATGTCGAGTATTAATAAAGTAGGTTGAAAGACTTTATTGAATTGAACATTCACACCGATAGCACCATTATCGACATTATGTTTCACATGAAGAGATGAATGTAAAATGAACCCACTTGCCGCCGTTGTTCAATCTTGAATATGAAACATTAATTTATGTTCATTCAAAACCGTTTTTTTTAAAACCGCTGTTATTAAGTGATGAATTTAACTTAAAATCGCGGAAGTCTGTTTTCACTGCCTATGTAATTGTCACATGGTGTTTATACAAAAATTGTGCACTTCCACAACATTAACCACTCGCGAGCAAGCAGCGTGTGCTCCGAAACGCGTAGGGTGTTGTGCCACTTTCTGGAATAAAGTGATTTTCTTCGCAAAACCTTGGTTTGCGGTACATGCTGTTTGAGGGATGATTGCAGCATTTTTGAAAGATTTTATGGGAATCACCATCCTGCTGCGGAACCGCCGCCATCAAAGAAGGCTCGGGTAAGGTGACCTTTGATGTTATATATATATATATATATGTATATATATATATATATATATATATATATAATGGTACTCGGTGTGAGGTACACGTTTAATTTCAATAGAGACTCTTACACCTGTTTCTCTGTATTCCAGGTCTCCTTCCCTGCTGTTCCCTTCCTTCCCTTTCCCCACTTGATCATCTCAAAGCTCTGTACTATAAAAGTTTGCAGAGATTGAGGGTGTTGAGAGGTGGACCATATTGAGCATCGAGCCGATCCTGAGAGGGACCTTTTTACATACTCTTGAGCCTGACAGAATAATCTGCCCAAGATATATTTCCTCTCCTGGTCGGTTCGGGGTCACTATGGCCTCTCTGGACGATGTGTTAGCGGCATTGGCCATGATACAGCAGGAGTTAACGGCATCAAGGGCTGAAACGGCAGCCTTGCATGAATGAATATATCGCATGCAAAGAAAACCTTTTAATGTTCAAACAGGGAGCGCTAATGGGGGTGCCTCTTGGACAACGGGGGGGAGCGCTTTTACTACTCCTCCTGTAACATACATATATGATGGCAAAACACATCTGGAAAGACCATCAAGGCCAGTTGGAAAACAATTTCTTATACTCCGGCATTGAGCACATTCCGTTAAAAATCAGGGGAGGAGACAGAGAAGCAGCCCTGAGAAGAGCAGAATCAAAATGGATAATTACATTGGGAACTGAAGTCCCATGGGGCTTGAATACGGATGCGGAACTGTACACCTTTCTATAGTATTTCTAATGATTGCTTGTTAATATTCGTGATGCCTTTCTTATCCTTGCTTTGGTTTGTATTTTTGCTTTATTTTGCCATCTTAGTCAATTTTTAATATTGATGACATTGTGTCTCAGAAGATGAATTATGACTCAAATAACTCAGTGATTTGGTGATGAGCAGCACGAGGCACTTTTCATATAGGCTTTACAATAATATCACATTGCACTTTATTCCTATAAGTGCAATAGAGGAGTGGCTGTAGGAGAAACATGTTGCACTTTTTAAACCTTGTATTTTACAGGAACAAGCACCTTGCACTTTAGATGAGTCTGTGCAATATGTCATTCTATTGTTTGCACTTTTGAATCCTTGTACTTCACAGGAAAAAGCACCTTGCACTTTAGATGATTGGAGAAATTTTGCATCCCATTTTTTTAGTATTAGAATACAGGTATTGGAGGTGGTATAACTCATGCTTTGTACTTGGCAGGAGGAACACCTTGCACTTTACAAATTAATTTATATGTGTATTCTTAAACTATATGGGGCCATCTCTCTTTTATATGGAACCTTAGACGTAATACTTTATACGCCCTTGTGCCCACCTCCCCCTCCCCCCCTTCTCCACTGGTAGAAGAAGAGTATCGATTTTGCAATATTGGAGTTTTCAATACGAAGAAAAGCACAGTGCACTTTGTACATTTTTTATGGTACTGTGCAATATAACGTGAACACATAGCACTTTACATTTGTCTGAGGTGCAATATAGAGGATACATGTCGCACTTAATTTCTATTTGTCTTTCTCCTTACACATTAGAGAGAATTCCAACTTCTTGGCACACGATATCAGACTATGAGAGATTGAATATCCATTCTAGTTGGGGTTTGCTCATTATATTTGTCTAATTTATGTTTTGCAAAATATCTGTCTGTGGGAGTACCAATAATTAAAAAAAAAAAAAAAAGTTTGGGGAAAAACTGTGGAGTTATGTGGTTCAATTGTGTACTTTACAGTGATTTTCTGTTATAACATCGGCAGCAAGGACATACTTATTTATGTAAGAGTTGTTAATGTGATTTTCCCCTTTAACATTTATATGAAGTTTTTAATTGGTGATGGGAAAGGGTATAGCTGTCCCTTTAAAATGGCACTCTGTGCACTGAACTCTATGACCCGGTAGAAGGCTACGGGCGAAACGCGTAGGTTAAATCGCTTCTATAAGGATTCCTGTGTGCCGTCCTTCTGTGCATCCTGGTAACAGAGCTGTGAAAGAACAAAAAACAGGGCTGGTCTCAAGAGTTTTCTCTAATATATATATATATATATATAGCATGCGGCGCGCCTCGTCGCAGGAACACCCCCGCCTCTACAGCGGACCGACGGCACCTGGAGCTCTGGGTGTCAGAAGGAGTGTGTAAATCCGGTTTTCCAGGCGGAGAACCGAACAGGTACTCTGGCGCTTTCTCCCCCATGGAACCCACTTGGGGATTGCAGTTTTTAATCCACACAACCTGGACAGCATTCACTTTGAATCAGTTACAGAACTACCATACCCAGAATACATCGCAAGCAATGTGCACGAAGTCCCATTGGGGCGGGGTAGTTGGTTTATAGTTCGCATTGGCTGACGGGACTGTTCGTGGAGAGCCAGTGAACAAGGGCATGGCGCCCGAAATGCATTTGGCACCTTCTGGGGAGAAGCATGACATACTTACGACCTGGGAAATAAAGATTGGAGTTACTTACCCACTGTGTTGGCGTTCCTTCAAGGGCAACCTTCTTTGTGTAAAATTAAATGCGGCGCGCCTCGTCGCAGGAACGCCCCGCCGCCTCTACAGCGGACCAATGGCACCTGGAGCTCTGGGTCTCAGAAGGAGTGTGTAAATCCGGTTTTCCAGGCGGAGAACCGAACAGGTACTCTGGCGCTTTCTCCCCATGGAACCCACTTGGGGATTGCAGTTTTTAATCCACACAACCTGGACAGCATTCACTTTGAATCAGTTACAGAACTACCATACCCAGAATACATCGCAAGCAATGTGCACAAAGTCCCATTGGGGCGGGGTAGTTGGTTTATAGTTCGCATTGGCTGCCGGGACTGTTCGTGGAGAGCCAGTGAACAAGGGCATGGCGCCCGAAATGCATTTGGCACCTTCTGGGGGAGAAGCATGACGTACTTACGACCTGGGAAATAAAGATTGGAGTTACTTACCCACTGTGTTGGGTAAGTAACTCCAATCTTTATTTCCCAGGTCGTAAGTACGTCATGCATCTCCCCCAGAAGGTGCCAAATGCATTTCGGGCGCCATGCCCTTGTTCACTGGCTTAATGCAAAACAAATGTCTAAAATGATACCCAAATGGTAATGACCGTTCCATCCTGAAACATACCTACAGCTTCATTTGATCAAATGATCTTACAACATCCCCTTAACAGTGTTGATGTCACTATTACTTACTCAAAGGAAAAGCGCTTAAAAGTAAAGTGCTAGTGCAAAAATGTGCAAAACATCAAATAATGCCAACTACACTTCGTGATAGTTGGCCACAATAAAATGACAAAGCCTGAGGCAAGCCCATTTCATATGCAGATAAAGTGCAAGGGCACGGTAAACATACGACTGGGTGCAAAAAAGCGAAGGCAAATTTAACACAACTAAGTTACAGTACTAGTATCATTCATATAGGAATAAAGTGCAAGTGCACAATAAACATATGGCTAGTGTGAATCAATTGATGTCATCATTACTTCATATTGACGCTCAACAGGGTACAGTACATTAGAAAGGAGGGGCTAAAACCAGTTTAAAACCAGTTTAAAACTAGGTAAAACCAGGTAAAAACCAGGTTAAAACCAAGTTAAAAACTGGCCTAAAACAGAAATATGTAGAACACCATAGAACCACTGCATACCCAGCCTATAAAAAATTGTGTAGGTCCTCTCCTGTATTAAGGCCATTAGGCATCCTAGTATCTAATAACAGGATGAACTGGGACTCTAACTGGCGGAGTTTCTTCTCCCTGTTACCACCCCTGATTGACTTGGGTACTGAACCTATTACAAAATAACTCAAATCATTTAGATTATTGTTGTGGACTAATTTCAAATGTCATGCAACCGGATAGTTAGGATCTGAGTTAACCACTGCACGCAGATGTTGGAGTATCCTATTAAAAACCTGTAACTTCGTACTACCAACATATTGCAGATGGCATGTGCACTCTAATACGTAGACCGCAAACTCGGTTCTACAGGTATAATGTCCCTGGATCTTAATGGGTTTGGACTCAAATGCAGTGGTAACTCTGTAGTGTTTTTTCCAAATTTACAGGCTCGACACGAGCTGCATTTGTAAAATCCTGTCCTAGATAACCAAGTGCTAGAAGCACTAACCTCTGGGCTTGTTTTAACAAGTGCATCCCTCATTGAGGGAGCACGTCTAAAGGTTAGAGAAGGAAGTTCTGGCAGAGTTTGAGATAATGTCATATCTGATAAAACTATGGGCCAATTCTTGTAAATGATCTTCCTTATCTGCTTCTCCTGGTGACTGTAAGTAGTTATCAATCTGACTGAGTCCATAGGTTCAGATATCTTGTGGGGGATATCAGAATGGGTAGCGATGGTGTTGATGGTAGAAGCCTGTAAACACTCATTTCTGCTACAGCTATTAGCCCTTGGCATTGCTGCTTTCAAATCTTTTGTCTTGTAGCCTCGAGCACTGAAACGTTGAAGAGCTTCCGACTGACAGATTTTAAGATCTATTTCAGAACTACAAATTCTCCGAATTCTCAGAAACTCCCCATACGGGATACTCCGAATGAGGTGGTTAGGGTGGGAGCTTCTGGCATGGAGTACAAAATTACCAGCAGTGCTCTTTCTGTGGAGTTTGGTATGTATAGTGTTACCCTCAATATACAGCTCCACATCCAAGAATTGTACACACTTGTTGCTAATGTGGGCGGTAAAATTTAAATTAAGAATATTGTTATTAATGGCTTCAACAAATTGATTGGCAGATTCCATAGACCCTTTCCATATCACACAGACATCGTCTATAAATCTCCACCAGTTCAGTACATGAGCATTATATACGGTTTTGTGGAGATTCCTGAGGACATGCTCCTCCCACCAGCCAACGTGTAAACACGCATAGCTGGGAGAGAAGCATGCCCCCATCGCCACCCCACGGAGCTGCTGGTAAACTTCCTTGTCAAACATGAAGTAGTTGTTCATAAGGCAAGCCTCAATCATTTTCAAGATCATGATATTATGTTCATACAAATGAATACCGCGTTTATCCAAAAAGTGTCTGACCGCTTCAATACCATCTGAATGGTGAATGCTAGTATACAATGAGCAAATGTCCATTACAATAAAAAGACAATCCTCCTCCCATTCGACGGTTTGAAGTTTAGATAAAAAATTTCCAGTGTCTCTAATAAAAGAAGGGAGATTCTCAACAAATTCATGTAAAAAATAGTCAACATATTTAGACATGGGCTCTAAGAGACTTTTCTGAGCCGATATTATTGGTCTTCCTGGCACCGGTGTTACATTCTTATGGACTTTGGGAATAAAATATAACACTGGTGTAATGGGGTGTTCATTTTTTTTAAAACAGAATTCATTCTTACTCAATAGGCCCGTACGCTTCCATTTTTTTTTTTTTTTTTACAAGTATGTACCAACACACCATCTCAAGATGGCCGACACTAAAATCCCTATACTTTGTGACTAGAGGAGGACTTCCTCTATGTCAATGAATTGAATGAACTGCTTCCTTCCTTTATGGTTACGGTTTATTTTCTTTAAGAATGACTGTTTTCTTAAACCACACTGACATTGAGAAAGGCGTAAGCCGAAACGCGTCTGTCTGGTGCTGTGGTCGTGTGGTGAATAAATAAATTGGAGAAGAGAGAATTTCCCCAGTGTGCGCCTCGTTTCATGACCGTGGAGGAAGGTCATTGTTTGTGAATATATATATATATATATTCACTGAAAAAACCATAGGTTTCAGGCACGTTATAGTTAGAAATTAGCATTTAAAAAACCATAGAAATTCACTGAAAAAAACCATAGGTTTAGGGAACGTTATAGTTAGTTGGACATTTCACTCGTACAAAACCATAGAAATTCCGGCGTTACAGTTAGTTCAGCTAACTATATCTCGCGCCCCCGCAATGCACTGCTGATGACGTCACATATTACATCATTCATGACATGGTCAGTGACATCACTGATGACATCTCAAATGACATCACTGATGACAACATCCAGTGACTGTGTGTTTCTCAAGTTTAAATTTGTTTTATATATATGCCAAGCTGTATTGAAGAATGAGTGGGTGTATAAGTGTCTGTGTGGAGGATTTAGTAGGTACGTGACTGACTCTATAAGTGAGTGATTAAATGTGTCTTACTGAATGCATGGGTTAGTGACTAAACTGTGTGAAAGTCTGTATCAGTCTGTCTGTTGTTGTGTAAGCTGCTGCATGGGTTGGTGAGTAGCTGCATGAGTGTCTATATGGGTTATTAATTGCTTGCCTGAGTATTTGTATGGCTGCCTGAGTGTGTGTGTGGGTGTGTGGGTGGGTGGGAGGTGTGTGACTCTGTGCATAGATGTGTGAGTGGTTGATTCACTGGGTGTATGGGTTCAAGAGTGCATGTTGATTCACTGGGTGTATGGGTGGGTGAGTGTGTGTATGGGTGTGTTGGTGAGTGAATGGATGTCTCAGTGGTACATGTGCAAGTAACTACATATGTAAAAGGCAGTATATGTGAGTGATGGTGTATATAAATAACTATATGTGAGAGTCAGTAATTGTGAGAGTGGCTGCATGGATGTGTGTGTATTTGTATCAGTGATTCTATAAGAGAGTAATTATGTGTTAGTATCCGTATGAATAAGTGAGGTGGTGTCTGTATATCTGTATAGGTGAGCAAATGGAAGTATGATTGATTCTTTGCATGACTGACTAGGTGTGTGAGTAACTCTGGATATGTGGCAGTGTGTGAGTGTCTGTATAGGTGTATGAGTGCATATTATAGTGTTGTATTGATGAGTGACTGCATGTATGAGTGACTGTATGGGTGAATGAGTGGATGTGTGTGTAGACCTAGGAATCAGTCAGTGCGTATTTAGTAACTGGTATTGATGTGTCTATTTTTTCGAAAATGGTAGTCTGTATTTTAGAGTGGGTGTATCAAAGGTTATATTCAGGTGTGAGGAGGTGCATCAGATTTTCACGTGGATGATGTCATCAGTGATGTCATCAGTGATGTCATTTGAGATGTCATCAGTGATGTCACTGACCATGTCATGAATGATGTAATATGTGACGTCATCAGCAGTGCATTGCAGGGGCGCGAGTTATAGTTAGCTGAACTAACTATAACGCCAGAATTTCTATGGCTTTGTACGAGTGAAATGTCCAACTAACTATAACGTTCCTGAAACCTATGGTTTTTTCAGTGAATTTCTATGGTTTTTTAAATGCTAATTTCTAACTATAACGTGCCTGTAACCTATGGTTTTTTCAGTGAATTTCTATGGTTTTTTAAATGCTAATTTCTAGCTATAACGTGCCTGAAACCTATGGTTTTTTCAGTGAATTTCAAAGGTATTTTAAATGAAAATTTGTAAGTCTAATGTACCTCAATCCTATGGTTTTTTTATTTTCTATATATATATATATATACATATATATTTAAAAAAAAATTGTAAATAATTTTTAGTTAGGAAAACTATATTCATTCTTTTTTTAAATATTAAACAGAAGTCGTGCACCCTTCGCGTACCCTACACGATGGCTACGCGCATTCCGGTAGCCATTTTGAAAAGTCGCGCTGGGGTCTCGACTTCGGCGTAATTTGTAAAGTATGAAATATCTTTAAATTAATTATAAATAAAAGTTTTCCTTTAAGTGTTGGTCTAAATTTATTAATAAAAGTATTTTTAAAGTATTATTTTCAATATAATTTCGACGAAAAATTATTCGATTATTATTGGATTCGGAGGTTAGGAGGGATGGCCATTTTGCTCGATCTGTTTTGCAAGATTTTTTGGTCTAGTCAGGTGGACACCCTTCTCCGGGTGAGGTACGGCTTGGGGATTCTATTCAAAAGGTGAGGAATCCACAGGCAGAAGTATCCATCAGAAGAACAAGTTACTTACCTTCGGTAACGCTTTTCTGGTGGATACAGTATCTGCCTGTGGATTCCTCACTGTCCCACCCGCCTCCCCGTTGTCCATCTGTTTCTACCAAAAAGATGCTTTTACTGTTTGGCATGAATGTTTTTAATATGTCTTAATCATGCTTATGTTTTAATAGTGAGAAATGCTTGATCTGTTGCTATTTCTTTATGCTTTTATTGGTTATGCATTTGTGTGTATATATATATATATATATATATATATATATATATTTAGTATACTATGTATGCATGTGAAAATGTGTCGGTCCGCCTGTTTGCCTCGGTGGCACGGAAAAAATGGGTGGAACTGACGTCAGCACGCCGACGAGGTCCTCTTATGGCTCCGATGACGTCATACGGTGTCGCAAGCGGAGCCGTGCTATTATGACGTCCTCGTCGACGTGGGAGAGCTAGGAAAGAATTTCCGCGGAATTCTGGCGCAGGGGATATTCACCTAAGTGTTCAGGCTAGTCCTTTGGGAGCAACTGTTTATGTTGCCACTCCAGAAACCGAAACCAGTGATCCGAGGGCAGAGGCCCTGCAGATGGCACACAAGGTGGGGAGCCCAGTCGTGTGCACTGGCGGGGCAGCGAAGTGACAAGCACCACTACCCACAAAAAAGGTAACGAGGGCACTGAATAACACAGGATGTTCTCTTTGCAACTGGCAGGAACAACGAGGTTAAAATGCCCTAGTTCCAAAATGTAGAATTAGGGCTACAACGGTCTTCAAGAGGACCTGCGATGGATGCCGCTTCTGCCTCCCGTACCCTGGAGGCGGCACATGGGTCACGCGGTACGGTCATACTGCAGTGGGATGCACACTCGTTGACCTCTCATGGCACTGCTCCACACTTCGGGGAGGACGCTTTCCATTAGCTGTGTTTTCTGATGATGTGTCGCGCCGGCCCCGTCCAACAACAGAACTCCTTTAGATCCAAACAGACTCTTCCACTCTCTCACCGGAAGTGAAACCAGGCCACGCGGACACTTTCACAATACAAAAGCCGGGAATGCACTTTTCGGTAAAAAAAACACATTCCTTCCTCCTAATTTATCAAATAAACGACTCACTGAAGAACAGGGGCCAGCTTCGATCGGTAAACAGCCGTTACAACGACTTTTTTACTTTGCGATACCATTACAACGCAAGCATTACCACGCATGCGTTGTACATCGCGAAGTCATTACTACGCATTTTTTTTAGAACGCATGGTCATTTACCACGCATGCCTTTACAATGAATTTCGTTGTAAAGATATGTATGGTAAATGACCATGCGTTCTAAAAAAATGTAGACGATCCACGTCATTGTAAGGAAACAGAGGCTGTTCCGTTTCCTCACAACGACGTGCACCGCCCCTCAGAGACGACGTGAAGCAGGAACCACGAGGAGAGAGGAACCACGAGGAGTGAGAGGTAAGGGGTATTGGGCATGGGGTGGGGGTTACTTTTCTAGGGTTTAGGGTAGTGCAGTGGTGTTTGGGTAGTGTAGGGGGTCGTGCTGGGGTAGTGGTTTAGGGTAGTGCAGTGGTGTTTGGGTAGTGTAGGGGGTCGTGCTGGGGGTAGTGGTTTAGGGTAGTGCAGTGGTGTGTGGGTAGTGTAGGAGATTGTGCTGGGGGTAGTGTTTTAGGGTTTAGGGTAGTGCAGTGGTGTTTGTGTAGTGTAGGGGGTCGTGCTGGGGTAGTGTTGTAGGGTTTAGGGTAGTGCAGTGGTGTTTGGGTAGTGTAGAGGGTCGTGCTGGGGGTAGATTTAGGGTTTAGGGTAGTGCAGTGGTGTTTGGGTAGTGTAGGGAGTCGTGCTGGGGGTAGTGTTTTAGGGTTTAGGGTAGTGCAGTGGTGTTTGTGTAGTGTAGGGGGTCGTGCTGGGGGTAGTGTTTTAGGGTTTAGGGTAGTGCAGTGGTGTTTGGGTAGTGTAGGGGGTCGTGCTGGGGGTATTGTTTTAGGGTTTAGGGTAGTGCAGTGGTGTTTGTGTAGTGTAGGGGGTCGTGCTGGGGGTAGTGTTTTAGGGTTTAGGGTAGTGCAGTGGTGTTTGTGTAGTGTAGGGGGTCGTGCTGGGGGTAGTGTTTTAGGGTTTAGGGTAGTACAGTGGTGTTTGTGTAGTGTAGGGGACGTGCTGGGGTAGTGTTTTAGGGTTTAGGGTAGTGCAGTGGTGTTTGGGTAGTGTAGGGGATCGTGCTGGGGGTAGTGTTTTAGGGTTTAGGGTAGTGCAGTGGTGTTTGGGTAGTGTAGGGGGTCATGCTGGGGGTAGTGTTTTAGGGTTTAGGGTAGAGCAGTGGTGTTTGTGTAGTGTAGGGGGTCGTGCTGGGGGTAGTGTTTTAGGGTTTAGGGTAGTGCAGTGGTTGTGTAGTGTAGGGGGTCGTGTTTTATGGTTTAGGGTAGTGCAGTGGTGTTTGGGTAGTGTAGGGGGTCGTGCTGGGGGTAGTGTTTTAGGTTTTAGGGTAGTGCAGTGGTGTTTGGGTAGTGTAGGGGGTCATGCTGGGGGTAGTGTTTTAGGGTTTAGGGTAGTGTAGTGGTGTGTGGGTAGTGTAGGGGGGCATGCTGGGGTAGTGGTTTAGGGTAGTGCAGTGGTTGTGTAGTGTAGGGGGTCGTGCTGGGGGTAGTGGTTTAGGGTAGTGCAGTGGTGTTTGTGTAGTGTAGGGGGTCGTGCTGGGGGTAGTGTTTTAGGGTTTAGGGTAGTGCAGTGGTGTTTGGGTAGTGTAGGGAGTCGTGCTGGGGGTAGTGCAGTGGTGTTTGTGTAGTGTAGGGGGTCGTGCTGGGGGTAGTGTTTTAGGGTTTAGGGTAGTGCAGTGGTGTTAGGGTAGTGTAGGGGGTCGGGCTGGGGGTATTGTTTTAGGGTTTAGGGTAGTGCAGTGGTGTTTGTGTAGTGTAGGGGGTCATGCTGGGTGTAGTGTTTTAGGGTTTAGGGTAGTGCAGTGGTGTTTGTGTAGTATAGGGGGTCATGCTGGGGGTAGTGTTTTAGGGTTTAGGGTAGTGCAGTGGTGTTTGTGTAGTGTAGGGGGTCGTGCTGGGGTAGTGTTTTAGGGTTTAGGGTAGTGCAGTGGTTGTGTAGTGTAGGGGGTCGTGTTTTATGGTTTAGGGTAGTGCAGTGGTGTTTGGGTAGTGTAGGGGGTCATGCTGGGGGTAGTGTTTTAAGGTTTAGGGTAGTGCAGTGGTGTTTGGGTAGTGTAGGGGGTCATGCTGGGGGTAGTGTTTTAGGGTTTAGGGTAGTGCAGTGGTGTGTGGGTAGTGTAGGGGGTCGTGCTGGGGTAGTGGTTTAGGGTAGTGCAGTGGTTGTGTAGTGTAGGGGGTCGTGCTGGGGGTAGTGGTTTAGGGTAGTGCAGTGGTGTTTGTGTAGTGTAGGGGGTCGTGCTGGGGGTAGTGTTTTAGGGTTTAGGGTAGTGCAGTGGTGTTTGGGTAGTGTAGGGAGTCGTGCTGGGGGTAGTGCAGTGGTATTTGTGTAGTGTAGGGGGTCGTGCTGGGGGTAGTGTTTTAGGGTTTAGGGTAGTGCAGTGGTGTTTGGGTAGTGTAGGGGGTCGTGCTGGGGGTATTGTTTTAGGGTTTAGGGTAGTGCAGTGGTGTTTGTGTAGTGTAGGGGGTCATGCTGGGTGTAGTGTTTTAGGGTTTAGGGTAGTGCAGTGGTGCTTGTGTAGTGTAGGGGGTCATGCTGGGGGTAGTGTTTTAGGGTTTAGGGCAGTGCAGTGGTGTTTGTGTAGTGTAGGGGGTCGTGCTGGGGTAAGTGTTTTAGGGTTTAGGGTAGTGCAGTGGTGTTTGTGTAGTGTAGGGGGTCGTGCTGGGGGTAGATTTAGGGTTTTGGGTAGTGCAGTGGTGTTTGGGTAGTGTAGGGAGTCGTGCTGGGGGTAGTGTTTTAGGGTTTAGGGTAGTGCAGTGGTGTTTGGGTAGTATAGGGGGTCGTCCTGGGGGTAGTGTTTCAGGGTTTAGGGTAGTGCAGTGGTGTTTGTGTAGTGTAGGGGGTCGTGCTGGGGGTAGATTTAGGGTTTTGGGTAGTGCAGTGGTGTTTGGGTAGTGTAGGGAGTCGTGCTGGGGGTAGTGTTTTAGGGTTTAGGGTAGTGCAGTGGTGTTTGTGTAGTGTAGGGGGTCATGCTGGGGGTAGTGTTTTAGGGTTTAGGGTAGTGCAGTGGTGTTTGTGTAGTGTAGGGGGTCATGCTGGGGGTAGTGTTTTAGGGTTTAGGGTAGTGCAGTGGTGTTTGTGTAGTGTAGGGGGTCCTGCTGGGGGTAGTGTTTTAGGGTTTAGGGTAGTGCAGTGGTTGTGTAGTGTAGGGGTCGTGCTGGGTGTGTTTATGGTTTAGGGTAGTGCAGTGGTGTTTGGGTAGTGTAGGGGGTCATGCTGGGGGTAGTGTTTTAGGGTTTAGGGTAGTGCAGTGGTGTTTGGGTAGTGTAGGGGGTCATGCTGGGGGTAGTGTTTTAGGGTTTAGGGTAGTGTAGTGGTGTGTGGGTAGTGTAGGGGGTCGTGCTGGGGTAGTTGGTTTAGGGTAGTGCAGTGGTTTTGTGTAGTGTAGGGGGTCGTGCTGGGGGTAGTGGTTTAGGGTAGTGCAGTGGTGTTTGTGTAGTGTAGGGGTCGTGCTGGGGGTAGTGTTTTAGGGTTTAGGGTAGTGCAGTGGTGTTTGGGTAGTGTAGGGAGTCGTGCTGGGGGTAGTGCAGTGGTGTTTGTGTAGTGTAGGGGGTCGTGCTGGGGGTAGTGTTTTAGGGTTTAGGGTAGTGCAGTGGTGTTTGGGTAGTGTAGGGGGTCGTGCTGGGGTATTGTTTTAGGGTTTAGGGTAGTGCAGTGGTGTTTGTGTAGTGTAGGGGGTCATGCTGGGTGTAGTGTTTTAGGGTTTAGGGTAGTGCAGTGGTGCTTGTGTAGTGTAGGGGGTCGTGCTGGGGGTAGTGTTTTAGGGTTTAGGGTAGTGCAGTGGTGTTTGTGTAGTGTAGGGGGTCGTGCTGGGGTAAGTGTTTTAGGGTTTAGGGTAGTGCAGTGGTGTTTGTGTAGTGTAGGGGGTCGTGCTGGGGGTAGATTTAGGGTTTTGGGTAGTGGTGTTTGGGTAGTGTAGGGAGTCGTGCTGGGGGTAGTGTTTTAGGGTTTAGGGTAGTGCAGTGGTGTTTGTGTAGTGTAGGGGGTCGTCCTGGGGGTAGTGTTTTAGGGTTTTGGGTAGTGCAGTGGTGTTTGTGTAGTGTAGGGGGTCATGCTGGGGGTAGATTTAGGGTTTAGGGTAGTGCAGTGGTGTTTGCGTAGTGTAGGGAGTCGTGCTGGGGGTAGTGTTTTAGGGTTTAGGGTAGTGCAGTGGTGTTTGTGTAGTGTAGGGGGTCATGCTGGGGGTAGTGTTTTAGGGTTTAGGGTAGTGCAGTGGTGTTTGTGTAGTGTAGGGGTCGTGCTGGGGGTAGTGTTTTAGGGTTTAGGGTAGTACAGTGGTGTTTGTGTAGTGTAGGGGTCGTGCTGGGGGTAGTGTTTTAGGGTTTAGGGTAGTGCAGTGGTGTTTGGGTAGTGTAGGGGATCATGCTGGGGGTAGTGTTTTAGGGTTTAGGGTAGTGCAGTGGTGTTTGGGTAGTGTAGGGGGTCATGCTGGGGGTAGTGTTTTAGGGTTTACGGTAGTGCAGTGGTGTTTGTGTAGTGTAGGGGGTAGTGTTTTAGGGTTTAGGGTAGTGCAGTGGTGTTTGTGTAGTGTAGGGGGTCGTGCTGGGGGTAGTGTTTTAGGGTTTAGGGTAGTGCAGTGGTTGTGTAGTGTAGGGGGTGGTGTTTTATGGTTTAGGGTAGTGCAGTGGTGTTTGGGCAGTGTAGGGGGTCGTGCTGGGGGTAGTGTTTTAGGGTTTAGGGTAGTGCAGTTTTGTTTGAGTAGTGTAGGGGTCGTGCTGGGGGTAGTGTTTTAGGGTTTAGGGTAGTGCAGTGGTGTTTGTGTAGTATAGGGGTAGTTCTGGGGGTAGTGTTTTAGGGTTTAGGGTAGTGCAGTGGTGTTTGGGTTGTGTAGGGGGTCATGCTGGGAGTAGTGTTTTAGGGTTTAGGGTAGTGTAGTGGTGTGTGGGTAGTGTAGAGGGTCGTGCTGGGGTAGTGGTTTAGGGTAGTGCAGTGGTTGTGTAGTGTAGGGGGTCGTGCTGGGGGTAGTGTTTTAGGGTTTAGGGTAGTGCAGTGGTGTTTGTGTAGTGTAGGGGGTCGTGCTGGGGGTAGTGTTTTAGGGTTTAGGGTAGTGCAGTGGTGTTTGTGTAGTGTAGGGGGTCGTGCTGGGGGTAGTGTTTTAGGGTTTAAGGTAGTGCAGTGGTGTTTGTGTAGTGTAGGGGGTCGTGCTGGGGGTAGATTTAGGGTTTAGGGTAGTGCAGTGGTGTTTGTGTAGTGTAGGGGGTTGTGCTGGGGGTAGTGTTTTAGGGTTTAGGGTAGTGCAGTGGTGTTTGTGTAGTGTAGGGTGTCGTGCTGGGGGTAGATTTAGGGTTTTGGGTAGTGCAGTGGTGTTTGGGTAGTGCAGGGAGTCGTGCTGGGGGTAGTGTTTTAAGGTTTAGGGTAGTGCAGTGGTGTTTGTGTAGTATAGGGGGTCGTGCTGGGGGTAGTGTTTTAGGGTTTAGGGTAGTGCAGTGGTGTTTGGGTAGTGTTGGGGGTCATGCTGGGGTAGTGTTTTAGGGTTTAGGGTAGTGCAGTGGTGTTTGTGTAGTGTAGGGGGTCGTGCTGGGGTAGTGTTTTATGGTTTAGAGTAGTGCAGTGGTGTTTGGGTTGTGTAGGGGGTCATCCTGGGGGTATTATTTTAGGGTCTAGGGTAGTGCAGTGGTGTTTGGGTAGTGTAGGGGGTCATGCTGGGGGTAGTGTTTTAGGGTTTAGGGTAGTGCAGTGGTGTTTGGGTAGTGTAGGGGGTCGTGCTGGGGGTAGTGTTTTAGGGTTTAGGGTAGTGCAGGGGTGTTTGTGTAGTGTAGGGGGTAGTGTTTTAGGGTTTAGGGTAGTGCAGTGGTGTTTGTGTAGTGTAGGGGGTGTGCTGGGGGTAGTGTTTTAGGGTTTAGGGTAGTGCAGTGGTGTTTGTGTAGTGTAGGGGGTCGTGTTTTAGGGTTTAGGGTAGTGCAGTGGTGTTTGGGTAGTGTAGTGGGTCATGCTGGGGGTAGTGTTTTAGGGTTTAGGGTAGTGCAGTGGTGTTTGGGTAGTGTAGGGGGTCGTGCTGGGGGTAGTGTTTTAGGGTTTAGGGTAGTGCAGTGGTGTTTGTGTAGTGTAGGGGGTCGTGCTGGGGGTAGTGATTTAGGGTATAGGTAGTACAGTGGTGTTTGTGTAGTGTAGGGGGTCGTGCTGGGGGTAGTGTTTTAGGGTTTAGGGTAGTGCAGTGGTGTTTTTGTAGTGTAAGGGGTCGTGTTTTAGGGTTTAGGGTAGTGCAGTGGTGTTTGGGTAGTGTAGGGTGTCGTGCTGGGGGTAGATTTAGGGTTTTGGGTAGTGCAGTGGTGTTTGGGTAGTGTAGGGTGTCGTGCTGGGGGTAGATTTAGGGTTTTGGGTAGTGCAGTGGTGTTTGGGTAGTGTAGGGAGTCGTGCTGGGGGTAGTGTTTTTAGGGTTTAGGGTAGTGCAGTGGTGTTTGGGTAGTGTAGGGGGTCGTGCTGGGGGTAGATTTAGGGTTTAGGGCAGTGGTTCCCAATCTGTGCGCCGCGGCACCCCGGTGCGCCATCAAAACTAGCCAGGGGCACCGCAAACAGATGTGCACCAAGCTCACAGTTTGGGAACCTCTGACTGATACACAATAAGGGTAATACCAGCGGTGGAGGGCAGGATGCTTCAGACACAGATTTGTAATCGGTGGCAGGTTTGTTTATTCTTGCAGTAATGCAGGTCAAAAGGCGCGGGGAACTGGAGCTCAGGAGACAGTTAAGAAATCCCACACGCCTAGCGAGTGCACAATTCCCCTGCTCCCAGGGACCACTCAGCAAGGAGGAGGAAGCCTTGCATAACACTCCTACAAAATGACGGAAAAGTGCAAGCACTGCAGCACCTTGATTAGGAGTTCAGGCAGAGCCTTGCTGGGGAAGAGGACGGGGCCTAAGTGGGACACTCAAGGTCTGCAAGTTGGTTGACAGGATTTAGGTCGAAGGTGTTACTTAAGAAGGAAATAAAACGTCCTGCGGCGCTGAAAGCAAAACTAAACATTTGCAGACAACCTGCTTTTACACACAACGGCCCCTTGATAAATAATGATTCACAGTGCCGGGGAGCCATCTCTGGTGAAGCCTTGCAGGCACAAGCGGGCAGGCTAAAACTCATGGAAATCTCAGTCGGTTAATGTACCTGCTGCTAAGAGCTGTGCAAAACCTGTGGGTCATAGAGAGTTTGGAAAGACTAATCCTGGATTAGAATGCAAAAGATGTGCAGTTGCTTCCCTAATTTATGGCTTGAGAACAATACTTGTCTATGTCTGCTGCTATTCGTCATTAACGTGACATTTGCTATTTGTTTTATCCATGTCCTCAATGCAAGGATCAAGTAGTATGTGCTGCCCTCAGGGTGTAGCCCCACCACCCCCTCACTGATCTCCACTTCCTGACATGCCACTGACTATTGTACTTTGTCTTTGCCTTCATAATTTTCTATTTTGCAAAGTTTAAACACAATGGGGTTGTGCAAGGACAGTGATTGCCTTTCAATCTTCAGTTGAGTCCTGTGCACTCAGACACATCCAGCATTTCACTCCCCATGTGTGCCACCGATTGTTTTGAAACAACCCTCTTGTTAGATTTTGCACAATGTCACCGTAATTGTCCAAGGACATTTTTTGTCTTGTATATGTCACTGCTTTGAATGTCCTGTTCGAACAAGCCATGCTTTTTATGCCTCCCGGACTAGACTGATGCAAAACAAATGGGCTGCAAAAGCCTCGTAAATTGAAATGTACATTATTACAGTGTAGTTTACTTATTGAATCATGATATAGTTTCCAGCGTTATAATCAACCTCTCCAATAATGCATCTGTTGGTCCTGGGTTGGCCTTGATGCAGGCAGCACTGTGCTCACATGAATATAGAAGTCTATCTTTGACTCTCCGCAACTGCTTGCTCTGTAGTCTCAGTGGAAATGATATAGCAACGCTTATTGTGCAGTGTAGTAAACAAGGCATGGTGGGACACTGATAGCAGGACAGGAGCACATCATTAATCAGACCAGCAAAACTTTAAGTACTAAGGCAGCAGGGGGAAGCTTGCTCCAGATTCCATGGCTGGCCATGCACACCATAATGCTGACAATGCACATTTCAGATCTGCCAGCACATATGAGAGGGTTTCCAATGCACATTTCTGGACCGGCACTGCCAATCATAGGCCTATCCAGTGCATGTAACAGAGCCCCCAGTGCACACTCCAGGTCTTCCAGTGCATCCAAGGAATATAAGGGCTGCCTTGCGCTCTGCATGATCTGAGTGCCCCTGGTTTGGGAAAGTGCAGCCATGCACCACTCTATTATACACATATCCATTGTGCTTTACCGGCACAAATTATGAAACACACAATAGCTGCACTCTTACACCTAGCGATCATGCGAAAGGTGCCAATGAGAATAATTTTTTTAATACCCCGCCCATCTCTCCCCCATTTGGTTCCCAAGAGTGAGCCCCACATCAATCATTATAATACCTTCGTCGGCTTCATCCCAATTATTTTCAGGGAGAAAAATGGAAGTACTCCTGAGGCTGGGTTTACATCCCCCCACCCGCCAAAAGAAAGTAACTATTTGGGGAGCCGCAGCCAACAGCCAACAGGGCAAGGGAGCCGTGGGTTAAAAAAGTTTGGGAACCACTGGTTTAGGGTAGTGCAGTGGTGTTTTGGTAGTGTAGGGGGTCGTGCTGGGGGTAGATTTAGGGTAGTGCAGTGGTGTTTGTGTAGTGTAGGGGGTCGTGCTGGGGGTAGTGTTTTAGGGTTTAGGGTAGTGCAGTGGTGTTTAGGTAGTAAGGGGGTCATGCTGGGGGTAGTGTTTTAGGGTTTAGGGTAGTGCAGTGGTGTTTGGGTAGTGTAGGGGGTCGTGCTGGGGGTAGTGTTTTAGGGTTTAGGGTAGTGCAGTGGAGTTTATGTAGTGTATGGGGTCATGCTGGGGGTAGATTCAGGGTTTAGGGTAGTGCAGTGGTGTTTGGGTAGTATAGGGGGTCATGCTGGGGGTAGATTTAGGGTTTAGGGTAGCACAGTGGTTTTTGTGTAGTGTAGGGGTCGTGCTGGGGTAGTGTTTTAGGGTTTAGGGTAGCGCAGTGGTGTTTGGGTTGTGTAGGGGGTCGTGCTGGGGGTAGTGTTTTAGGGTTTAGGGTAGCGCAGTGGTGTTTGTGTAGTGTAGGTGGTCGTGCTGGGGGTAGTGTTTTAGGGTAGTGCAGTGGTGTTTGTGTAATGTAGGGGGTACTGCTGGGGGTAGTGTTTTAGGGTTTAGGGTAGTGCAGTGGTGTTTGGGTAGTGTAGGGGGTCGTGCTTGGGGTAGTGGTTTAGGGTTTAGGGTAGTGCAGTGGTGTTTGGGTACTGTAGTGGGTCGTGCTGGGGGTAGTGTTTTAGGGTTTAGGGTAGTGCAGTGGTGTTTGTGTAGTGTAGAGGGTCGTGCTGGGGGTAGTGTTTTAGGGTTTAGGGTAGTGCAGTGGTGTTTGGGTAGTGTAGGGGGTCATGCTGGGGGTAGTGTTTTAGGGTAGTGCAGTGGTGTTTGTGTAGTGTAGGGGGTCGTGCTGGGGATAGTGTTTTAGGGTTTAGGGTAGTGCAGTGGTGTTTGGGTAGTATAGGGGTAGTGCTGGGGGTAGTGTTTTAGGGTTTAGAGTAGTGCAGTGGTGTTTGGGTAGTGTAGGGGTCGTGCTGGGGGTAGTGTTTTAGGGTTTAGGGTAGTGCAGTGGTGTTTGGGTAGTGTAGGGAGTCGTGCTGGGGGTAGTGTTTTAGGGTTTAGGGTAGTGCAGTGGTGTTTGTGTAGTGTAGGGGGTCATGCTGGGGGTAGTGTTTTAGGGTTTAGGGTAGTGCAGTGGTGTTTGGGTAGTGTAGGGGGTCGTGCTGGGGGTAGTGTTTTAGGGTTTAGGGTAGTACAGTGGTGTTTGTGTAGTGTAGGGGTCGTGCTGGGGGTAGTGTTTTAGGGTTTAGGGTAGTGCAGTGGTGTTTGGGTAGTGTAGGGGATCGTGCTGGGGGTAGTGTTTTAGGGTTTAGGGTAGTGCAGTGGTGTTTGGGTAGTGTAGGGGGTCATGCTGGGGGTAGTGTTTTAGGGTTTACGGTAGTGCAGTGGTGTTTGTGTAGTGTAGGGGGTAGTGTTTTAGGGTTTAGGGTAGTGCAGTGGTGTTTGTGTAGTGTAGGGGTCGTGCTGGGGGTAGTGTTTTAGGGTTTAGGGTAGTGCAGTGGTTGTGTAGTGTAGGGGTGGTGTTTTATGGTTTAGGGTAGTGCAGTGGTGTTTGGGCAGTGTAGGGGTCGTGCTGGGGGTAGTGTTTTAGGGTTTAGGGTAGTGCAGTGGTGTTTGGGTAGTGTAGGGGGTCGTGCTGGGGGTAGTGTTTTAGGGTTTAGGGTAGTGCAGTGGTGTTTGTGTAGTATAGGGGTCGTGCTGGGGGTAGTGTTTTAGGGTTTAGGGTAGTGCAGTGGTGTTTGGGTTGTGTAGGGGTCATGCTGGGAGTAGTGTTTTAGGGTTTAGGGTAGTGTAGTGGTGTGTGGGTAGTGTAGAGGGTCGTGCTGGGGTAGTGGTTTAGGGTAGTGCAGTGGTTGTGTAGTGTAGGGAGTCGTGCTGGGGGTAGTGTTTTAGGGTTTAGGGTAGTGCAGTGGTGTTTGTGTAGTGTAGGGGTCGTGCTGGGGGTAGTGTTTTAGGGTTTAGGGTAGCGCAGTGGTGTTTGGGTAGTGTAGGGGGTCGTGCTGGGGTAGTGTTTTAGGGTTTAAGGTAGCTAGGTGATGTTTGTGTAGCGTAGGGGGTCGTGCTGGGGGTAGATTTAGGGTTTAGGGTAGTGCAGTGGTGTTTGTGTAGTGTAGGGGATGTGCTGGGGGTAGTGTTTTAGGGTTTAGGGTAGTGCAGTGGTGTTTGTGTAGTGTAGGGTGTCGTGCTGGGGGTAGATTTAGGGTTTAGGGTAGCGCAGTGGTGTTTGGGTAGTGTAGGGGGTCGTGCTGGGGGTAGTGTTTTAAGGTTTAGGGTAGTGCAGTGGTGTTTGTGTAGTATAAGGGGTCGTGCTGGGGGTAGTGTTTTAGGGTTTAGGGTAGTGCAGTGGTGTTTGGGTAGTGTTGGGGGTCATGCTGGGGGTAGTGTTTTAGGGTTTAGGGTAGTGCAGTGGTGTTTGTGTAGTGTAGGGGGTCGTGCTGGGGTAGTGTTTTATGGTTTAGAGTAGTGCAGTGGTGTTTGGGTTGTGTAGGGGTCATCCTGGGGGTATTATTTTAGGGTCTAGGGTAGTGCAGTGGTGTTTGGGTAGTGTAGGGGGTCATGCTGGGGGTAGTGTTTTAGGGTTTAGGGTAGTACAGTGGTGTTTGGGTAGTGTAGGGGTCGTGCTGGGGGTAGTGTTTTAGGGTTTAGGGTAGTGCAGGGGTGTTTGTGTAGTGTAGGGGTAGTGTTTTAGGGTTTAGGGTAGTGCAGTGGTGTTTGTGTAGTGTAGGGGTGTGCTGGGGGTAGTGTTTTAGGGTTTAGGGTAGTGCAGTGGTGTTTGTGTAGTGTAGGGGTCGTGTTTTATGGTTTAGAGTATTGCAGTGGTGTAGTGGGTCATGCTGGGGGTAGTGTTTTAGGGTTTAGGGTAGTGCAGTGGTGTTTGGGTAGTGTAGGGGGTCGTGCTGGGGGTAGTGTTTTAGGGTTTAGGGTAGTGCAGTGGTGTTTGTGTAGTGTAGGGGGTCGTGCTGGGGGTAGTGATTTAGGGTATAGGTAGTACAGTGGTGTTTGTGTAGTGTAGGGGTCGTGCTGGGGGTAGTGTTTTAGGGTTTAGGGTAGTGCAGTGGTGTTTTTGTAGTGTAAGGGGTCGTGTTTTAGGGTTTAGGGTAGTGCAGTGGTGTTTGGGTAGTGTAGGGTGTCGTGCTGGGGGTAGATTTAGGGTTTTGGGTAGTGCAGTGGTGTTTGGGTAGTGTAGGGTGTCGTGCTGGGGGTAGATTTAGGGTTTTGGGTAGTGCAGTGGTGTTTGGGTAGTGTAGGGAGTCGTGCTGGGGGTAGTGTTTTTAGGGTTTAGGGTAGTGCAGTGGTGTTTGGGTAGTGTAGGGGGTCGTGCTGGGGGTAGATTTAGGGTTTAGGGCAGTGGTTCCCAATCTGTGCGCCGCGGCACCCCGGTGCGCCATCAAAACTAGCCAGGGGCGCCGCAAACAGATGTGCACCAAGCTCACAGTTTGGGAACCTCTGACTGATACACAATAAGGGTAATACCAGCGGTGGAGGGCAGGATGCTTCAGACACAGATTTGTAATCGGTGGCAGGTTTGTTTATTCTTGCAGTAATGCAGGTCAAAAGGCGCGGGGGAACTGGAGCTCAGGAGACAGTTAAGAAATCCCACACGCCTAGCGAGTGCACAATTCCCCTGCTCCCAGGGACCACTCAGCAAGGAGGGAGGAAGCCTTGCATAACACTCCTACAAAATGACGGAAAAGTGCAAGCACTGCAGCACCTTGATTAGGAGTTCAGGCAGAGCCTTGCTGGGGAAGAGGACGGGGCCTAAGTGGGACACACAAGGTCTGCAAGTTGGTTGACAGGATTTAGGTCGAAGGTGTTACTTAAGAAGGAAATAAAACGTCCTGCGGCGCTGAAAGCAAAACTAAACATTTGCAGACAACCTGCTTTTACACACAACGGCCCCTTGATAAATAATGATTCACAGTGCCGGGGAGCCATCTCTGGTGAAGCCTTGCAGGCACAAGCGGGCAGGCTAAAACTCATGGAAATCTCAGTCGGTTAATGTACCTGCTGCTAAGAGCTGTGCAAAACCTGTGGGTCATAGAGAGTTTGGAAAGACTAATCCTGGATTAGAATGCAAAAGATGTGCAGTTGCTTCCCTAATTTATGGCTTGAGAACAATACTTGTCTATGTCTGCTGCTATTCGTCATTAACGTGACATTTGCTATTTGTTTTATCCATGTCCTCAATGCAAGGATCAAGTAGTATGTGCTGCCCTCAGGGTGTAGCCCCACCACCCCCTCACTGATCTCCACTTCCTGACATGCCACTGACTATTGTACTTTGTCTTTGCCTTCATAATTTTCTATTTTGCAAAGTTTAAACACAATGGGGTTGTGCAAGGACAGTGATTGCCTTTCAATCTTCAGTTGAGTCCTGTGCACTCAGACACATCCAGCATTTCACTCCCCATGTGTGCCACCGATTGTTTTGAAACAACCCTCTTGTTAGATTTTGCACAATGTCACCGTAATTGTCCAAGGACATTTTTTGTCTTGTATATGTCACTGCTTTGAATGTCCTGTTCGAACAAGCCATGCTTTTATGCCTCCCGGACTAGACTGATGCAAAACAAATGGGCTGCAAAAGCCTCGTAAATTGAAATGTACATTATTACAGTGTAGTTTACTTATTGAATCATAATATAGTTTCCAGCGTTATAATCAACCTCTCCAATAATGCATCTGTTGGTCCTGGGTTGGCCTTGATGCAGGCAGCACTGTGCTCACATGAATATAGAAGTCTATCTTTGACTCTCCGCAACTGCTTGCTCTGTAGACTCAGTGGAAATGATATAGCAACGCTTATTGTGCAGTGTAGTAAACAAGGCATGGTGGGACACTGATAGCAGGACAGGAGCACATCATTAATCAGACCAGCAAAACTTTAAGTACTAAGGCAGCAGGGGAAGCTTGCTCCAGATTCCATGGCTGGCCATGCACACCATAATGCTGACAATGCACATTTCAGATCTGCCAGCACATATGAGAGGGTTTCCAATGCACATTTCTGGACCGGCACTGCCAATCATAGGCCTATCCAGTGCATGTAACAGAGCCCCCAGTGCACACTCCAGGTCTTCCAGTGCATCCAAGGAATATAAGGGCTGCCTTGCGCTCTGCATGATCTGAGTGCCCCTGGTTTGGGAAAGTGCAGCCATGCACCACTCTATTATACACATATCCATTGTGCTTTACCGGCACAAATTATGAAACACACAATAGCTGCACTCTTACACCTAGCGATCATGCGAAAGGTGCCAATGAGAATAATTTTTTTAATACCCCGCCCATCTCTCCCCATTTGGTTCCCAAGAGTGAGCCCCACATCAATCATTATAATACCTTCGTCGGCTTCATCCCAATTATTTTCAGGGAGAAAAATGGAAGTACTCCTGAGGCTGGGTTTACATCCCCCCACCCGCCAAAAGAAAGTAACTATTTGGGGAGCCGCAGCCAACAGCCAACAGGGCAAGGGAGCCGTGGGTTAAAAAAGTTTGGGAACCACTGGTTTAGGGTAGTGCAGTGGTGTTTTGGTAGTGTAGGGGGTCGTGCTGGGGGTAGATTTAGGGTAGTGCAGTGGTGTTTGTGTAGTGTAGGGGTCGTGCTGGGGGTAGTGTTTTAGGGTTTAGGGTAGTGCAGTGGTGTTTAGGTAGTAAGGGGGTCATGCTGGGGGTAGTGTTTTAGGGTTTAGGGTAGTGCAGTGGTGTTTGGGTAGTGTAGGGGGTCGTGCTGGGGGTAGTGTTTTAGGGTTTAGGGTAGTGCAGTGGTGTTTGTGTAGTGTAGGGGGTCGTGCTGGGGGTAGTGATTTAGGGTATAGGTAGTACAGTGGTGTTTGTGTAGTGTAGGGGGTCGTGCTGGGGGTAGTGTTTTAGGGTTTAGGGTAGTGCAGTGGTGTTTTTGTAGTGTAAGGGGGTCGTGTTTTAGGGTTTAGGGTAGTGCAGTGGTGTTTGGGTAGTGTAGGGTGTCGTGCTGGGGGTAGATTTAGGGTTTTGGGTAGTGCAGTGGTGTTTGGGTAGTGTAGGGTGTCGTGCTGGGGGTAGATTTAGGGTTTTGGGTAGTGCAGTGGTGTTTGGGTAGTGTAGGGAGTCGTGCTGGGGGTAGTGTTTTTAGGGTTTAGGGTAGTGCAGTGGTGTTTGGGTAGTGTAGGGGGTCGTGCTGGGGGTAGATTTAGGGTTTAGGGCAGTGGTTCCCAATCTGTGCGCCGCGGCACCCCGGTGCGCCATCAAAACTAGCCAGGGGCACCGCAAACAGATGTGCACCAAGCTCACAGTTTGGGAACCTCTGACTGATACACAATAAGGGTAATACCAGCGGTGGAGGGCAGGATGCTTCAGACACAGATTTGTAATCGGTGGCAGGTTTGTTTATTCTTGCAGTAATGCAGGTCAAAAGGCGCGGGGGAACTGGAGCTCAGGAGACAGTTAAGAAATCCCACACGCCTAGCGAGTGCACAATTCCCCTGCTCCCAGGGACCACTCAGCAAGGAGGGAGGAAGCCTTGCATAACACTCCTACAAAATGACGGAAAAGTGCAAGCACTGCAGCACCTTGATTAGGAGTTCAGGCAGAGCCTTGCTGGGGAAGAGGACGGGGCCTAAGTGGGACACTCAAGGTCTGCAAGTTGGTTGACAGGATTTAGGTCGAAGGTGTTACTTAAGAAGGAAATAAAACGTCCTGCGGCGCTGAAAGCAAAACTAAACATTTGCAGACAACCTGCTTTTACACACAACGGCCCCTTGATAAATAATGATTCACAGTGCCGGGGAGCCATCTCTGGTGAAGCCTTGCAGGCACAAGCGGGCAGGCTAAAACTCATGGAAATCTCAGTCGGTTAATGTACCTGCTGCTAAGAGCTGTGCAAAACCTGTGGGTCATAGAGAGTTTGGAAAGACTAATCCTGGATTAGAATGCAAAAGATGTGCAGTTGCTTCCCTAATTTATGGCTTGAGAACAATACTTGTCTATGTCTGCTGCTATTCGTCATTAACGTGACATTTGCTATTTGTTTTATCCATGTCCTCAATGCAAGGATCAAGTAGTATGTGCTGCCCTCAGGGTGTAGCCCCACCACCCCTCACTGATCTCCACTTCCTGACATGCCACTGACTATTGTACTTTGTCTTTGCCTTCATAATTTTCTATTTTGCAAAGTTTAAACACAATGGGGTTGTGCAAGGACAGTGATTGCCTTTCAATCTTCAGTTGAGTCCTGTGCACTCAGACACATCCAGCATTTCACTCCCCATGTGTGCCACCGATTGTTTTGAAACAACCCTCTTGTTAGATTTTGCACAATGTCACCGTAATTGTCCAAGGACATTTTTTGTCTTGTATATGTCACTGCTTTGAATGTCCTGTTCGAACAAGCCATGCTTTTATGCCTCCCGGACTAGACTGATGCAAAACAAATGGGCTGCAAAAGCCTCGTAAATTGAAATGTACATTATTACAGTGTAGTTTACTTATTGAATCATAATATAGTTTCCAGCGTTATAATCAACCTCTCCAATAATGCATCTGTTGGTCCTGGGTTGGCCTTGATGCAGGCAGCACTGTGCTCACATGAATATAGAAGTCTATCTTTGACTCTCCGCAACTGCTTGCTCTGTAGTCTCAGTGGAAATGATATAGCAACGCTTATTGTGCAGTGTAGTAAACAAGGCATGGTGGGACACTGATAGCAGGACAGGAGCACATCATTAATCAGACCAGCAAAACTTTAAGTACTAAGGCAGCAGGGGGAAGCTTGCTCCAGATTCCATGGCTGGCCATGCACACCATAATGCTGACAATGCACATTTCAGATCTGCCAGCACATATGAGAGGGTTTCCAATGCACATTTCTGGACCGGCACTGCCAATCATAGGCCTATCCAGTGCATGTAACAGAGCCCCCAGTGCACACTCCAGGTCTTCCAGTGCATCCAAGGAATATAAGGGCTGCCTTGCGCTCTGCATGATCTGAGTGCCCCTGGTTTGGGAAAGTGCAGCCATGCACCACTCTATTATACACATATCCATTGTGCTTTACCGGCACAAATTATGAAACACACAATAGCTGCACTCTTACACCTAGCGATCATGCGAAAGGTGCCAATGAGAATAATTTTTTTAATACCCCGCCCATCTCTCCCCCATTTGGTTCCCAAGAGTGAGCCCCACATCAATCATTATAATACCTTCGTCGGCTTCATCCCAATTATTTTCAGGGAGAAAAATGGAAGTACTCCTGAGGCTGGGTTTACATCCCCCACCCGCCAAAAGAAAGTAACTATTTGGGAGCCGCAGCCAACAGCCAATAGGGCAAGGGAGCCGTGGGTTAAAAAAGTTTGGGAACCACTGGTTTAGGGTAGTGCAGTGGTGTTTTGGTAGTGTAGGGGGTCGTGCTGGGGGTAGATTTAGGGTAGTGCAGTGGTGTTTGTGTAGTGTAGGGGGTCGTGCTGGGGGTAGTGTTTTAGGGTTTAGGGTAGTGCAGTGGTGTTTAGGTAGTAAGGGGGTCATGCTGGGGGTAGTGTTTTAGGGTTTAGGGTAGTGCAGTGGTGTTTGGGTAGTGTAGGGGGTCGTGCTGGGGGTAGTGTTTTAGGGTTTAGGGTAGTGCAGTGGAGTTTATGTAGTGTAGGGGGTCATGCTGGGGGTAGATTCAGGGTTTAGGGTAGTGCAGTGGTGTTTGGGTAGTATAGGGGGTCATGCTGGGGGTAGATTTAGGGTTTAGGGTAGCACAGTGGTTTTTGTGTAGTGTAGGGGGTCGTGCTGGGGGTAGTGTTTTAGGGTTTAGGGTAGCGCAGTGGTGTTTGGGTTGTGTAGGGGGTCGTGCTGGGGGTAGTGTTTTAGGGTTTAGGGTAGCGCAGTGGTGTTTGTGTAGTGTAGGTGGTCGTGCTGGGGGTAGTGTTTTAGGGTAGTGCAGTGGTGTTTGTGTAATGTAGGGGGTACTGCTGGGGGTAGTGTTTTAGGGTTTAGGGTAGTGCAGTGGTGTTTGGGTAGTGTAGGGGTCGTGCTTGGGGTAGTGGTTTAGGGTTTAGGGTAGTGCAGTGGTGTTTGGGTACTGTAGTGGGTCGTGCTGGGGGTAGTGTTTTAGGGTTTAGGGTAGTGCAGTGGTGTTTGTGTAGTGTACGGGGTCGTGCTGGGGGTAGTGTTTTAGGGTTTAGGGTAGTGCAGTGGTGTTTGGGTAGTGTAGGGGGTCATGCTGGGGTAGTGTTTTAGGGTAGTGCAGTGGTGTTTGTGTAGTGTAGGGGGTCGTGCTGGGGGTAGTGTTTTAGGGTTTAGGGTAGTGCAGTGGTGTTTGGGTAGTATAGGGGGTAGTGCTGGGGGTAGTGTTTTAGGGTTTAGAGTAGTGCAGTGGTGTTTGGGTAGTGTAGGGGGTCGTGCTGGGGGTAGTGTTTTAGGGTTTAGGGTAGTGCAGTGGTGTTTGGGTAGTGTAGGGAGTCGTGCTGGGGGTAGTGTTTTAGGGTTTAGGGTAGTGCAGTGGTGTTTGTGTAGTGTAGGGGGTCATGCTGGGGGTAGTGTTTTAGGGTTTAGGGTAGTGCAGTGGTGTTTGGGTAGTGTAGGGGGTCGTGCTGGGGGTAGTGTTTTAGGGTTTAGGAGTAGTACAGTGGTGTTTGTGTAGTGTAGGGGTCGTGCTGGGGGTAGTGTTTTAGGGTTTAGGGTAGTGCAGTGGTGTTTGGGTAGTGTAGGGGATCGTGCTGGGGGTAGTGTTTTAGGGTTTAGGGTAGTGCAGTGGTGTTTGGGTAGTGTAGGGGGTCATGCTGGGGGTAGTGTTTTAGGGTTTACGAAGGTGCAGTGGTGTTTGGGTAGTGTAGGGGTAGTGTTTTAGGGTTTAGGGTAGTGCAGTGGTGTTTGTGTAGTGTAGGGGGTCGTGCTGGGGGTAGTGTTTTAGGGTTTAGGGTAGTGCAGTGGTTGTGTAGTGTAGGGGTGGTGTTTTATGGTTTAGGGTAGTGCAGTGGTGTTTGGGCAGTGTAGGGGGTCGTGCTGGGGTAGTGTTTTAGGGTTTAGGAGTAGTGCAGTGGTGTTTGGGTAGTGTAGGGGTCGTGCTGGGGGTAGTGTTTTAGGGTTTAGGGTAGTGCAGTGGTGTTTGTGTAGTATAGGGGTCGTGCTGGGGGTAGTGTTTTAGGGTTTAGGGTAGTGCAGTGGTGTTTGGGTTGTGTA